>CM041777.1:162490460-162640852 GCA_023374045.1 Limonium bicolor | reverse complement strand
TTTTTATGTTATCTTACTTATAAAGTCTATTATATAAGTTCAAACTTATGTTTGCTATGTTTATATGTTAGGAATAAAATCTCTAAACCAAAGGATGAAGTTTTGCGGGCCCGATGCCAGATGTCCAATTCACGGCACCAGTATGGAGCAATGCAGGGGTACAGCCAGATGTGCTGTGTCGGGTGTCTGGTACCTGGCACATACTGAAAAGTCACCCCGGTCCACCAGAAGTTAGCAGTTAATTACCGTTAACATACCAACCGATGTCGGGTGTGGTGACGGACATCCCATGTCCGGCACAAGCACCTTTTCACGCGGAAACCCACACACACACACACACACACACACACACACACACACACACACACACACACACACACACACACACCACACACACACACACACCCACAAACCACACACACACACACACACACACACACACACACACACACACACACACACACACACACACACACACACACAACACACACACACACACACACACACACACACACACACACACACACACACACACACACACACACACACACACTAGACTAGCTAATTAAATAAGAAGCCAAAAAGTAAAAAGTAGAAAAGTACTCTCTCACCTCTCTTTTTCTCTATTCTCTCTCCTTCCCTTTCTGCCTTCCCCACCGTGAGCTCCCATCCTCCCTTTTGTCCAGGTGATTTTGAAGCTCTCCAACAGCCAACAATGGCTTCCTCTCTTCTCTTGCTTGCCCAAGCTTCATTTAAGCCCCAAATCGAAAATAAATTGCATATTCTACTTCCTCTCACCAAGGGCAACATTTCTATCTTTTCGAAATTTCAAATGGAGTTTGACCTCCATGGGTTTTGGGAATTTGAAGAGGAAAAGGTATCAAATTGAAGCTTGGAGTCTTCTCTTCCTCCTAAGGTAAAATTTTCCATGAAAAACTCATCTTTTCTCCATCTTCTAGTGAGGCCGATTTTTACCCCTTGTAATGCCTTGTTCTTTCTTCATTTGAGCTATTCTCCAAGCCTCCAATAGTGTATTAGAGCCCCTCCTTTGATTCATGGCAAGAAACCAATTCTAGGGTTTCAAAGTAATGACCAATCTTAGTGTCTTAAGCATTTTAATTAATGAGTTTAGTGTTTCTACTTAAACTCATTTCCTTTACTTGAATGTTGGGCTGGAGCATTGGCAAATACATTGCCCACTTGACCGATAATGGATGAGAGAAGAGAAGAAGAGAATTTAAAAGAGGATTAGAATACTCAAGGTAAGAAAATCTACCTTAACTACTACCTTGATGTTTTAGAATTTTTGGGAATGGGGAGAACCAAAAGAATGAACCCAAAACTGGATGGAAATGTGTTTGGATGAAGTAGGAAGAATTTGTAAGTTGTTGTGTGAAATATGGGCCTTAGAGCCAAGTAATTTGAGTATGTGTATTAGTATTGTTGTTTGAGGAAGCTTTGGTAAATTATGATTACTTTGAGTGCTGGTAGGACCCTTGTATGGGTATGGCTAGATTAGGATTGATTTTGGTGAGAATGGATGAATTTGGATATGTTGGATTTGTAGGCAAACTATGGCAAAATTTTAGTAGGAAATAAGCATTTTTCCGGATGACTTGGTGAATGGGAGAACCAAGGTGTGTATTGGGTTGAGTAGAGATGCTTGGTAACCATGGAATGGTAGTTGGAGGATGAGGATGAAGTGTGTAAAAATCTGTAGCAAGGAGTGTTGAAATGCATTGGAAGAACTAGGAAGAGAAGTGTAAAAATCTGTAGCAAAACAGTGAATTAGTGCCTTGAATTTTAGAAAGAAAGTTGGTGTGCATAACCTTGGAAATGAATGAAGAACTTGAGTATAGTTATTGCAAATAGTTATAAAGGATTTGGAATGGTCAAAATGGGTGAGAACAAGAGGTAGGCTGTCAAAAGAAGTTTAGAAATGCACTAGAGTGCATAAGTGAAAAAATGAGTATTGAAATTTGGAGAAATTGAGTAAGGATTTGGGTAAAGAATTTGAGTAATGATTTAAGGAGGTTTAGATCATGATTAAGAGTGTTTTAAGGTGTTTAAACATGTTAGGAAGCATGTGGAAGGTTAGGGAAGAAATTGGGAGAAGATTGGAGTTGAAACCAAGTCAAAATAAGCATTCTGCCTTCGACCTACCCAGAGGGGGTCGGTCGGACTGAAATTGCTTTCTGACTTCGACCTACCTAAAGGTTTGAGTCGGTCGGACCAGACACAAAAAAAATTAAAATAAAATTAAATTAATTAGACATATATGTATATACATGTACATATATATATACATACATATAAATATGTATAAGTAAGGCATTAGTGCTAGAATAATGAAGGTAAGAAAGTTAAGCACACAAGAGAAAAACTAAGAATAATGGGACAACGGGGTAAGTACGGGAGTAGTAATTATTTACATACCGTATGAACATAGTATTAATAATAATGTTTGAAACATTACCAGTGAAACAAGTGTGAACCAAGGAACAAGGGAACACATGGTAAAGCTAACCCCGGTGAAAGGTATGATTTTCTCATGCCCCGTATGCTAACCGAGCTACGTTGATTTGTGTGCTGTATGCCGGCTAATCAAGATTAAAGCATGAAAACGGTTTAGCTTTCCTAGGGTGGTTTTTAGGGTGTGGTGTAGGGTAATATTTTTTTAACTCGGCCAATACTTTATAATGTCGCCATGGATCTGCAATGAGCCTTTGGCGTTTTAACTTTCCTAAGATGGTTCTTAGGGTTTTTGGTGTAGGCTAATCTTTTTTAACTCGTTTTATACTCTATAATGTCACCACTGACTCAGAAGATTTTTTAGGATTTGTGGTTTAGGGTTTAGGGTCGTTAGATCTTAATCCGTTCACTATAAATGAGATAGGTTATAAAGATTTAATCCTAAGTAGTAGAATAACACTACATGATATTTATAACATAACTAGAAGATGATTTAACTAATCCCAAGCACATTCGAATACCTAAGTAACATTAACTATTAAGGGGTTAATTACCGAGGGGATTAGTGACTAATTGGGATATTGACTTAGTTAACATTATAGAGAGCTAATGCTTAGTCTCATCTTCCAGAGCTGAGTGCATTAGAAGGTGTACATTAGAGGACGTGCGTATAGAGGACGGATGGCGGAGTTCGGACGTCTACTCTCTCTCTCTCATCGTCGGGTGTACAATATGTTATTGTGTGGTCTGAATGTCCTGTGGGTTTCCTTGGGTCCAGCCATGTTAAATTGCTAAGGGCGATATGTGTGATATATATGTGTATCTGGTTGTGGATTTATTATGCTCGATTATCACACGTTGTTAACTATGTGTAAACGTCTTTTGGACTTGTAATACCGATTGAAATTTGAATTAAGTTACGAGCAAGATTAGAGGATCATTACTTACTAAAGTTCAAAGAATACCATATTATTCCTAATCAACCTAAGTAAAAGACTTATGAAAGAGATTCGGCAATCCCCGTCTCTAGAGCATTGTACTCAAACATGAATATGACCTAGATGACTTTTAGGTATTATGTAACCTATATGGAAACTAAAATGAAATGTATTCCTCATAACCTAAGAGTATATCTTAGGTGAATTGATTAAGTTACTTAATCACATGGTGAGAATTGGTATATGATGAGGGGGAAAATCCTGGGTAGTCTACGGACTAGCTGGTTGCGCAGTGTGATCACTAGAGTGAATGAATGTTACAGGTTTTTTCATTGAGGAAATCCCACGAGCCAAATATGATCGTTGGTCAGAAAGTGCTGCTATTGGTACACGGCTACGACCACATGAGACGCCTTTACTAGGCAAAGAGGAAGTCCAGAGATCTTTGGATCGTTGGCCGGAGGGCACTGCTGTTGGTGCACACAGGACAACTGTCCAATTAAAAAGTATGGTGAATTATAAAGGGGTTGTCCTAACATGACACCCAATATGAGTTTAAGAATAAATGATTAAGAAATATACCGTAGCATGAGATTGCAACATTAAGGCACCGTTCTCTGGCAAGATTAATCTTGCATTTTTTCTAAACGTAGCAATAGCTGCTTTTGGATAAAGGTCTTTTGTGAGAGGGATAGTGGAACTGAGTAGAAAATACAAGTAAAATTAGGACAAGTGGCATATGAAGCTAGATTAATCTAGTAAGAAAAATAGATGTGATGAACGAACAACTCCTAAAACCAGCAACCTCTCCAGATACGTCCTTGACTTGTCGTGGACGTGTCGTTTGTGCTGAATAAACGACTTGATAGTTTAGGGAAGAACGTGATAAATTCAAACTGGAACTTTCTTTTCGATTGAGAATTTACACACAGAAATTCACTCAATCTCCCTCCGCCCTACCTATGGACTCTAGGACAGTTTGGGACTTTATCATCAAAGTCCTCTACCCTCTCCTGATTGCAGACCTACGGTTCCACAACCGTTCCTGACTGGTCAGTCTACCAAATACTCACAGTATTAACTTAACAGCCTAGTCCTACTAAGCTCACCAACTTCCTAGTCCTTACACACACTCAGATACACTCAGTCTGACTCACACTTGCTCTTAGTTATCTTTCTTCGTATATGTGACGTCCGTATTTTGCATGTGACATTATACATCATATTTATACACATAAGTTCGTTAGACTTATAACAACCGATTTACATCTTTGCTAGACTCTAGGATCCGTTTGTCCCTTTATCCTCAACAGCGTAGCTAAGCTCATACATAAGCTGATTCTCAACTTGCTTTAGTTGGTGCAGTCAAGACATGTGTCGTCCTGTGGTTGGACACGTTGGAGGCAAGGGCTCAGGTGGTCGGTTACCACTTGTGCTCTCCACTTGCCTGATCTTGACGGCTTCATTACTGCTACCCAAAGCTTCATTAATGCTGCGTAATTAGTGTCTCTTAATAGCTCTGACCTTGTCTTGCTATCTTGTTCATTAATGAGCAAGACTTTGTCGTGAACTAGTTGCTTGTGTAGATGCATGAGCTTGTCGGTTCACTTGATGTATTTTGTCCTTCTGTTGCGTTTAATGCATGAGAGTCATTGTTGTGTAGTGCTTGAGTTCCTGTGTGCACTAGAAGTTCTGCTGGAGCTATCGCAGATAGGTGCCCGACTGGATGGGCACATGTCATGAGCTGAGTGCGCTTGCAACCTTGCGTGCTAAGCCACTCTTCTACTTGTTTATCTGAATTCTAACTCAACAAAATATGTTAGATAAACAACACCGGTTTGCTATCATCAAAGCTAAAGGATCTTGACTTAACAAATACCCCTTGTAACATGGATAATAAACAATGGGCCTCGATGGCCGAGCAATGAGATCCGTTCACAAGAAAGCAACTTTTGTTTCGTTATTGTATTTATTCGTTTATTATTATGTGGATGATTTATTTGTGGATGGATGTGATTATCTTGGATGGACTGCTGTGTGTTTAATTACAACATTTATAACTTTAATATATACTTGTAAAACGGAACAACATGAAATGAACCGCATGTTAAGATGACTAAATGACTTAAGAAAACTAAAGGATTCTAGGATCATACTTTAGCATATTCAGCGTTGCATTGAGCCGATACGACAACATATTACAGGTACTTGATCGAGACCGAAGCCGGAGTGCGGGATACTTTTGGGTAGTTAGCGGTATTTTGTTATCGCATTTACAGTTTTGGATTACATTGTATAATACGGTTGTATACACTTTGGGATTACTTAGATTGTTCACTTGTATGAACTTGGTCATGGTTTGGATATTGTATATTATCGGTTTTCTATCTTTGTCATCATAGTGGTTATGTTATTGTGGAAATTGGACGCTTCATTACTCACATGGGTGAGTAATGGCGGTAGCACCCGAGTTAGTGTTTGTAGTAATTCTTCCATTGTACGATTGTATTTAGTTTGGGCGGTTTGCACCGAGTTTGTAACTAATGTAGGTTTATGAGATAGGGGTGTTACACATACGATCCACACATACAACGTGGATCAACAGAAAAGCCACAACGATGGTGCAAGAGCGCATGACATGGCACAATGTCATTCATAACTTTTCTAGCAAATATCTTAACTCTATGTGGAAGATCACACTTCCAAATTCAGTGCAAAGCCTTTCCTAATGAACCTGGTCTTGACCCTGAAGATGAGCCTATCCTGGCATTATGAAGGGCATAATAAGCTGATTGCACACTAAAAGTATCATACTTTGATAAACACCATGTCCAAGAATCAGATTGTCCATGATTCAAAGTAACTGTCACCTGAAGGACTGCATTTGCATGCTCAGTATTAAACCATTAACAAATCAAATTCTCCTTCCAAGACATAGTACTATGGTAAATAATAGTAGATACCATTGTTGTATCTTGAATACCTGGAGGACAAAACAATGGATAAACCTTTCCACCTGGCCTACTAGAAACCCAGCGATCAACAAGTCTAGTGGAATCCCCATTAGCAGTAATACATCTTGCTCCCGAATTAAGCAAGTGCTTAACTCCCCACAGTGCACGCCAAACAAGACTTGGCCTACTAGTCAGATGGCCATCAAACAAATCACTATCAGGAAAATATGAGCTTTAAAAATCTGTGAGACTAGGAGAGTTGGTTCTGTAAGGATTCTCCAACATTGTTTAACAAGCAACGCTTGGTAAAAGCTCGACAAATCACGAAAACTTATACCTCCATAATCAAGACTTTGACATAGCTTATCCTATTTCCTCTAATGAAGACCTTTTTTTAGCTACTTATCCAGCCTACCAAAATTATTCCATCAATCTATTTAGCTACGAAGCACATTTAGAGGAAGGCTAACCACACTCATCACATATATAGCGATAGCCTGCAAAACTGATTTGATCAAGACTCCTTTACAGCTTAAGAAACCACCATACCCTAGCCCTGAACTCTCTTGATCACATGATCCTTAAGTACTCAAATATCTCCACCCTACTACTTCTTACTTTACTAGGAAACCCAAGGTATAATCCAAAATCAGAGACCTCATTAACCCCTAAAACCATTGTAACTTCATCCTTAACCAAATAGGAAATTCCTGTAGAAAACATAACACCAGACTTATCCAAGTGAATGCATTGACCTGAAGCTTCACAAAACTCCTCAATCACCCCTGCAAGGACCTTAGCATTATCTTTTGATGTCTCCTCAAAGAGGACACAATCATCATAAAAAAATAGATTGGTAATGCCAACACCCAGAGCCTTAACTGAAAACCCTTATAAAGGCCTACATCAGCAGATAATCTTAAGCTAGAAGACAAAACCTACTTACAACAAATAAACAAGTATAGAGATAACGTATCCCCTGTCTTAATCCACACTTATGAAAGAAAGTTTGCCCCGGGTGTCCATTGATTAGAACTGCCATTGACACAGTAGTAAGACATTTTCTAACAGGTTTACCCAATTCATGTGGAACCCCATCCTCTCCAAGACTTATAAGACAAAACTCCACTATACTCTATCAAAAGCTTTTGATATGTCAATCTTATAGGCCAAAGTCCCCTTACGCTTAGCCTTTGAACCTTGCATCACATGTAAAAACTCATGGGCAATCATAATTTGATAAGTAATTATACGCCCACTAACAAAAGCAGCTTGACTCTCAGTAATAACCATAGGCATGAACTCTTTGACTCGATTAAGAGAACCTTTGAAATAACACGGTATATGGTATTCCATAATGAAATAGGATGAAAATCAGTAGGGGCACTATCCCCCTTCTTTTTTGGAATGAGAACCAAGAAAGTATGATTAATAGCATGGGGCAGGGCATCAGAATTTAGAAAAGATAAAACAGAATCAAGAAAGTATTCAGGAATAACATCCCAATAGGTTCTTAGAAACATACCGTTCACCCCGTTGGGACTAGATGCTTTGTTAGGATGCCAACTTTTCATAGCGGTCATCACCCCTCCCTGGTATGTGAATGCCCAAGAGACGCAAACTTATCTGGTGGAATTCTCCCCTCAACACATGCAAGCAACTGGAAAAGATGAAGAGAAAAGATTTTCAAAGTATCCCAAGCTAAACTCTCAATCCCATCCCAGTTCTCAAGCCTAAGGCCAACTCCCCATAAAGAAATGTGTATTGTATTCCTCCTAGACCTCGCCCGCACCCTATTAAAGAAAAAAAGAGAATTCCAATCATCAATAGCAAGCCAAAACTGTCGAGAGCGCTGAAACAAGCGAATATCTTCCTTATGCAACAATACATCCAACTGAGAGGAGATCTTCCTCCATGCCAGCACATTATCCTCTGTAGGAACAAAAGACACCAATCTATGAACTTCTGACTTTCTCCCCATTCGCTGGAAGTAATTCGTGGTTTTTGAAATATTTGCCTAGATTAATCCTGTAATCACGCCCAAATATCCACCACAATTCGTGAGCATTAATGCGATTTGAGAGCTTTAACTCAACGCAGGGTTACCCTGTGTTACTATGTAAAGTCGGTCTCCTCCTTCAAACTAGGTGTCGGGGGAAATTCCTATTGCGGTTGTATTACGTTTTTACCCTCAAACAACGTCAACTCCTTTCAGCTGCCTTGTACTACCTTCTTCAATGATGTAACGGTAAATCTGTCTTTTGAGGAAAAAACATTCAAAATCTGCAATCCCCTCCATCAAACGGGTAAATTGATACTGTACATTAATACTGGCGTTTTGCTACGATTCACCTAAATCGTCACATTAATCGACCCCAAAACTGGAAATCACTAGCGAACGGGGTTGAATCACAAACAGGCCGACGCTCCGCTTGTAGTTTCCATAATCCCCACAACTGAAACTTTTGACCATAAACATTAATCTGAGCAGAATAACCAAAAGATGAGGCGGCTGATTTATAGATAATATAGATTGATAATATTAACTAAAATAACATGGAAATGAGAAATATATAAGCCCACGAACGGATATAATCTTCCTCTAACGGAGACATAATCCTCCTCTAACGGCTACCATTATACCGCGTCGATGCGCAAGCTAAGCCCGCGCATTCTCTAAATCCCTATAATATGGAGACGAATTTGTACCCTTCGGTCGAGTGAGGGAGAAAAAACCCAACAAATTCCCCTCCTCTGTCCCGAGAAGCAAACATATCACCAGCCCGTAAACCTTCTAACTCCAAAACCCTTCCTTCTTGCAGCTTCTTGCCAGTAGTAATGGCAACGCCACCATAATCCTTTTCCTTCATTCTCTTTCCTTACCGCCTCCTTCATTCCCTACATCGCTTCTCGCGACAAAACCTAATTAACCCTGCCGGAAAACCACACCCGCTGGCAATTTCAGAATAGCAGAGATTCCACCGGAGGAGAATCCCATGTTTTCTTGAACGCAAACACTTCTTGATTGATTCGTCAAATATTCTTGTGTCTTATAACCCTCACTTTCCTTCATCTTTTTCCCAACTATCAAAAAGTACAGCAATGGAAAACCAACTCTTGGAAGTAAATCTCATCTCGGCACAGGGAGTGAAATCCCCCTTCACATCAAACCTCCGTCGCCGTCTTCAAACATACGCAGTCGTTTGGGTTGACTCCACCAAGAAACTCCGCACCAAAATCGACCGAGTTGGGTCCGAAAATCCAATGTGGAATGAAAGATTCATATTCCGTGTTTCTCCATCTTTCTTATCTAGTGAAACCTCATCATTCACAGTGGAGATCTACGCAGTCGGCGTCCTTACCGACACACTCATCGGATCGGCACGGATTCTCATCAGCAATTTCGGTCTTTTCATCCCTAATCAGCATCACCAATCCGTTGCTCATTCAACCACTGAAGTGCTTAGTCAGTTGCCCGGGTTCGGTGGTATCCCCGCTTTCAGCGCGGTTCAGATCAGACGTTCTTCGGGTCGTTTCCACGGTGTGCTTAACATCGCCGCGATGATTGTTGACGGGACAGATCTAGTTACATTTCTTAACGGGGCGGCGGCTGTGAGGTATAGAGATCTGGTAAAGGGTTGTAAATTGATACTTAGATACGGTGGTGAGGAGATGAATGAGGAGGTTTCAGGTGGTGGTGGTGGTACTACAGAGTCTTGGAGTGAGTCGACTGATTTGTCTGATGGGTCTGAGTCGACCGCATCGTCTTCGTCGTGTTCGGCTGCGTCGATTTTGAAGGAAGTGAATGGGAGGAAAGAGATAGGGGTTGATGATACAGCGACTGTTGGGGAGAAAGATGGAACGGGGACAGTGGTGGTGCTGTGCGGGTTGGGATTGCCAAGGAAGATTCACATCAGTCCTTCTGATGAAAATTTCAGGGCTTTGTTCACGACGACGGATCATCACAAGAAAGGACGGTAATTGGATCATCACAAGGGGAGATTGGATCAGACTGTCAGAGATTGATTACTACTTCCATGGTACACTGCTGGACTATCTCTTAGTTCATCAATCAACTGCTGGTTTGATTTTGTTTACTTTTTAAATGGACGGGATGAGATCAACTCTGTCTCATGGCTTTCTTGATGTAATCGGAAATATTTTGAATGCGATGAGGTAGATTGAATGATGATGGGTTTGCGTTTGGCCAACATAGGGGTATAGTGTTTCTTTGTTTTGTTTCAGTGACAATGTTGACCGTTGTTTGCCTAGTGTTTAGCTGGAGGTCGTAATATTGAAGGGGAAATCAGTTTTCTTCTTCTCTAACAGTTTAATTACTCCCTCTGATTTAGTCCAGATTCATGACTATTATTTTTCGACGGATGAAGTTAAATAAACCAAAACGCATTGTATCAATTTTTTTCGTATCCATTTTCTTTCAGAATCTTCAGTGGGTTACTCGAATAAAAATATTCTTCATTGGGTTCTTTCTATGGAAAGTAACAGTGAAACACAAAATTAGGCAATATTGGTCACATATGGTCTCGTACTAAATTATCCAAAATGTAGAAGAGGTGGCAATCCTCATATTTGGTCTCTTGTAAAGAAATCCTGCCCGGCCCAATCCAAGGATGGGTTAATATAATCTTATAGGCCAAAGCCCAAAAGTGAATACAATTACAAACCCAAGTTTCGAAAGCGTACCCGCTTGATTAATCTAGCAACTGATATTATTTGATCAGAAACGTAAAAAACAAACTGTGAAGCATGGAGGACGTTGATGGGCCAACCTAAAGCATAGCGTAGCAGCATGCCGACAAGGATGTATTTTTATGTCATATAATGGAGTAGGGTGCATTTATTTTATTTGTGATAATAATGCTACTAGTACTACACCTACGCATTATTTTGATACTATATTATTTCGTGTAACAGTACTAGATGAGATCACTGGAGTGGTGGAGGTTACTATGTAATATGAATGCGATATATCCTCACCTCACATCACAAGGCCACAAGCAAGCTGCTGAGTTGGAATCCCTTGAAAAAAGAGGAAAAGAGACCGTGCATTGATCCAAATCTTATTTAGCTTTCTTCAGATTTAGCAAAATTTACCAAAAAAGAATGCACCTCACCTCGTTGAACGTATCGAGTGAAGTAAACTGCGACGGCAGGGTCATTATGGCACTAGCCACCAGCACAGTTCAAAGATGGATCAACAGCCGGGCCCAGCCACGGTAGATGTCGACTCGGCTTTATGGGCCCCAGCCCCACTGCCGAGATCCACTCGCTGCCGAGATACAAGAATGCAAGTTTAAAAAATTAGACAAGAGAATAAAATATTACTAATTTCAATTTGATGGAAACCAATGAACTATATCAGAATATAAAAGTTCATAACATTTTAGCTGTCAACTGATGATGTCTTATATTGAGAGCTCCCGTACATCAATAATATTATTGTAGTATATATTTAGGTTGTTAATAGTGTATTTACATAAGACTAAGAGTACATTAATCATGTTTAAATAAATTTATAAATTAGACCAGTCTATTCGTACTAATCTTACTTTCATTTGAGAGGTCAAATTGCTCAATGTTTTTCAGTTAGTTGTGAAGTTTGTAAAGGTAAATGTTTATAACTTAAGGAAGAAACAGACGAACTATACTCTTATCATTACTTAGTTGAAAATAGTGAGATTACAATTTCAGTTCCTTGCATTATCTTTTGAAGATCCCTATGTCACTTTTGTCATGAGTATTTTTTCCAAAATAAAAATTTTCACTTGGAAGCAAAGTCCAGCGGTATGCATAACAGACATATAACACGCAAGCACACACATCAAACATCACGGAACAACATCTAGGCAACCAAACAAGCAACACTCATGACCGGCATCGGGCCAAGGCCCGACCAGCCTAACCGCATCAACCCTTGTGCCACAAGCATGACTAAGGGTGGTCTTGAACCGCCCCACGGTGAGTTCCCACGTCCTCACACCCCTTTGCCCGAAGGCATGGATGTGCGGGGCACTCCACTGAATGAACACCATCTCTAGTGGAGCAATCCCAGTGCCAAGGCACCTTCAGTAGGGATGCACTAGCGTGGGCCACGCAATGCACTCACCACCACCCGGACCATCTTGGCCATGCCAGACACAAGTCTCGACTTAGTGTGTAGCCCCTCGCACACCCGCACTTGCTCAAGTGCGGAACTAGTCATACGACAAGCGCATGCTGGCCTAACTCAATATCAGGGACACCGGCAGAGGGGGCGAGGCCCCGAAGTCGTTGGAGCCTACTAACCCAGCTAAAGGTAGTGGGACATGTCAATAGACATGTTCTAGGCACTCATATATCTAGCCGAGTGCTCTCCAGGCAGCTCGGGGTGACTCACGACTAGTTCACCTAGCCGCCGGTGTGGGCCGCATGGGCCCAACACCGCCAAGGAGTCCAAGCATCCCGACTTCCCCATTCGTGGGTAAAATGTAGCCATTGTGGCTCTTGGGCACTCGAGTGCCCAGCTGTGTAAGGCTGCCTTGGGACAGGTCAGACAGAAACCAACCAGCCCCCTGAAGAGGTTAATGTACCTTTCAGGCCATACTAGACCCAGACATGCCCCTTTGCAGCCAAAACGCGGCATAGTCATGGGACACTTCAAAAATTCACTAAAATCATATGCAAGCTCCAATTGCCATGAAACTTTGCCAACACCCCTTATTAATCAAGGGTAACGTTTGGCCTTCTTAGGTTCCCAGCAAAGTTATCAAGATGCCACACGTTTTGGAGCCAAATTCACATCGGCTGCAGTAGGGTGCCTGTGGACAGTGTCCAGTCCAGATAGGCACTGGGTACCTGCGGTAGTGTCTAGATGGGCACTGGGTGACTGCGACAATGTCCAAGCACCATCACCCTGCAGCACAAGGCACCGCCCTGCGACGCCACAAACAAGGTCTGGTCGCAGGACCATTGTGCCCACAAGGCACACAGCAAGGCTCGCGTGGCATCGGTTGTGCACAACAAGGGTCGTGTGCCCTCGGCATCACGCCCAAGCCCCGACCCTCGGGCCAACCCCAAAGGCTGGACCATATTCATGGCACTTGCACAAGGCATACCAATTTATATTTCCATCATACACAACCAGACAAGGCCAATAACAACGCATGCCACAACTACCAAGCTGCTTGCCCAAAAATGTGTGTGACAAACCCTCCCCTCATTAAAGTATTTGCCGACCTTGGCAAAGTCCTCATGAGAGTGGGCTCGTCTTTACTTGGTTCCCTGTTTAATTCAGTTGGCATTAACTGCCACGTCTCGCACTAACTTGTGCGGACTGCACTGACCTAGCCTGGTCTTGTGCAAGAACTGAGCAACCGGTGCCTTTGCACGCCAACCCGCGTGCGGTCACATCAGCCCACCTGGCTCCGACACTTAATCACTGGCACAGTGCCCTGATAAGTGGTGAAATAATGATGTTTTAATGTCTTTATACACCTTCATTTTACTTGGTGCATAGCTCATTTCACCACTTAATAGAGTGTTTTTGTAATTAATAGTGAACTTATATAGTTTGATCTTTTGATAGGTAAAAGCTCACTTTTGGATCCATTTAGAGCTAGTGGCATGCATCAACAAATTCTGCATCCTTTAAGATTTCCAACGCCATAAAAAGGGAGCATTTCTGAGCCGTAACGAAGATTCTAGCCCCCGCACAAGTTAGAGCAAAGTGCCTCTGATGTCGACCGACCCATAGGACCGACCCACACTGGGTCGGTCGGAAGCTCCTGGGACAGAAATTCGCCTCTGCATTGGACTGACCCACTGGACCGACCCAGAGTGGGTCGATCAAAACTTAAAAAAGGTCATGTGCTCCGTCGACCAAGCTCAACCACCTTCATCAATGGCTTCTTCTATCTCTCTCTCTCCCTTGTGGTAAGCTACCTTGGATATGAAGAATTCCTAAAAAAAAGGCAAAGTCCGGTATTTGACGAAGATCTTTCTTTCTATCAATAGATAGGAATGAATATTCAATATAGTGGAATTGATCTATCTGCTCTCTTTTTTCTCTCCATTTTTTTTAGAGAAAACCGATATTACGATAAAAAAGAAAATCAGGATCCGAAACTCACCTTCTCCAAGCTCAACCACCTTCATCAATGGCTTCTTCTATCTCTCTCTCCCTTTTGCTTATCTCTATGTTTGAGTAGTCTTATTTAGCACTTTGGGATGGGGACTTGAACTTAAATCTCTCAACTAGCTTGTAAAACTCTTACTTCATTTATTATGGTTGTTTTCTCTCTCTTGCTTATTCAATGTTATAACTTGATCATTTATGACATTAATGGAGATCTCCAATAACACATGATTTTGAGTTGGTGATTGGGACCAAAGAGAGAGAGAAACCCTAGATTTTACTATCTTGATTAGTTGGTGAAATTTGGGGCTATCAATGTGGACTTGCAATTAATGCTATCTAGTGATTTGAACTCTACTTGATTTGAGAGTTGGAAGTAGCTAGGTAAGAGTTGAATCTTCCATGATTTGGAGGGTCATAATAGTCCAAATAGACAACTTGAGTGAAGTGGGTTTGCAAGTGAAGTTGGGGTGATTTAGGTGACAATAACTATCCTAGGGTGCTTTCCATTCAAATCATCAACAACTGATTTTAGTTTTCGTATTTAGTTTACAACTTGTTTTGAATTAAACCATTAAGCTTGCCACTGGCTAAACCCCCATTTTAATTGTTGTATCATTACCGATTACCGAAGCTAGGGAGATAGATAGTCAATTTCCTAGTGGAATGACACTCTTTACTACTACTTTGATTGGGTTCACTTGCCCGTATTTGTGATATTGACCTATTGCATAATTTTCCTAACATGCCCTCTCATGCTACTCAGCGCGACCAACACTGACCCTACTCGGTCACGTATGAAAGTATGGCAACCCATGCCATTTCACGCACACATGCGTGACCAACATCAACTCCTCTCATTGCACGTTGATAGCCCAACACCCTGTGTTGGTTCACACACTCATGCCTGGCCAGCATCAACTTATCCTACTGCATGCTGAAACAACGAAATTCATAGCCACCTTACTCCTAGCCAGGGAGGTCAATGTGAACCCACTCGGTTCCCCGTTGAAACTTGGCACCTCGTGACATCTTGCGCACACTAGCGTATCCAGCATCAGCGCCCCGGCTGCATGCTGACAACTTTGCAACACATGCCGACTCACACTCAACCGCATGTTTGATGGCAACCCATCCGATTGCACGCCACTAATTCAGGCACCTGAGAGTCCTTGTGCATAGCACAATTAGCGTTAGCTTATCGAACTATCAAATGGGAACCCGACATCCCATGCCAAGCCATGCATAACTAGCAAGGCCAGCACCAATCTACCTGATTGCACGCTAAAAAGATAGCATCTTGTGACGCCGTCGTACAGTGCGGTCAACAAAGCCTACCTGGTATCAAGCTGGAAACCCGGTGTCACAAGCCACTCTTATACTCTTGTCCGAACCCGATTGTTATAGTGTAAACTTTTTTCAAGTTGTTATCGAGTATAATTAGTAACCAAGTGACTCCAAATGCACTAGGTTAGGTATATGTATATTTTTCAAGGAACCTGGTTAAGCATGATAATGATGATTCCTTGCTATTTGATGTCTTAAAAAGCATCCACAAGAGCTTTCATCTTGGAAGTGAACCAACCATGAGAAATAAGGGCAGTGAGTTAGGATCTCAAGTCAAACATCAAGGCTGATTACACCATAACCAAGTGGTGATGGGCGTATAGCTGGGCAATACTTCCTAAGCCTTTGAAAGGGAGGGTTACTTCCTCCCGCCTCTGCCCAACCTTCTTTTTGCTTTTCGATCTACCATGTCTCGGCCTACGGCTAGTAGTATCTGTACTGGGATTCAGGGTGAGCGACTACAGATGAGCATCATCAGGGACGTGGCTAGGTGGAGGTGACAAGATTGAAGTTGTCATTTTCTTCAACAGGTTTTGCAATAGGGAGACTTCCACGGTGATGGGAGGAGGGATCATGGTGATGGATGCGGTAGTGTTTATCTTCTTTCGTGTAAGATGGAAAATTACTTCCACCTTGACCACGATGATGGATGGAGGATCATCTTGCTGGATTTTATGGAAGCGCTTCTCCACGGGTTGCAACTCTTGTCAACCAATGATGATGGTGGTGGGATACACCATGGTGTGTGACCATTTGCTCTGGTTATTGCAAATCTCTCTCTAGATAACACCGTAAACATTGCTCACGCTCATCAAAATGAGTTGATTGCTACTCTTGTCCACCAGCTTTGTGGTGCTGTAGCTACCCGATAGAGCACACGTAACTCACACCAGGTCGAGCATGTCGATGGAAGAGGAAGCAAGCTTGATGTCATGCATACGTCATCACTACATTGTTTTCCTCTTCATCAGATCCCTGATGGCATTTCATTAGGACGGGTGCTACTTGTTGGTGAAGGCATATGGCTTATTCATATTGCATGTAGGGGAGAAATTATGGTAATGACGGACTGTAGTATTGCTGAGACATTATGGCCCAGTGGGGAGGAGAGTATCATCTCAAAATAAAACAAAAGCATAAATGTGATATTTTGCAGCCAAGTGGGTATTGGCCTTTATTCCTCGGTGGTTCTTATGTTGGCGTAGTGAACCCTCAAGTTTGGTTGTCTTTCCTATTTTGGTACTAAGTTTGATTTAGCTAGCTTGTGATTGTCAAGTTTAGATGTTTAAAAATGATCTTTTGTTAATGATCAAGGTGTATCGCTCTATGTACTACTGCTTAGCACTAGTATCGTATGAGCAATGCAGACCAAACCTTGTAAGTTATTGTTTGATAGAATATAATCCATGTTTTAACTTCAGAAAAAAGTCAGTCATGAAGGTCCACATTGAATCAATAGTGAAAAAAGGTTCCCTACCTTTAGCTTAGGAGTTCTAAATTAGTAATTTTTCAAGTCATGGGTTTGACCTATCCCTTTGGGCTGTATTATGGCTTTGGTAATAGTCAAGTTTGTGTTTATACTTTTGAGCAAAGTTAGCATGTCTCTTGTGTGAGTATATATCATCAATTTCCTTCACTATTGACCGAATGGTACATATAAACAACGAATTAGAAATATTAAGTACTATGTGTGAGTGCTATATACTCAACATCTTGTGTGTTTTGTGACTGAACCTGGTGGAGAGTTGTAACGTCCAGTCAACCTATTATGTGTGTGCATAATACTTTGTGGAGTACTTTAGCTTCGTATGGAATTAAGTAACAAATATCAATTGTCTTAGAATGATTAGAGTAGCCACAAGTATGATCTAGAAATTGCTAGATGTCATAAGGATGTTTATATATTCGACAAATTTCAATGGGACCCTAGTCTTGGAACAAATTAGTGATTTCAAGTAGCACTTTAAATTGTTAATTTTTTTTTCAAACTAGATCATATTATTGGTCCAAATACATCACATTGAATGATATATTAGTAAAAATTTCCTTTTAAGCGAGATCAGACTGGAAATTGATGGCTGGCTAGCAATAGCAATAGCAATTAGTGGTGGAATTCATATACACATCATTACCCACCAAGTAAATCAAATTATCGGGATCATTTTCTTTTAAAAACTAAGATGGTATGTCATCATAGCTGCTGTTGATTTTAGTGAGCTGAGAGTAGAGAAACGTCAATAGAGTAAGGGGGTGTTTGGATCGTGCAGGGGAAACGGAATGGAATCAGGAAACGGAATACAGGGGAATGGAATAGAATTCCCCTGAATTTTCTTTGATGTTTGGCTCTGTCCCAGAAATGGAATCGATTACCCTCTGATTCCCTTTGTTACTGTTTGGTTCTAGAAACAGGGGAATCAGTCTGTATTCAACAAAATTGAACATATATTGCATAATGTAGTTATTCCATGTCATGTAGTTGATCAATATTCTAAAATATAGCCTCCCACATAGTTGAGTCGTAGACAACAAAATCACAATGATCATATTACTTATTGAGTCGTAGACACACAATCAAAATAATAAAGCAAAATAATCTCACAAACTTGTAAAATATAGTAGCCCAACAAAAGTACACTGCACCAAATAATCTCACAAACCTGTCAAAATACAGTAACCCAGTAAAAAATAAAATGCATCAAATAATCTCACAAACCTGTCAAAATATATATGCGTAGACACCTCAATATGCTGCTGATGTGAAATGGGAAATTGGTATCCTTGACCGGAGAAAACAAGTGATTATTTTGTTGAAATAAGGCTCTAACTTGTTCAACAACTTGTTTAGAAACAGGGAATATTGAAGAAAAGTATCAAAACAATTTATCTTGAAACTGTGCTACTGCTGTGAAACTGGCGAAACTATTGATCGGGTCTGGTGTGACAAATTAAGCTATTGATATTCATTCTTTATATCCATATCTGAATCTGATTTTGGACACCAGACATGCTTTGTTGAGTTTTCAAGGTTAGAATGAAAAGAAAATTCCAAAGTTAGACTACAAAACACTGGTATTAAATTTTGAAGAGAAAAAAATTTGTCACCGGAAACTTCAAAATAAATCGGAAAACAAACACAACAAACACATACCAATTCTTGCTTTAAAACCAAAATCTTTGTCTCGTTGTTGTGGGTTATCCTTTGTTGGGTGGGTTCTGAAATTTTGCAAATTAAATTTTGAAGAAAAAAAATGCAATACGATGAAATGCTCAATCCAACTAGAACAAAAAAAAATCTGGAATAAAAAAATTTGGAAGCTTGCAAGCTTCTGTCGCAGATTTGTAGCTTTACAGCTTTGAAGCTTTGAGGAAAAAAAAATATTGTCGGTTACTTCTATTCTCCCAGATTTGAAGAAAAAAAATTGCGACGAGAATGATGAAGATTGCTCAGTCTACGAGGAGAATGAAGAAAGATGAAGATTGCCCATCTCAACTAAAACGTCCATGTGTAGCACCAGTGGGAAGGCAGTGAGAAGGTTGCAAGTGGAAAGTTGGAGAAGAAAGAAGATGGGATGCGTACGCGAAGCGGACAGACAGGGAGGAATGAGGAGGGAAAGGGAATTCTATTCCTGAGGGGGAGCGGGGGAATGGGAAAAAAGGCTTTTGAGGGTTTTCTATTCTGAAAAAAAGGGAAAGGGAATCATTTTTTTTACTAAACAAACGCCAACAAACGGAATCAGGCTTTTCCATTCCCTTTCCCTTTCCTGATTACCCCGAAACAAACGCCCCCTAATTACGCAACGGGAAGTTTCATAAATGTCACTATATTTTTGGCTAATTTATGAAATGTTATTAAAAAAAATAAAGTCCTGAAATATCAATATATTTTCTAAAAAGTTCATGAAATATCACTATAGATAGAAAAATGACAAAAATACCCCTACTAGTTAACAAAATACTTTTAAAGTTCACAATATACCCTCTAAGTATTACAAAATTAACAAAAATATCAAAATACAATTAAAATATAAAAAAAAATATGAACTATTATAAAAAATTTCAAAAATTAAATTTTAAAAAATTTCAAAAAATTTCAAAAATTAAAATATCAATAAATATATAAAAATTTCATTTTTAAAATTTATACAATACCATAAAAAGAATATTGAGTTCTAAACAAATAATTTCTACCAAACTTTTTACCAATTTAGTATCATAATTTATACCAAATAAGTACCATAATTTTTATCATAATTTTTTAATTATTATTATTATCAATTTAGATTATTTATTTCTTAAAATAAATAATTTTTTATATTGCAGATAAAATTTAAAAACTAAAATTTTAAACATAGAGCGACTGAGAATATATATATGTAACATACAATATTAAATAGTAAAACTTGTTTGAAATATAGAATAAAACGTTTTCAGAATAATAATATGCAACTTATTCTTTCTTTGGTTATCATTACTTGCTCCTAATAAGTTGCATATTATTATTCTGAAAACGTTTTATTCTACATTTCAGACAAGTTACTATTTAATATTGTATGATATATATATATATATATATATATATATATATATATATATATATATATATATATATATATATATATATATATTCTCAGTCACTCTATTTCCAATAAATTATTATATTTAGAAATTTTAGTTTTTAAAATTTATCAGCAATATAAAAAATTATTTACTTTGAAGAAATAAATAATCTAAATTGATAGAAAATAATAATTAAAAAATGTATGATATTTGGGATAAAATATGGTACTATATTGGTAGAAAAATTGGTATAAATTATTTGTTTATAACTAAATATTCTTTTTATGGTATTCAATAAATTTTAAAAAAGGATATATTTATTTTTTAAAATTTTTGAATTTTTGAAATTTTTTGAATTTTTTGAATTTTTATAATTTTTTATAATTTTTATAAATTTTTTATATTTGTTTTGTATTTTGATATTTTTGTTAATTTTTAACACTTAGGGCATATTGTAAACTTTAAAATTACTTTATCAACTAGTAGGGGTATTTTTGTCATTTTTCCGTCTATAATGACATTTCATGGACTTTTTAAAAAATATAGTGTTCGTGACTTTCTTTTTTTAATACCATTTAATAAATTAACCAAAAATATAATAGCATCTCATCAAATTTCCCTTACGCAATTAATTAAACCAACCACAATAAGCCAAACCAAATCTGTCACAGATCCGCGCTGTTGCGCAGTAGTGGTAGATTTCTGTACGGGTTAATTAGTAAACGATTTGATTAATTGATTACTGTCTACTGATCAGTAGCATCACTGCCAGGTGTTGTCTTTGTCAAAACCTTGATTCTTTAATGTATCGTAAATTCATGGAGTATAAGATATTTGTTTGGTCGTGCAATTTAATTGAATATTTTATTGATAAATAAAACAATTACTACATCTTTTCCTATAAGCTACAATTCGTAGATATTTTTTTCGAAGATCATTGACATTCATTCAAGAAGTTAGCAAGCTTACATTGTAGGGGGTCCATATTAGGTGAAAGTCGAGGAAACTACTGAGACAATAAATTGATAAAAATGCTACCTATGTAGCTAGGACTAGGGCTTCTTCAACATATTGGGTGTTAGATTGAGATATTAAGATAAAAGACTAAAGATCATTGATTAATGTCCAAATGAGCATGTTTTAGAGGTGTATTTCATATTTTTTATCAATACTTTTCATGCTCATTTCTCCTCTTTAACTAGTTTTCCTCTAGTTTTATGTTTTATTGGTGCTTTACACAATAACATAACTAGGAATAATGTAGACGAAGAGACAAACGCGTGGGCGTAAACGGATCCAAAATCGGAGCTACAACGAAGAAGATAGAGTAGTTATTTCTTCTCTGTCTCAGACCTGCTCAGGTGGGACGGTCGGCAGTTCCGGAGGCCGGAAACCCTCGTTCCGGGGGCCGAAATTACCTCTAGTCCGGACCGCCCCTACCGTCCGCCCCTGTGGGACGGCTGGGTTGAGTTCACACGCGTATTTTCTTTTCTGGTCCGGACCGCCCCAGGCCGACCGATCCTGGGGCGGTTAGAACGGAATTTTGCCCAGATCTACGTTTTTAAAAGTAGAAAAAAAAAGGAGAGAGAGGGGAGAAGAGAGAGCACAACCCAGAACAGAGAAAAGAGAGGAAATGAAGGAAGAATAAGAAGGGAAAGAAGAGGAAGGACCCTCTCACCATTGAAGTACTTCTTCAACCTCCCATGCAGAAAAAAAAAAGAGGGAGGGGAGAAGATAGAGCACAACCCAGAATGAAGAAAAAAGAGGAAAAAAGAGGGTAAGAAGGAAAAAGAAGAAGGAATAGAAGAGGAAGGACCCCCTCACCATTGAAGCACTTCTTCAACCTCCCATGGCTATTTCTTCTCCTTTCTCTCTCATTTATGCTCTAATGGAGGCTTAATCTCCTTGTAGCTAAGGATTGGGATTTAGCCCCAAAATCCCCAAAACTCCATTGTTGTACTTCAAACTTATGTTTATGCTTTATTTTAGCCTTTATGCTTAATCAAAGATGATTATTGAGTGATTGTTGGTTTTGAGCTTGTCTACATTTGATTTGTGATATGCTTAGGGTTTTTCTCAATTTATCCTCTATGTGTTGAATTGATTGGTTTGGTTTATCAATTAGTTTGGCATTAATGTGGGATTCTATCAACATAATTGCTTTGAGATAGAAACGTATACCATGGGAAATAAAACAATGTGTTTATTAGCCGTGATAAATTGCATTGCAACTCAGAGGGAACTTATGTTTAGTGCTATCAATGGAATAGGGTATTTTGCTAGCCGCTTGTTCCCGTGAAGATTGGTTAGGATTAATAGACCTAGGGTTAGGCTATTAGTTATTTTGATGTTCCCGTTGTGTATCTATAAACTTAAGAGTTGACAATTGGTAGAAGGGGGGGGGGGGGGGGACGGGTGCAAATACCCATCCCGAGCTACACCTATCCTAGATTAGTTAGTATAGTTTTCTTGTATTCTTCTATTTCTTCAATCACAACTAAAAACCCAAAAAACCCCTAAATTTACATTTGTGTACTTTTGTTCATATTTATGCACATTCACTAAGATTAAATTTAACTAGATAGTTACGAAGTCCTTGTGGATTTGTCCTTGTTGTACTATAATGACTGGGTTCATTGCCCACAGTTAGTAGGATAGTTTAATAACTATTTTGAATAATAATCATATTGAAACAAAAGGCAAAAGCAGTTTTGATTATTCGTTACATAGAGATTGAGAAGTGTCATAGAGATTAGGATGCTTCACTTAAGACCGGGGTTGGTTCTTTCTCATGAACAAGTTCAATGACGAGGCATGGGTCTTGGGCTTGGGTGGCTGGTTTTTCTTTCTTGGCATGTGCATACACGTTCCTCCTATTGGGTCTGTCCTCAGACAATGACCCCTCAGAAGTTCGTCATTCTATATTCCTTTTCCTTTTGGTGCTTGCTTGCCTAGGACCATGAAACTCTTCCCTTGTAGCACTACTCTGGTTGGTGGAGTCCATTTGATGTGTCATTTGTGATTCTAGTATACTTAAGGGGAACTTTTTTGGGTCTGAAATCATGCACCCATTAGCTTGAACTTCTTGAGGTTTCGGGACTGGGTTTGGGTCCTTCTCGTGGCGCTTCAGCGAACTGCATGCAATTTTCCATAGCTCATCTATTCCTTTTACTTAAGACAGTTGACCCATACGAGGATTAGATGCCTTTAGCCAGTACCCGTACGGTAGAAGACGCGGGCCATATATTGTTTTGTCAAGGCATTCCTTAATCTGGTGAGTAAATAGGTCACACTTGAAACAAATTATTGGCATCTTTTCATATGTGAATCTAAGAACCAACTCCACACCCTTTATTGATATGCTGATACATCTCGGAACCGGCTTGAGGAGGTCTCAGGACTTTGACTCGAAGGTAATCACCATTAAGTTTCCCATATTTTCTCTAAAATATAGGAAGCACCGTATCTGATTTCCAAGCTTCTTAGCATGATCTTTATGGTGGAAGAAAAGAGGGGCATCATGTATCCTTGCCAAGATTGGGATTCAATGAAAGTCGGGGTCCTTCGGGGATTTCATCATGTCATCCCTTCGAAACACCAAGAGTGCGCCACCGAAGCACCATAATCCTCTATAAAGGACTGTGTGAACCATTTCCATCTTGTTTAACTCAACCAGGTATAGGCTCTTCTCTGCACTTCTTGTTTTGAACGTGCTCCCAGGTGCGTCCCAGGGAGGATTTCAGATTACCGGTGTCCACCAGTTTGTTAGAGAAATGCTTGCAAATTAGGGTCTTCGTGAAACAAATGGAATGGGAACAATCTTCATTTTCCTCAATCTCTAGGATCTATCCCTTCTTCATTATGAGCGATATTCGTTCACAACGAGCAGCAAGCTCTTCAACCGCAGGTTGTGAGGATTGTGAAACTAGCTAGCGCTCCTGATGCGTCCCCGATCGATCGTGGACGTATCGTTGACTCAAATAAACTTTGATAGTTAAGGAAAGATACAAGATAAACTTAAACTGGAAACTCCATTTCGATTGAGAATTTACACACAGAAATTCACTCAATCTCCCTAACCCACACACACGGACTCCGGTACAGTTTAGGACTTTATCCAAAAGTCCTCTACCCTCTCCTGACATCCGGCCCACGGTTCCCCAACCGCTCCTCGACTGATCAGTCTACCAAGTACAAAGTGTTGTCACACAACTCTAGTCCTAGCCAGCTCACCAACTCTCTGGCTCTTACACACACTTAAGTCTGATTCACACTTACACAGATAATCTCCATCTTGTTCTCTCTTGTACAGACTTGTTTACATATAACATAAATGCAAGTATATATACGGTTATTTAAGATATAACTACCGTCCTATAAGATCCTAGACTTCATTATGGCTATATTATTGTTATGATAAATAGCCCTTTACTTATCTTGTTCTTTTGCACATTAATGAGTTATATTCTTGTCTTGTGCTAGTTGATTATGAGAATGTGTGAGTCTGCATAGATGTGTCGATCTTTTTGCAGTGTTTTGTCTTTGATTTACTTCTGAAACATAAGAGATGTGATCGTGTGATGCATGACTTCTTGTGTGTACTAGAAGTTCTATCGTGAGCTCTCCTGGACAGCTGCCCGACTGGTTGGGCACATGTCATGAATTAAGTGCGCTTGCAACCTTGCGTGCAAAGCCAATCCTTTGCATGTCTATCTGAATGTCAAAGCTAAACAAACATGTTAAGTATACAATACAAGGTTTGCTATCATCAAAACTAAAGGATCTTGACTTAACAATTTCCCCCTTTTGATGATGGCAACCTATGCAAAATCATATGTACTTGGCAACTTAAAAATTCGAGAGATTTCCCCTAAGAAGAATTTCTTCTGAGTTTGTTAAAGGTTCAAAGATTAATCTGAACAACTAAAGATGACATCTTTTATACTATAACCATAGTAGAAAGTTCTCCACTAAGATAGTTACATAATACAAGGAAAATAGTCACAGGTCACATTAAGATAGTTACATAATACAAGGAAAATAGTCATAGGTCACATCACAAGTACATATCTTTCTTTCCCCCTTTTCAGTACAACAAATATAGGGAGCAACTAAATGACATAATTTATTGAAAAGGCCATGACATTCCATAGATTACAAACCACAACTATGATCGAGATAAGCTAGATAGAGTGACGTGTTTGGGTATCCCATTCGGTGACATTTAGGCCATAAGGTTCATCCTCGGAAAAAGCTTTGAACAAGGGTGATTCAGTTGTGGTGGAGAGGTCTGACTCTTCAGAATCTACTGTGAACTCCATGTAGTGAGGAGTTCGAGACTGAGATGGAGTACCACTTGAGGTTCTTGACCAAGCTGTGTATGAGTCGGAGTTGGGTTGGACAAAGCTTTGGGCAACGTATTTCTTGGGGTTTTGTGTGAACATGAATTTACGAATGGTGGAATGAAATGTTTTCTCATTTAAGCTATATGAGCTTTGTGGAGTTTGTGCCATTTTGTAAGAAGTGAAGTATTGATCGTGAGTGGCCAGTGAACTAAGCAATTATTTATAGACACTTAAGATATGCTCAACGACTGCTCGGTGAGTGGTAATAAATGAGGTGCTACGTCTTGTGGGCTATGTTTGTAGGCTTTTTAGGTGTAAGTTTGGAGATTGGATTAGTGGAATGGATGAGACTAAATATCTCTGATCACTTGCAATTTTTAATCAAGGAAGATGCAGCCAATGCAATAAATTATTTCGTAAAAAAAGTTTAATCATTCAAGTCGACAAAGTAACAGTTGCATTTTCATTCATATCAAAAAATTGACTTAGAAACAGATAGTCAATGGCAACAAAACATTAATGGAAAAAAATCTAACTTAAAACTAATTTTTCTCATGGTTGTCACTCATGTCTCTAAGAGACAAAGAACACTCAAGCTAGAGGTGAGAGTCTATGAAGTCTATATCTCCTTGAACCATGTGATGAACACTTGGTTCTCTGGAGACGGCCTGCATAGCAGTGAGAGTAACTCTCACACTCTGTAGAACTTCCCAAGCTGAAGTATCCAGACTTCCCCGACCTGTCGTGGACCGGTGCGAGACTTCTCTTCCTCTTGAGTGCCGATGCTCTTGCAGTTGGTCGAGGCTCTGACCTAGAGTCCCTGCTCTTGGTGGGCTTCTGAGTGACCACGAGCTTGTCTCCCTTAGTCTTCTGAGTGACATCTTTGAACAGATGCTGTCCTGAGTGGTACGTGCCC
The DNA here is from genome assembly GCA_023374045.1 of Limonium bicolor. Taxonomy (NCBI): domain Eukaryota; kingdom Viridiplantae; phylum Streptophyta; class Magnoliopsida; order Caryophyllales; family Plumbaginaceae; genus Limonium; species Limonium bicolor. Next base: position 162,614,189 of record CM041777.1, on the reverse strand, counting down.
ATTCGTGGAACCTTTCGGTGTCCACTCCGTTTTATTGTAGCGCCTTGTTCACCACTCCCCCATGCACTAGAACCTGGTTCACAAAGCGACTCTCCTCTATGGTGTGTAGGATCATCGCTGGGAGATCAATCTATTCCTTGGTCTTGAGCGCATATAGAAATCTCACATCTTGTGCATTAACGATGTGAGTGCGTTGGTTTCGTGGGGTGATGTTGTGAGTGAGGATGTTGAATAGGACCCTATCGGGGATGGACATCTCCACTGCGTGGAAGTTCTTCATGGTGGCCCCTTTGTTGAGCAGTTGGACCATCTTCCCTCCTTGATGACTTAAATCATTCCAGGTTGTGTCCTTTTGAACAATCAACTCTTCTGATTCCAAGCCGAAAGTCTTGTATATCCATGATTTAGTGATGTTGATGGTGACGCCCTGGACTATAGAGATGAGGTAGTCATCGTCTTCATCACTCTGGAGTGGTCCAAAATAATTCATGTGCTCTTTGAGCAACTCAGTGTAGACGGGGATAGGCTCCTGAAAGAAGTCTACGCATTCTTGGAACTCCAGCAGCTCCTGGATCTTTCCAAGACCCATCTGCTCCATCCAGTCCAAGTCCAACGTCTTTGGTAAGACGGGACAGGACTTGTCGTTGACATTCTTAGCTCTGAACATCGCTGGCTCTAGCTCTTTGAGCTTCTTCAGACGCTTGAGAGCTTGGAGTGGCTGTGGCTTCGTAGCCTCCTTCTTGGCCTGGAAGAGCTCCTCGAGCTCTTGACCATGTGGTGAGAGCACCATCTTTTGATTCCCTTTGGCCTTCTCTGATTGCTTGCACTGCTCAGCTATTCGTATGATTGGTGAGGACTCTGTGTCGCTATCACCTTCATGACTAGATCTTTGAGGTGTCAGCGACCGGTCTTCGACTGGTACTGCAGTCTGATCGACTGGTTCCACTTCCTCCTCTAAGTCTTGGGCGGTCACACCTTCTTCGTGACCCTTTTCTTTTGCTGTAGCCTCCTTTAGTGACTTCTCGTCACTTTGTTCTTCCTCCTCTATCTATTGAATTACAGCCTCGATGACTGCTGAGGAAGTGGCTTCCTCATCGTCAGTGAAGTGCAACTTACGAGTTGCTCCTTCTGGTGTGGAGTGGGTTTTTTGTGGAGTTTCTTGCTGGATTTTGGTGCGTTTGTAGGCATGAGTCGCGCGAGTTACGTGACTTGTTGTAGCAGTAGAAAGATCTTGGTCTTTTGGGACCTTAGGATTTTTGGCTTTTGAGTGCTTGGTGGAAATTTTCGGTGATGGAGCAGGAGAAGACATTTCTGGTTCTTTGGTAGGGGTTGGAGTAGGAAGGATTTTTGGTTTGAGAATCTCGGTTTGAATCAGATGGTAAAGCTTGGGTAGGTAAGAGCTTATATAGGTTACCTCTTCTTGTAGTAGGTCGCCTTCATCCATGACCTACGCACAAGTTGATCCTCCTCTTCCTTAGACATGCGAGGGGGCGGTGATGCTCTGAGAGATTCTTTCAGCCGCATGTCGGCCACTTGTGTTGATGAAGCTTCCTTGAGAATGGACTTACTCTTTGAGCGAAGTGTAGATTTTGGTTCCATAATTGATCTGAGAAATCGCTGGAATTTACAAACTTTTTGCACGAGAATTCTTAGAGTGGCTGTGAGGTAAGGGATTTATCGCACAAAACTCTCTAGAGTGTTTGTGAGGAAGAAGAGAAGTTGCTTGAATGCTTAGATAGTTTAGAAAGTGAGGGCAAATATCGTGATGAGAGCAAGACTCTCACCGCCCTTTTATAGATATCGAGTAACGGTTGGCGACCGCTCCTCGTCCGCTCGCTGACATATCCCAACAGTACTATTTTTAACAAGCAGCGGTCGTGATGATTTGTAACGATCCGTTACGTTTTCCCCGTTTCTATCTTTTGCACTCTCTCTAATCTATCCTTACTTTTATGAAAATGCTGACGCATCTGTTTCAAGTAGTCGTTTGACATATTTTCCATGCATCTAATTATACGTTGACTACTGAACGACTAGGTTAAATGTGTTGCTCAAGTGTCGGTGACCGATCGTGGGAATCAAAAGACAGCCTAATCGTGATTAATGAATATCATTCCAAGATCATGAATAATCTTGTTGAATTTTTCTCTACATAGAGGCTTAGTAAAAATGTCAGCTAATTGGTCTTCGGTAGAAATGTACTTTAAGCCAACTAATTCCTTTTCACAACAATCTCTAAGAAAATAATGTCTAATGTAAATATGCTTGGTACGAGAATGATGCACAGGATGTTTAGAAATAGAGATGGCACTTGTATTATCACACATAATTGGTAATGTACCTGTTTTGACGCCATAATCACCAATTTGTTGTTTGAGCCACAAGAGTTGAGCATAGCAGCTTGCTGCAGCTATGTATTCAGATTCAGCAGTTGAGATTGCAACACTTTGTTGTTTCTTTAATCCCCATGCGATGAAACATGATCCAACAAAGAATGTTGTTCCTGACGTGCTCTTTCTGTCAGTGATAGATCCTCCATAATCTGCATCTGAAAATCCTACAATGTTACAGTTAGTAAACTTAGGATAGAAGAGACCAAGGTTCATGGTCCCCTTGAGATAGCGTAGGATCCTTTTCACAGCTGTGAGGTGACTTTCTCTTGGATCTACTTGAAACCTGGCACATAAGCAAATGCTATACATGATGTCAGGTCTACTAGCAGTTAAATATAGTAGAGAACCAATCATCTCCCTATACGATCGCTGGTCGACCGATCGGTCACCAGTCGTGATGCCCATGTTTGTGTCAACTGCCATAGGTGTGTCAAAAGGTTTACATGCCTCCATTCCCAATCTCTTCAGCCAATCCTTTACATACTTTTCTTGGGATATGATAGTCCCATCGTTGTCTTGCTTGACTTGAAGTCCTAAGAAGAACTTCAATCCCCTAGATCACTCATCTCAAACTCCTTTTTCATCAATGCCTCAAATTTCTTGCAATATTTCTCATAAGAGGCTCCAAAGATTATATCATCAGCATATACTTGCACAATTAAGAAGTCCTTTTTGTTGTTGTAGACAAACAAGGTTTTATCTAGTTTATCTCTCTTGAATTTGTTTTCTAAAAGATAGGAAGACAGACGATCGTACCATGATCTTGGAGCTTTTTTTGAGCCCATAAAGAGCTTTGTCAAGCTTGAATACCTTGTCTTTTCCTTCTTGTGTCTCAAAACCTGAAGGTTGTTCAACATTCACTTCCTCTTTAACGTACCCATTGAGAAAGGCACTTTTGATGTCAAGTTGGAAGAGTTTGATTCCTTTGTGTGCAGCACATGCAATTAATAGTCTGATGGACTCCATCCTTGCTACTAGAGAAAAGGTTTCTTGGAAGTCTATCCCTTCTTGTTGACGATATTCTTAAGCTACCAGACGAGCTTTGTTCCTAACGACTTCTTCCATTTCATTTAGCTTGTTTCTAAAGATCCATTTGTACCAAGTACTCCTTGGCGTGAAGGACGAGGCACAAGATGCCAGACTTTGCATCTTTCAAACTGATTCAATTCTTTATGCATTGCTTTAATCCATTCTGAGTCTTGAAGAGCTTCTTTGATGTTTTTGGGTTCGATAGGTGAAACTGTCGTTGAGAAGGCTAGAAGATCTAGAGTTTATGCTCTGGTTTGAATTCCCTTGCAGATGTCTGATATGATGTTCTCCAATGGATGATCTTTGTACAGAGTACGAGATTGATGAATGGTTGATGGTGATAGAGGATCTTCGACATCATTGTTCTCTTCATTGACCTGTTGTTGACCTGTCGCTGACCTGTCAGGCAAGTTTTCCTTGGTCGGTGATTCATCTTTGAAATTATCTATGTGATTTTGATCAGCTAGATCAAATCCAAGTTCTTCATCTCTTTCAGATTCTTTGACCTTATGAACTTCAGCCTCATCAAAGACTACATGTACACTTTCTTCCACCTTCAATGTCCTTTTGTTGTAGACTTTGCATGCCCGGCTCCTTTCAGAGTACCCAAGGAAGATGACACATCACTTCTGGCATCAAATTTTCCTAGGGGATTCTTTTCATTGTTGTGGACATAACATTTACAACCAAAGATCCTGAAGTGACTTATATTTGATTTTCTTCCCTTGATTAGATCATAGGGTGTTTTGTTGAGGATAGGTCGTATGAACATTCTATTTGTGATGTAGCATGCAGTCACCACTGCTTCTGCCTAGAAGACCTGAGGAAGACTGCTCCCCAATAGCATGGCCCTGGCTACCTCTTGTAATGTTCTGTTCTTACGCTCAACTACCCCATTTTGTTGGGGTGTCCTTGGTGCTGAATATGTGTGATTGATTCCATGTTGTTTACACATATCCATGAATTATTGATTCTCAAATTCTGACCCATGAACCTAAGGCCTTGATCTTATGGTTGAGTTGTACTTGGACTTTTCCTGCAAAGACTTGAAATTTCTCAAAGACTTCGTCTTTGAAAGCAATGAAGAGTGTCCAAACGAATCGTGAGTAGTCATCAACAATTACAAACACATACCAACTTCCTCCAAAACTTTTGAGTCTCATAGGCCCACATAAGTCCATGTGAAGTAATTCAAGTGGCTTGGATGTACTTACTAAGTTCTTTGATTTGAAAGAAGTCTTAGTTTGTTTGCTTCTAACACAAGCATCACAAAGATTGTTTTAGATTCTTTAATCTCAGGGAGACCTCTTACCAACCATTTCTTGACAAGCTTTCTTAACAAGGAAATGCTTACATGCCCTAGTCGTTTGTGCCATAGTGTGGAGTCATCTATTGACGCAGTCAAGCATGGAAGGTTTGGACTGTCAATATCCTCCAAACTAGTTACATAGACATTTTTCCACCCTTTTCCCTTTAACAATTCTTTGCCATTGTTTTGACTTACTATGCTACAATGTGTAGAATAGAAGTGAACTGAATTGCCTTTATCACATATTTGAGATACACTGAGCAAATTGAATTTTAAACCATTAACTAAATTGACATTTTCAATGATATAATCTGAATTAAAGCCAACCTTACCTATACCGATGATTTTTCCTTTCTTGTTATCGCCAAAGGAAATAGTTCCTTGGCTTCTTGGTTCGAGTGAGAAGAACTTCAATTTGTCTCCTGTCAAGTGTTTAGAGCACCCACTAGCGATGTACCAGCATGGGTCCATTCCCACTCGATTATGCACTTTACAAGTTAGCGGTGTGGGGTTAGGGTCCACGGAAATGTTGGACCCATTTCCACCATCAATCATTGTTCTAGGATCATTTTTAACTACCCATTTTAGTCCTATCTTCTTGAGTTGCCAATGCCTCATGTCGTGTTTTATAGCATTTGGCTTCATAATGACCAGGTTGTCTGCATAGATGGTAAACACCTCTACGACTAGTCCCTGACTGATACTCGACCTGACGTTTGTTTCTCCACATGGGTGTCCTAGGAATAGCTTCTAGCTTTGCATGCTTTTCTTTGATTAATGCTAGTTCCTTTTCTTTTTCGTTAAGGGTAGTAATCAACTCATCTATTTCATGTTGTTTTCCTAGTTTCATTTTTTCATAAACGGAAACAATTTCACTATAGTCGATTTGCAATTTCATGAGTGCTTTCATATCTACCTTATCCTTATCCGAGTTTTTCTCCAATTTCTCATTTTCCTCCACGAGTTCTTTGTTTTCATTTTTCAAAGCCTCTAGTTGATCAACTAGTACAAGAGAAAACTTTCTAAGCCCTAGAAGTTCAGCCTTTAGAATTTTCTTTCTAAGTTTAGAGTAGTTTACCTTGTTTTGATCTTCTTCTTCCGATTCTGATGTGTCCTTGTCTTGCGCCATCAAGCAAACTTCCTCAAGGCATAGGTGAGCCTTCTCATCCTCCGAGAGATCACTATCTGAGGTTTGATTGTTGTCGCATAGCTCTGAGTCTCCCCATGCACCAACAAATGCTTCTTTCCTTGGCCCTATGTTGAACGATCTTCGGACAGGTTTCATGACCTTGTCGTTGTCCTCTCGGGATTGTTGAGGACAATATTTGATGTGATGCCCACGTTTAGAGCACCTGAAACACTTATCATTGTTCTTTTTGCGATGATTGTCAGTCTTCTTGGGCTCTCTTTCTTTCCTCATGTTGTTTCTTATGAACTTTCTAAAGTACCTCTTAGCATAGAGGACCATCTCATCATTGTCTTCTCCTGTCTTGGATTTTTTAGCTATCTGAAGGGCTATGCCTTTTCCTTTTTCTTTTGTTAAACTTTCTGAGTTTCGTTGTTGTAGTTTTAACTCAAACGTCATTAGGGAACCTAACATGTCTACCAAAGACATCTTAGATAGATCATAGACTTCTTGCATGACATTGACCTTGCTGTCGAAGGAGGCATGAAGAGATCTGTGGAACTTCCGAATTTGATCCTCGTTTGAAATAGTTCTTCCAAGCACCAACATTTCATTGATCAGCTTGGTGAACCTTGTCTGCATTTCATAAATACTCTCCTTTTCTTCCTTCTTGAATAACTCCCAATGAGTGAGCAACAACTCAATGCGAGTCTTTTTTATTTCATCATTCCCTTCATACGTGACTTCAAGAGTTTTCCAAATCTCTTGAGCTATTTTAGCTAAGGCTATTTTGGAATATTGCTTAGGTAGTAGAGCACAGTGTAGAATCCTTATGGCTCAAGCATTGAATACCAACTTCTTGATTTGATCGTCTGTCATGCTGTCAACTGATATGTCTTGTCCTTGAGTATCACGGAACGTGTATTCACCGTGTGATATAACCCTCCACATCCTTGGATCATCAGACTTGATGTGAAACTCCATTTTATTCTTCCAGTGAGTGTAGTTATCTCCATTGAAAAGTGGTGGCCGATTTGGTGCAAAACCTTCTTCTAACGATAGTAGGCTTGCGTGAGACATTTCGATCATCTTCCAAAGCAGTTAGCTTTCTAGAAGAGTCCCGCCCTGAAACCAATTGAAACTAGCTAGCGCTCCTGATGCGTCCCCGATCGATGGTGAACGTATCGTTGACTCAAATAAACTTTGATAGTTAAGGAAAGACACAAGATAAACTTAAACTGGAAACTCCATTTCGATTGAGAATTTACACACAAAAATTCACGCAATCTCTCACCCACACACACGGACTCCAGGACAGTTTAGGACTTTATCCCAAAGTCCTCTACCCTCTCCTGATAGCCGGCCTACGGTTCCCTAACTGCTCCCCGACTGATCAGTCTACCAAATACAAAGTGTTGTCACACAACTCTTGTCCTAGCCAACTCAACAACTCTCTAGCTCTTACACACACTTAAGTCTGATTCACACTTACACAAATAATCTCTATCTTTTTCTCTCTTATACAGACTTATTTACATAAGACATAAATGCAAGTATATATACGATTAATTATAATATAACTACCGTCCTATAAGCTCCTAAACTTCATTATGGCTATGTAATCGTTCTAATAAATAGCCCTTTACTTATCTTGTTCTTTTGCACATTAATGAGTTAAATTCTGGTCGTGTGCTAGTTGATTATGAGAATGTGTGAGTCTGCATAGAGGTGTCGATCTTCTTGCAGCGTTTTGTCTTTGATTTACTTCTGAAACATAAGAGATGTGATCATGTGGTGCTTGACTTCTTGTGTGTACTAGAAGTTCTATCGTAAGCTCTCCTGGATAGGTGCCCGACTAGTTGGGCACATGTCATGAATTGAGTGCGCTTGCAACCTTGCGTGTGAAGCCACTCCTTTTCTTGTCTATCTGAATGTCAAAGCTTAACAAACATGTTAAATATACAATACAAGGTTTGCTATCATCAAAACTAAAGGATCTTGACTTAGCAGATTGCTTTTCCGTGTTTGCTTCGCTCGGTGATCTGGGTTTAAGTAAGAGGAGAGGAGGATGAGGAGAATAAAGAGGATGACAATGAGAAGAGCAACCAAATTTGGAATAGTTTTTGCATAGTTTAACATTACCTGCATGAGATGTAGGTCAATGGTGCAAGTCCCTATGAGCCGCTGGTGAGAGCTTCTCCCTTGAGAGCACGTTGCATGTGAGAAGAAAGTTTCAACCATTTATAAGGATGGGTATTGATCACAGAGGGAGGATGATGAGGAGGAAGAGGAAGAAAGGAGTAAAGAAGGAAGACCGGGAGAAGAGGGATGAGGAAAAAGGGGAAGATGATGGGGAAGGAGGATGGCGGGGAGGAACTTGAATTCCAGTATTAGGATGACGAAAGAGGATGGTGATGAGGACGAGTGCGGGGCGAGTCGAGGAGGGAGTTTGGCTATGAGGACTAGACCTGGAAATTTTGACCCAACCCAAACCTAACCCATACTTTTGCGGGTTAGGGTCTTGATTATTGACCCATCTATTTTTTGGGTAGGGTTAAGGTAATAAGCAAAATTTGTGGGTTGTGTTAGGGTAGAGATCTTAACCCATGACCCAACCCGAAACCTGAAAATATATTTGTTAATAATACAAAATAAATATATTAATTTTTTTATATATATATATATGTATATATTAATTTAAGATCAAACTATACCTTAGCCTTAAGCCCAAGTTAATTTGGACTATCCCACCTTTAATAATATCACATAATCTTAACTAAACAAACGATCCAACTAGCTGCATATCAAACAAAGGGCCCAACCAGACCTTTACATAATGTTGAAAACCCAAATGCTCTCGTCTTGCAGGCTCACATCCATTTTTCTTTTCTACGTCGTTGTTCATGTCTATTTTGCTCTTCATCTCTGCACAAGGTTTATTATTTTTCTTATTCTCAGTATCATAGTTGTTCTTGAGAACGTATATATGTTTAGATTATCTAAAAGGGTGAACAAAAGTAGGTGATATGTATTTTTTTTAAGTAGGATCTTGATTAGAAACCTCTTAGTTAATTTTAAAGCCACCAATACGGATAACGTGCTACATAAAAGTTCCTCAACTGTTGGTAACGATATTGTGCTTTTCTCAGGCATGAGCACTCAATTCAAACAGGTGTAATTATTTTAAAACTATCAGTCATAGTTTGAGGCTTTGAGCTCTCAATTTATAAATTATTTCTAACTTTAGAAGATTTGTCTTTAGTATATTTCTCTAATGCATAATGAAGATTTTCATTTTCATTCCCCTTTTTATTAAGGGTAGTAGGATCACGTGCATATCTAGATAGGATTCCTCCCCAACAGTGGTAGAGCTTTAGGCTCAGATTGATAAATATAAACTTATTTACATGTTATTCTATTCATGGAAAATTGGTGCGGTAGTTTTACATTCTTTACATAACATGGAATTCGTTTAAAGTTGGGTCGATCAAATAAGATTACTTCTCTTCCTTTTGTTTTATAATTAGTGTGCCAGCTAGCATTAGATGTTTTTGGAATTTTTTTTATTAATTTCTACTCCTAATCCTTCTAAATTATTGTATTCTTAAAAAATGGGTTAGGTGGGTTGGGTTAGGGTTGAAGGATTTTAAATGGGTTGGGTTTGGGTCATGATGTTCTGACTCATCCATATTTGGGTTGGGTTGGATTAATGATATTTTAAATGAGTTGGGTTAGGATTGATATAAACCCGACCCAGTGATCCAAATTACCAGGTCTAACTAATTATGTACAAAAATATTATTAAATAAATAAGGAAAACAATAAAAACTATACTATAGATGTCTTTTTCATACACCAGGCATGATGAAAAGTATCAATTTAAGTACGAAACTTCTCGTGTGTGCATGAGTGCATGCAACGAGCCATCTAACCTAAAGTTTGTAGTGTTATAATACCATATTGAGCAATCTAATTTTATTTAGGCAATTTACTTGCTACCTACACATGTAAAATTTGGTTTACATTTAGTATGTAAAAACTATACTGAGAAGGTGCAACTTAAATTCTAATATTACTTAAATTATACTAAATACATATTTTGATATCTTAAACTACTGTTAATTTACAAAACCCATACTTTTAATTAGGGGTGTTCATGAAAAACCGAAACCGCCAAACCGGAACCGAAACCGGAAATCCGGTTAACCGAAGTCGTTTGCCGGTTCGGTTAACCGAACCGTTTAGTTTCCCGGTTCCGGTTATTGATTTTGACGAATCCGGTTAACCGAAAAAACCGTTTAAGCATTTAATTTATTAATTTTTTAATTTTTTTAGTATAAGTATAAAACTATATGGTTAATTATTAGATTTACCAAAAATAAATATACAATTATATAGTTAATGGTTAGAATTATACCAAAACCAATAAAATCTTATCAAAATCGGCGGTTAACCGGTTTAATATCGCACTAAAACCGGAAAAACCACACATTGTTTACTAATTATAAGAAAAAAACACATAAATCTACATCATTTCGGTTAACCGTTAAACCGGTAAAACCGCACCGAAACCGACGGTTAACCGGTCCCGGTTAACCGCTTCTAAATGAACCGGTTACGGTTATCAAATTTGACTAACCGATAATCCGGTTAACCGAAAAGCCGGTTAACCGGTTATGAACACCCCTACTTTTAATATATACAAATTGTAGGGAAAAGGAAGATGTAGCCAAAACTTCCTTCTTGACCCGGCCCGCACTCACCCCTATCGCCATACTCCCTTCCCGTCTCGCCCCGCACTCGTCCTCAATAGACCTGGCAATTTGGGTCACTGGGTCGAATTAATATCAACCCTAACCCAACCCATTTAAAATATCATCAATCTAGCCCAACCCAAAAATGGATGGGCCAAAACATCATGACCCTAACCCAACCTATTTAAAATCCTTCAACCCTAACCCAACCCACCCAACCTATTTTTTAAGCATACAATAATTTAGATGGATTGAGTAGAAATTAATAAAAAAATCCAAAAACATCTAATGCTAGGTGGCACACTAATTAGGAAACAAAAGGAAGAGAAGTAATCTTGTTTGATCGACCCAACTTTAAACGAATTCCATGTTATGCAAAGAATGTAAAGCTATCGCACCAATTTCCTATGAATAGAATAACACGTAAATAAGTATATATTTATCAATCTGAGCCTAAAGCTCTACCACTATTGGGGAGAAATCCTATCTAGATATGCACATGATCCTAGTGCCTTTAATTAAAAGGGGAATGAAAATGAAAATCTTCATTATGCATTAGAGAAATATACTAAAGACAAATCTTCTAAAATTAGAAATAATTTATAAACTGAGAGCTCAAAGCCTCAAACTATGACTGATAGTTTTAAAATAATTACACCTGTTTGAATTGAGTGCTCATGCCTGAGAAAAGTACAATCACAATTACTTAATCGTTACCAATAGTTGAGGAACTTTTATGCAGCACACTAGACCTGGCAATTTGGGTCACTGGTCAGGTTGATATCAACCCTAGCCCAACCCATTTAAAATATCATCAATCCAACCCAACCCAAAAATGGATGGGTAAGAACATCATGACCCTAACCCAACCCATTTAAAATCCTTCAACCATAACCCAACCCATTTTTAAGCATACAATAATTTATATGGATTACGTGTAGAAATTAATAAAAAAAATCCAAAAACATCTAATGCTAGGTGGCACACTAATAAGGAAACAAAAGGAAGAGAAGTAATCTTGTTTGATCGACCCAACTTTAAACGAATTCCATGTTATGCAAAGAATGTTAAACTACCGCACCAATTTTCCATGAATAGAATAACACGTAAATAAGTTTATATTTATCAATCTGAGCCTAAAGCTCTACCACTATTGGGGAGGAATCATATCTAGATATGCACATGATCCTAGTGCCCTTAATAGAAAGGGAAAAAAATGAAAATCTTCATTATGTATTAGAGAAATATACTAAAGACAAATTGAAATACCCCAAATTAATAAAACATGGATTAAATATTTAATCACATTAATTAAGGCCTAAACATGCCTTAAAAGTCAACTGAGAACAACAGTGGTCAACACAAATCAAGATGTTGCACCCTTTGACTGTAAAGGGTAAATAAATACCCAAATGAACTTCTTAGGACCTAAAACTTTGTCCTAAGCATATTAACACATTACTAAACATATTACAATTGTTGGAAAACACTCCAACACAAAGAACAAGCATTTACATGCTTCAAGGTCAAGTAGAGCAAAAATATGCTCTAAGAAACCTTAAAGGTCTAATGACCTCTAAATGATATAAAATTGGATACCATGATCAAATATCATGTAAGGGACACAACAAGACCGTTGTCAAAGAAAACCAAGCTCAGAAACTCCTTGAGACACAAAATGTGCACTAAAACTCCTTAAAGCACATTTTTGTGTAATTGCCTTCTAAATTGGTTTTAAATGGGCTAAAAGGTTATAAATACCTTTAATATGATAAAATATCATATTATATCATATTAGGAATTTAATTCCAAGAATTTACAATTTTTTTACAAATTTAACATTAAAATATTAATAAAACCCTAAAGTGGGGCCCGTTTGGGTCAACATTGACTAAGTTGGTCAATGTTGACCATTGACCACGAATTGGACTACATAAAATCGGTGGAATAAGTCTCTTAACAGACCAAGAAAAAGTGAACTTTAACATATAAAACTAAAAGGTTGTCTACCACTTGCTTACCCATGTGATGAGCCAGCCGATTGAGGAGCCTCATTTCCTCCTTGTTACACGGTGCTCCAAGCAAGAACAAGACAAGGAGAGTGACTCACCTATTCATTAATTGATTAAACTAACATTATAACTACATAATTGAACCAATTATGTATAAACTACTCACCACCTTTCTCAAACTAGGCCGGCTGCCTCCTTGCCTTGTCTCCAACGAATTTCCAACACCAATCAAGCCTTGGTGAGTCATCAAGTCACTAAAATCATAAAAAAATGCAAAAATGTGTTTTAAGCCAAATTAGGTCATTCTTTCTCATTAGTCCCATTCCAACCGTGGGACTCCTTGCCAAACCCTCTCTTTGGCTTCCTCTCAACCGTAGGTAAGCACTCCAAGCACCATTGATGAGAGCTCAAGCTATAGGTAAGCTCCTAAGGCATAAAAATGCCTATTTTCTTCATCTTTCTTTCCTTTTTCCATTGATCTATACTCCAACCTTTTCTATACATTTATGTAGAGTGTTTTGGAGGTTAAAGGAAGTATAAATTTCGGCCATAACAAGATCTAAGGAGAAGAGTTCAAGTTTTGACCATTTAAGGTAAAAATGTGCTCTAAGCACATATCTCTTCTTCCTTGTGAATTTCGGTTGTAAACCTTGATTCCCTAGCTTTATTTTCTTCTCCTTTTCATGTAGATTCAGTTGGTATACCAAGATCTACAAGGAGTAGCTAGATCCAAGCCAAAACACAATTTTTGGCATCTTAAACAAGGTAAATCTTAGTCATCTTCCAAGCTAACTACCCACGGTTTTATTCCTTGATTTTAAGAGAGTTTTGATACTCTTTCTTTGCTGGAAAAATAGGGCCGAAGTAGATCTCTAACAAGCTTGAAGATCTAAGGTAAAAATCAATGATTTTCATGACTTAAATTACTTCTCATGGTTAGCTCATGTGTGGAGTTTAATCATGTCTTGTTTTCTACATGAAGACAAGTAAATCAAGCTATGGAGAATTTCTACTTAAGGTGGCCGAACCAAACAAGGTTCTATCTAAGCTAAATCAAGGTATAAATTACTTAAAACCTTAACTTGATACATTAATACAAGTTTAAGCTATTTCTAATTAATTGCCGTGAGTGAAGAGGTATAATAAGTCATGTTTGACCTTAAAAAGATTAAGAAATGGTTTAATAAATTTTATAACTAATTAAACAAGCATAATTGTCAAATTTAAGACATTATGTGGAAGTTTGGTAATTAAATGGAAAATATATGGTGAGGCCGAGATTTATATGTATTTTGGGACATTTATGTGTAATTTATTTTGTAAGCCAAATGTTGTAATAAGGCCATGTACTTTAGGCCATTTTATTTATGCATTTACAAGCTTTTATTTAAGTTTAGGTGATATTCAATTATTACCGAAAAGAAATGGGTCTTAGAAGTAATTAAATTAAATTTGGGGGATTTATAATAATAAGGCCGAAAATTAGAGGTTAAAAGGAGTTAAAATAATGTTTATAGGATTTTATAAAGTTTTGGGGTTAAATGGTGAATTTTGGAAACTTAGGGGTTAAAACCGTAATATAAGGAAATTAATGGTCAAGGAAATATATAGGTGGTCAACCTTGACCATATGGTAGGTTTTGACCAAATTAGATAAGTTAGATAACTTATTTAAGGTTTTATAATAAGATAAGTATCTTATGGTAATATTTTTATAACATATGTGGTAAATATGTTATTACCAAAATAAAGGGTGTACAATGGTATTTTAAACACCCATGGGCTATTAGGAATTTTTAGGAATTTATTGGATTGATTTGGAATTAAAATGAACTATATATGTATAATATATATTATGTCATTATGACACTTTGGAGAAGTATAGGTGGTGGAAATGTGAATACCGAAGTATATGGGTTAATAAGGATATTTTATAACCCTTTGGAGAAATTTGGAGATTTTTTTAGAATTATATAAGAGCATTTATTAAGATATATGTATAATATATGTTTAATGAATTATTAAAACTATATGTTATAAATAGGGCCAAATGACAATATTGAACAGTTTTGGGTCTGTTCGGTATCTATAAATATTGACCATAGGTTATATTTATATTAAGGTTGGAATGTTATATTAAAAGGAATATAAACATGGTATAAGTTATGGGATGATTTTATAAATAAAGGAGACTATGGTTTATGAAAAAGAATAAGGTTAATATATGTGCCTATGTGGCAATATATAATAGTTTTTGTAAAAACTATAGGTTATTAATTAAAGGAAATAAGAATATCATATCAAATGATATTAGTATATGGTATAACATTACATGATGTTATGTGGTCAAAATGGAATTTAAATAAATTCAAGGGCAATACCGAATTAACAAGAGTTGGAAAATGAATTTTAGACTAAGGTCTATAATGTTATAAATGTTATAACAATTATATGGTTTAGGTGGAATTAATATAAGTAAGGATATTCACATAAAATAATGTGACGAACTATAATAAATGAGATTTATAAACTAAGGTGTTTATGGAATGAACCTTAGGAGTTGTAATTATACAACATAAAATGTTACTCATGTTAGGATAATAATCTTAATATAAGTTGTATAATATAATACAACTAATGAGAATAATCATCTAAAAATAAGATGATAGAATGTAACATAAAATATAAGAGTTTATTAAACTCATGGGAATTACCTACGTGGTAAATATATACATACACAAGAATAATGTATAAGGTGGATATATATTTTGGTTGGAAATCATATGATTTAATGGTGGTGGTTATTTAAAAAAAAATATAGTTACGAACTATAAGTTATGAATTTTGAATGCAAATATAATTTGCTAAGATAAATGGATTATATAACACATTGTATTATAATGGATGGTGGGAGAATGATACAATAAAATAAATGATACAATACAAAAAAAAATAATATAATACAATCATGCATGCATACATGCAACTATAGGTTATGTCCCCAAACTAGATGGTGGATAAGATTAAAAGAAATATAAGGAATTAAACTTAACAGCCGAAATGTTTTGACGTATGAGTCAAGTAACAAAGCCGACCGGTTTAGAGATAACCCGTAACAAACAACTGTAGGAAACAGGGGTGAACTGTCGGGGTTACTTATTATTCGGAAATACCGGATGTAGTTAGTCGTGGAGACTGACTTATAGTTTTAATACCGTTTAGATTATACTTCTGACAAGACGCTTGACGAGCAAGTGGACTACACGGAGCATAGGATCTTGCTGATTCATATTCCACCGTAATACGATCAGGGTGAACGGTATGTAAAGGGGTTTGGTCCGAGTTGTCCTAAGGATGCTCCTTGGGCTCGGATTTGGTTGATATAACTTGCGTGTTATATGTGTGTGGTTACATGTATGTGTTTAAGTGTTACTGCATTATTTATTATGCACGAGCGTCCCACGGGACTAACGCTATGTCAACTATAGATCGACTTATATAAACATACATATACGTTATTGTGATGACATGACGGTTACTTGATATAATACCATAGTATTAATATTAAGTATTTGGTAACCTAAGTAAAACACTTAGGGATGAGTCACGACATTGTCGGTCTCTAGAGCATGGATCTCGAACATGAATATAACCTAGATTACTTCTAGGTATGCGTGAGACCCATTGGGCAGCTAATTAATTATATTCTCCATAAGACTAAGAGCAGATCTTAAACATTATGAGAGAGAGATGGTATGAGTTGAGGTGAGGAATCCCGGTAGTTTACGAACTACTTGGTTGCGCATTTGTGATCACTGAGGGGTTTCCTATTTGGATTCCACTCCATGTTATACCCAACGAGCCCAAACTGGATCGTGGGTCAGGGGGCTACGGCCTTTATATGGACGTCTTACGAGACATAAGAGAGTCAGGGGCCTCCTGACCTCTGACGAAATGAGCACCTTTGTGTGTACGGGAGGACTACTGTCCATGGTGAGGATATCGGGTTGTCATAGCATGACGCCCAACTGGTATTAATAATTAAACATGGTTGGATGGAGCCTACAAGGCTAAGGTAAATTAAATATGAAAACTGTACGCCACGGTGAATGTACATTGTACATATGGATGGGGCCTTGAAGGCCAGGCTAAATTGAATTAATAAGGATGGTATACGCTACGGCGATTGTACATTGTACATTATATTGTTATTACTCGATACGTTCGATGTATAATTGTTGTATGGAATATTAAATGAATGTTTGTGGATATTTGGATGGATGGTTAAATGTTTGTGGATATTTGATGGATGATTATGTATATTATGCATTTATATTACAGTATTGATTATAACTGTTAAATGGTGAAGCATGAAACCAATCTAAAAACAAGATGATAAAATGACAAGTGACCATTAGCTTCCAGGCCCGGCATACTCAGCGTCTATCGCTGATACTACACTCATGCAGGTTGTTGATTATCGCCGGAGCTGAAGTGCGGGAACAGGGTAATTAGAGCTTACTTTAATTACCGCATATGGAGTTCGGTTGGCTTAGCAATGAAGATGGTGTATGGTATTATGGTAAGGGTATGTATTTTCAGGATTGGGTAGACGCTCACTTGTCGATGTTTTTGGTTTATGGACTAGAATGATGTATAGGATTTTCTCGTTATCACGGCGGTTAGTAGTTTGTTTATATTGGAAGTTGGTTGTAGTTTGGCTTCGTTGCTCGCATGGGCGAGTAATGGCCGGTGACACCCGAGTGAGTTTTGTAATTGTTATTTATTTTCCGCTGCGAGACGTTTTATTTATTGCTACGTGAGAGATTATACCGTGTTTATGGAGAGGGGTGTTACACAAATCTTCTAAAGTTAGAAATACTTTATAAACTGAGAGCTCAAAGCCTCAAACTATGACTGATAGTTTTTAAATAATTACACCTGTTTGAATTGAGTGCTCATGCCTGAGAAAAGTACAATCACAATCACTTAATCGTTACCAACAGTTGAGGAACTTTTATGCAGCACACTATCCGTATCGGTGGCTTCAAAATTCACTAAGAGGTCTATAATCAAGATCCTACTTACAAAAAATACAAATCACCTACTTTTGTTCACCCTTATAGATAATCTAAACATATATATGTTCTCAAGAACAACTATGACAGTGAGAATAAGAAAAATAATAAACCTTGTGAAGACATGAAAAATGAAATAGATATGACAACGACGTAGAGAAGAAAAGTGGATATGAGCCTACAAGACGAGAGCATTTGGGTTTTCAACATTATGTTAAGGTCTGGTTGGGCCCTTTGTCTAATAGGCAGGTGGTTGGATCGTTTGTTTAGTTAAGATTATGTGATATTATTAAAGGTGGGATAGTCCAAATACACTTGGGCTTAAGGCTAAGGTATAGTTTGATCTGAAAATAATATATATATGAATTAATATATTTATTTTTTTATTATTAACAAATATATTTTCGGGTTTTGGGTTAGGTCATGGGTTAAGATCTCTACCCTAACCCAACCCACAAAATTAGCTTATTACCCTAACCCAACCCAAAAAATAGATGAGTCAATAATCAAGACCCAAACCCACCAAAGTATGGGTTGGGTTCGGGTTGGATGTCGGGTTGGGTCAAATCTGCCAGGTCTCCAACACGCTATCCGTATCAGTGGCTTCAAAATTCACTAAGAGGTCTATAATCAAGATCCTACTTACAAAAAATAGATATCACCTACTTTTGTTCACCCTTCTAGACAATCTAAACATATATATGTTCTCAAGAACAACTATGACAATGAGAATAAGAAAAATAATAAACCTTGTGTAGAGATGAAGAGCGAAATAGACATGAACCACAACGTAGAGAAGAAAAATGGATGTGAGCCTGCAAGACGAGATCATATGGGTTTTCAACATTATGTAAGGTCTGGTTGGGCCCTTTGTTTGATATGCAGCTGGTTGGATCGTTTGTTTAGTTAAGATTATGTGATATTATTAAAGGTGGGATAGTCCACATGCACTTGGGCTTAAGGCTAAGGTATAGTTTGATCTGAAAATAATATATATATGAATTAATATATAGATATTTTATTATTAACAAATATATTTTCAAGTTTTGGGTTGGGACATGGGTTAAGATCTCTACCCTAACCCAACCCACAAAATTAGCTTATTACCCTAACCCAGCCCAAAAAATAGATGGGTCAATAATCAAGACCCTAACCCGCAAAAGTATGGGTTGGGTTTGGGTTAGGTTTCAGGTTGGGTCAAAATTGCCAGGTCTATAATTAGTTATTAGTTTTTCTTTCTAATTAACACGTACTGTACTGTTGACAAAAATAGTAAATATGAAACTGAGTAATTAATATGCATGGAGAATGATAAAATACGAATTAAACATATACAACTATAATAGATTAAAGACATGATTTCCATAGAAGTATAGCGAAGAAGAGAGAGAGAGAGAGAGAGAGAGAGAGAGAGAGAAGAGAGAGAGAGAGAGAGAGAGAGAGAGAGAGAGAGAGAGAGAGAGAGAGATGTTCTCTTCTCTCTAGCTGTTTCGATTAGCTCCATCCTTATTGTTCTCTCCGACTAACTCCTATCTTCCCTAATAAATCGATTAATGCCTGACTCGATTCCCATTAATTCTGATTCCATCGTTTCCCTTTTCTGTAATTCCTTGTCAGCTGCAAGTATTTAGCCCTTGGCTGATTCCCATTCTCCTTCTATCTCGAAGGGGCCTAGTGAATTTCCAAATATGAGTTCATTTTTCCCTCTATCTAAAGTTGGATCTATTGCATGCAAGGCTTTGGTTCAAGGGTAGAGATGTTCATGTTCCTTGACTTCTGTTCTGGACGGGAAGTGACTATAGATTGACTGGGTGCCGGTATCTCCCTAACCATTCAGGTAATGAGACTCTTCCTTTGGTATTCTTTGGCTCCTTCCTTTATGGTCTTCTTATAGCTTCGCTTCTCTGGAGATGAGTATATTATCTATGAAATGTAAGGGCTTGGGTAGCCAAACCTCCCGAAGATGGTCTCTACATGTCATCAGGATTGAGAGGCCGGATATTGTTCTCCTGAGTGAGACTAAAAGAAGTGTAGATGAGATGCGCCAATTCATCAGAGCCCTACCGAATTATGATGGTTTTGGAGTTGGCTTCACTAGGCGAGGAGATGGAATTGCTCTCCTCTTGCAAGATTCTTTTACTATGCACATTTTGGACAACTCCCTACATCACATTTTGGATCACTCCCTACATCACTGGGCTGGTACCACACTAGTATGAATGGGTGGGCAGAAATTCACTAGTGCAGAAAATGTTTTTAACCACGCTTAAATTGCCTATATACCACGGTTTCAAACCGTGGTTAATACTCGCGTCGTATATTCGAAAATGACTATAAACCACGGTTTAAAGCCGTCGTTTAAAAGCGAGATTATAAACCACGGTTGTCTAACCGTCGTTTAAACCGTTTTGTCGCGGGATCAGACGATTTTATACCACGGTTGGCTTTAACCGTGGTATTAATCTTTTATACGACGGTTGGTATAACCGTGGTATATACTTTATACGACGGTTCTATAAACCGTGGTTTATAACGTCGTTCCATTGAGTTTTAAACCACGGTTTTAAGTAACCGTGGTTTTTTTCTTTTTTTTTAGTTTTTTTTGTTTTTTAGCCTCTACCACATGTTTTCCAACAAACCCAATTTACAATCCATATACAACCTGTACAGGGCATCCAACTGGTATTGCCCTTTGATAACCAACCACACTATATGACCATAAACCAAGTTGCCAGTTTGAATTGCAACATTGAAAACGAATTGCAAACAAACCCATTCAAACTTTCAAAAATAAGAGAGAGTTGAACTTTACAAACTTTGAGAGTCTACGTTGCTTCAGCACAAACAAAAGTGTAAGTCTAACTACACTAGGATAAGATCTAAGAAACACTCAAGTAATTTTTACACCAAAACTGATAAATGATCTCTTACAAAGTCGAGATCCCTTTGGAATACGTGCTCCCTGCTTTGTGAAAAAAGAAACGATCTGTCCATAAAAAGAAACTGATCATCATTAGTACACAATTTTATTTAAAATGCAATAACTTTAACTAAAACTTTGATTGGTATGGTTACCTTGTCATCATCAAGCGTGTCAATATTTTGTACAATCTCGAACATGTACCGCATCACATAATAGCCACAGCTTCGTGAATCAGGCTGTTGAGGACACTGTCATCACACCATCCATGGATTACCAACTTTAGACAGATCAAAAATTAAACGTTTAACTTTAATACAAAAATGCATAAATTAAATGATTACTTACACGTATGTATGGAAGTCCAAGATGGAGAATGGTTTCTTCTCATCACTTAAACCAAGCTTATGGCCCCTGCATAAATACAGCATTTTAAAATGAAGCCATTTATTGTCAATAATCTAGGACAAGCTTAAAATAAATACAAATGCATTAAAATTTTGAATACTCACTCCTTCAAATATTTCTCTACAGCGATCTCTCGAAGGTCATCAGGGCCGCCCAATGGGTCTAGTATCAACAAGCATGAGGTGTCGATACACAACACCATCAACATCCAATGATTGCTGCCACAGTAAAACAAAGAATGTTTTGTAGAACAATATTTTAATTATCACAATTAGGAAGCAAAAAATTCCAGTTATTGTGTACTTACATCTGATGATATGGGATCAGCAAATATTTGCTTCTCTTCGCACCGCAACAAAATCCCTGCCTCACTGTGCACATCCTTGCTCATCCAATGCGGCCTGACTTGCTGACATCAATTGCGGACACAAGAAAGAGATGGCAGATAATCTCTTGTTCGATATCAGTCTAGTAGTCAAACACCTAAACAACATTTTTTCATAAGATATGTTAAATAGCTTAAAAAATGAAAGATAATTTAATAATTTAAAAGATACTTACACACAATAGGCCTGAATCACAGAGATGTTAAGCAGGTCTCCCATCAAAAATTCTCTTAGATCGCTCACGGTAATCATCAGATCTCTGGGCTCGGGGGAGGAAAACATGCTTAGACACTTTCATGTTGAATTGGTGACTGCCTCGTCATGAAAAAGTCATACAACATTTTTTGTTTGTCTGTCAACTTCTTCAGATACTTGGGTGTCAGAATGGGGGATCTCCTAGGAGTCATATCGAAAGGTTTCACCACTTCCTTTCTCACACTCTGACTCTCCTCATTTGATTTCACAACTTCCTTCCCCTTATCCACTTTCCTCTTCTTAACCGGTCTTAATTCCTTATCAATCTAATAGTATACAAAATTTAAATAATAAACATATCAGTCAACAGTCAAGTTAAAAACTAAACAGTAAGCATGTAAATAGTTTACCTTGTCACTGACATCAATGAGAGAATATGGCCATGGAACAACTGAAGATTTGCTTGACCTATTTTACTCCACTGATTCCACTCCAACGGAAGGGAGAGTCCTCATGACCTCGCACAATTCGTCTACCATCACACGAGCGTGGAGAGGTGGGATGGGCTTGAAATGTACTACAGTGTTCGGTCCGGTCTGTAAAACCCGACCGAATGCAACATGCACAGTCCCACCATCCAACACTTGAAACAGATGACATGATTTAGCCACCTACATCAACTCACAACAGTAAGCAAGCTAATAAAATTATATTGTTTTAAAAGTAATGTTAAAATAACTAAGGAGGAAAAAAGAACAAACCGAAAGGTTTTGATAAGGAAATGTGTCTCTGGTAGGAGAAGAAGGTGCAGGATGATCGACCATCGGAGTATCCGCCGTCGTGGTAGGAGCAGAGTCGGTGTAGGATCATCGACATCAGTATCCGCCGTCGTGGTAGGAGCAGACGTCGGTCTAGCAGTAGGTGCCGGTGTAGGAGACGCGGCCACTATCGATGTATCCGCCGTCGGTAGGAGCAGACACCGGTGTAGGAGTAGGTGTCGGTGTAGGAGCATGCACCTGGCCCAATACTAAAGCCTCAAGTCTTCGCAGGCGCTCCTCGTAGGCTTGACGCTCCTCAGCGTGACGTCTTTCCGACTCCTCCAACCGGTCATGCACCCGTTCATCCACCATTCTCTCTATCATTTCAGCCTGTGGTACTCTCGATCGAGACGTAGAAAACACGTCTTTTTGGCGAACTTCCCCTCCAAGCCCCCGCACTCGCCCTGGATGATCCTTTTGCCCAAGGGCCTTATTCAGTGGATCATCCTGAGACGGAGGGGCCGGAACCATCTCCCATCGCTCAGTAGATCCAGACTATTTTAAATTACAAAAATATTAGAAATGAACTTACTAATTAGTAAACAACAACTTTTAAAATATATACTTACAATCTTGAAGCCAACTCAGCAGTCTCGCTCTGCGGGAACACATATACTCCCTCGTCATTTTTCTTCATGCGACCCAGCATAAATGTCTGCACCCTACTTGCATCGTCAACATATCAATAACTGACTGAGTGCCGTCTTCATTAGTTTTCGTCAGTAAGCCCTCGCTCTTCCACTTCTCCAACCGCCCCGTATCCAGCTCGCCCCATGAAGTGCTTATATATATTCTTCGCCCGGTTACGTCTCGCTTGTTCTTGACGTAACTGTTACAAAATTTGTATATTTGTAAGTTATACATAATAAAAAAAATATTTGTTAAATTTTATTCCTTAAATAATTAAGAAAGAATAATTGTAAAAGTACCTTAAACTCTTCAGTCTGGCGATGGTCGTAGAATATCTTCCAGTCCTCCTCCGTGATCATACCATCATACACTACCCACGGCGGTGACCTCTTAGAGCCCGGTTTGGTAATCCAACCATCTACCAACCGATGCTTGAACTGTCGCAGCGATGTCGCTAGAAGTGATTCAATCTTCGTCCGAAGTTCATCCGCGACTTTGTACTTCTTCTGCACCATCTGCCACATGATGTCTTTGTCTGCCTTTTCTTGATCTTCCAATCCTTATTAATCGAGCAATGGGATTTTACCATCAATCCCAAGTAGAAGCAAACTGCTGCTTCGACCCACCAGAATGTCGGAGGTACTTGTCCCAGATCAAATCGATGGGAGAATCTTCTTCTCCTTCAACCCACGGGTCGGTCCACGTCCCTTCCGAGGGTTTGCGAAGTAGATGCAGCTGGTGGTTCTTCAGTAGGGACGTCATCGTCAATATCATCCAACCCCAACAGTAAGTCCTCTTCGACTCTATCGTCAGGATCCATAATCTGAAAAATAATCAACAATTAACAAGGTTAATACGAACATCTACTGAATCAAATTGAAACATGACAAAAATGAAAATATAATATTGTCAACCAAACTTACAAAATAACATTTCATCGTTCAATCCACAATCCTTCATTGTGGTCGGACCTTCGATATTCAAAATTAGTTACATTATCTACCTCCATCGGCAACCGAATAGGTACATCTGTTTCATCTTCACAGTCGTATTCATCCTCATCAACAATATTATCAATCCCAACTATCGATCTTTTACTCTGCATTACAATAGACCATCTGGGATTAGACTGATCACGACAGTAGAATACTTGTTTTGCCTTTGATGCAACAATAAAGGGTTCATCAGTAGGAGCCGCTGTCGTTAAATCAACTAGCTTCATACCATGATCCTCCTCACGATATCCCTGTTTGTTGTCCACCCATTTGCAACGAAATACGCAAGTTTCATAACTAGTGTAATTCAAGACCCAATATCCTCAATAACACCATAATATTCGTTCTTCAGTGTATTACGACTTGTTCCTGTGAAAATGTCTTGTGAAGCGATAAGATGCACACCACTGTTCTGGTTTGTCGATTTACAATCTTGACGTTCAGTGTAAAAAGAAAATCCATTTACATCATATCCTTCATAAGACAACACATCGAGATTTGGACCAAGTGCCAACAACTGGATCATTTCATCCACGTTCCTTGAATCTTCATACACCTTCTGTCTGAACCACTTAACAAATGTTGCATTCTGCTCTTTTTTTAATTTGGCATTACTCATCGTTGGGTGTTTTGTTTTGAGGTAGGCTAGGTGTGCATCGAAATACGGTTCAACAACTTCAGAATGATTCAACACAACCAGATGTGCCTTGTTCAATGTATCAATATCAACTCTGCATAATTTTTTCCCACAGGTACCAACCCCTTTAAGCCTGCCATCATGTCTTGCTTTGGTAATCCAATAACATCAACACCGTGTAAGTAGTGAGTGCAGAAGTCAACTACCTCCTCTGTTACTGTCCCTTCAATTATGCTTCCCTCTGGACGCCGACGGTTTTTCATTTTCTTTTTCAGTATACCCATATATCTCTCAAACGGATACATGTATCGAAGGTATAACGGACCACAATGTTTGATCTCTCTAACAAGATGAACAAGTAGATGCACCATAATATCAAAAAACGAAGGAGGAAAATACATTTCCAACTGACACATGGTGATCACAAGGTCATTCTGTAGTTTATCCAGCGTCTCCACATCAAGCACTTTACACGAAATTCCTTTGAAAAAACACATAAATTTGTAATAGTTTTCCTGACATCAGCTGGAAGGATCCACGGAGAGCAACCGGAAGTAAGTGCTGCATCAGCACATGATAGTCGTGAGACTTCATCCCTACCAATTTAAGATCAGACATTGATACCAAACTTGATATGTTCGATGAGTAACCGGATGGCACTTTAATATGACGAAGAGAACTACAAAAACTTATTTTCTCTTCTTTGGATAATGTATGACAAGCGGGAGGCAAGAATGTTCTTTTCCCTCTTTGTTGTGGCGCGAGTTCTTCTCGTATACCCAATTCAACCAGATCTTTTCTACCCTTAAATGGTCTTTTGTCTTTCCTTTCACGTTTAGTAGTGTCGCAGATACACTTTCACCAATGTTTTTCTCCACGTGCATAGCATCAATGCAATGTCTCACCTCTAAATGTTGCCAATATTCAAGTTCCCAAAATATTGATTTTTTCTTCCAGATGCTCTTTTCAGTGGCTTTAATTGGTGGACCGAAGTTGTTCACAACATTCTTCAACTGATTGTAAGTCTCAGCAGCAGATAGTGGTGGTCGTGCTGCATGATCCGTTTTTCCATCAAACTCTTTTGTCATCTTACGGTATTTGTGACCTTTGGAGGAATTTCCGATGGCCCATGTACACATTTTTTCCACTGTGTTTTAACCGTATACTGCAAGTTCTATCTCCACATATAGGGCACGCTAGAGCTCCTTTAATTGTGTATCCCGAGAGGTTGCCGTATGCAGGGAAATCATTGATGTACAAAACAACATAGCCCGGAGCGTGAAGTTTTCCATACCATATGAATCATACACGTCGCACCTTCATTCCACAACAATTGTAAATCGTCAATAAGTGGTTGCAAAAACACATCAATTTTGTTTCCCGGTTGTTTTGGACCCGATATCAACAGAGAGAGGAGAATATGTCTGGGTTTCATACACAACCATGGCGGCAGATTGTATATTGTCAATAAAACAGGCCAAGTACTGTGTATACTGCTCAAAGTGCCATAAGGGTTCATCCCATCAGTGCATAAACCAAGTCTTAAGTTCCTTGGGTCTGTACCGAATTGAGGGTATATTCTGTCAATGTTTCTCCATTGTGGTGAATCGGCTGGATGTCTCAATTTACCATCATCCTTTCTATGGGTAGCATGCCATCGGAGGTTCTCAGCATCTTTCTGAACTGCAAACAAACGTTTGAATCGGGGAATTATCGGTAGATACCACAACACCTTCGCAGGAGAACCCACTTTAGTGCTTATGTGGTTTCTGTCACCCTTTTTTACATAGCGTGATTCCCCACATTCAGAGCAATGGTCATCCAACTCATTCTCCTTCCAATACAACATACACCCATTTGGACAAGCATGTATTTTTTTATATTCCATACCCATCGGACACATTAACTTCTTTGCTCATAAGTTGTTGTGGGTATCACATTGTCCTTTGGTAGTACATCCTTCAGCAGTTGTAAAAGATCTGTAAAACTGACATCACTCCATTGTCTCGCCTTCAGATTGAATAGTTTTAGGACAACGCTCAATTTGTTTTGTTTTGCGTTCACATCCACTGTACAACGGTTCCTTTGATGCTTGCATCAGATTTTCGAATTTTGGGTTTGTTGGAAAAATGTTGTTCAACATCTTCCATCATTGCATTAAGGTGATCATCTGAATTAACTAGTGAATCATCTTGAGTATCCCCAAAATCGTGTGAAGCATCCATTTCTGATTGTTCTGCAACGACGTTATCAGCACATTCAAACACTTGTACTGAATGTTGACCATGCAGTATTGTTATGGCTTCATAATCTTCTGTAAACCCTCTGCGAATCAGATGATCCTTAATCTTGTCCACACCTCGGTATTTGAAGTCGTTCTTGCAATCGACACAAGGACATCGAATATATCCCTTATCCCTTGGTTTAAGATTGTCAACAAGGACTTTGCAAAATTTATTGACCCCTTCTAGGTACTTGATGTCCAATCTGTCACTGTACATCACTGAGCGCTCCATCTCCTTTTTCAACACACACCAGATGTCGTGAACTCGTTCCATTGATCTCCTCTTTTTTTATTTACAGATTTAACAACCTAAACCTATCCAATCACCTTCGATCTCACCTAGGAACAAGTTAATAATATACAGTAGTTCAGTGATAATTTCGGCAGCATTACCCTACAGTTCTCCTAGTGTAGATATATATATATATATGAATCGTTTCAATTCACATATATATATGTACACTAGAAGAACACTAGGGTAATGCTGCTGAAATTATCACTGAACTACTGTATATTACTCATTCACAACCTAGATGGTGAGATCAAAGGTCATTGGACAGTCCCAACAGGGACTATCTAAGACATACCTCTATCAGGTAAATCTCAGACAGGTAATTCTATGTTTGAATTGATTTTCCATTGTTTAATAGAAAAAAAAAATAAATTGAAATTTTAAATACCAACCTGATGAGTACTGGATGGTCAGCTAGCGCAAACACAGAAGAAGGAGAAGTAGGCAAATGCTCTTGCGCGTAGTATAACACCTATTCAATGAAATTAGAATAAAGTTAAATTCTGGAAAAAATTTGGCATGACCTTTACGTATTTTTAGGTACTCCACACTTTTTTATATATGCAAATCCAAACACAATAACAACATTCTCAGCAAAACGCACACAATAGACATCATCAAAATGGGAAGCATGCATATATTTATGTCAAGCAGCAGCAGTTTAGAGTAGTAGATCACTCAAATTAATAAGCATGCCACTAAAATATAGAACTTCCAGAATCATAATTAAATTCGAGTATTATACCAGTTCGATTTGTTTGCTCCCCTCGCGTCTTCAGTATGATTCTGGTCGAGCTCGAAGCAACCTGGAAATCGCCGGTTCAAGAAAATAGTTAGCGCAATGAGGAGGTAACAACTACTGAAAAATGTAGCTTTAGATATATTAAAAAATAATCAATTGGGATGTTTTGGTTTACGTCAAGATAATTAATCAATTGAATCTAAAATAAGTAAGTTTTAGTTCACAAGAAAAAGGAAATTAATTGCTAGCACTATGCCAGAATACTACGTGGGTTCAGATCAGGCAAGCCGGTGGCAGAGGTTGACGTGCGTGGCAGCAGTTAGGGCGACAACCGGTCTCGTCAGAAATTCAAGACTGCGACTTCAATCAAGAAATGATAAGTTCAACTTAAAAGTTATAAAAAAAAATCAAAAATGGTATTGTGCAAGAGATGAAAAAAAATTAAAACTGTGAGTAATTCTATGTTTGAATTGATTTTCCATTGTTTAATAGAAAAACAAGAATAAATTTGAAACATTTAAATACCAACCTGATGAGTACTGATGGTCAGCTAGCGGGAGGTAGAGGAAGAAGAAACGGGATGTAGTAACACCTAATGATATTATGATAAGGTTATAATTAAAAAACATGAATAATTGAACAAATGAACAAACGAATAAATTTTGAACAAACCATGTTTTTGAATCATTCTTAAAATACTAACCTAGTGAGTAGTGATGGTCAACTCGGAAATGGGATGGAAGAGGAATTTTTCAACCATAGTAACACCTATCCAATAAAATTAGAATAAGGTTTAATTCTGGAAAATATTTGGCATGACCATTGCGTATTTTTAGATACCCCACACTTTTTTTGGCAAAAACAAACACAATAGCAGCATCAGATCAAGGTTCAAGTGATTCTCAATAAAACACACAGACATTTAAGCATCATTCGCAGCAAAACGCACAGACACTTAGGGATAAAAATAAGACCTTTGTCATATATTAAGGGCGGGGATCAAGACACTAAACAATTAACAAACAATAATAATGGAGTTGGGCTGCAATAAATGCTTTTTACAAAATTAATTACCAGAGTGGCGATGAGACTCCGGCGGTGGATGGGCCGCGATGGTGGAGGATGAAGACGACCTTCAGGCAGCGGGAGAACAATGCAATTTCCCTTTGAAGCAACCTACAAGTCGCCAAAGAAAAGAAAAATATTAAGATATAATTGTGTCCTTCAATCTTATTGATAACGAGCTAAATGGCATGTGCAGTTTCCAATAATAAAAAATAACTCGGTAACTTTCTAAACTTTGGGGGCACCTCAACTCTTTTCTGCATATATGAAGAAAACAAAACGAAAAATGCTTCAATACAACAAAAATGCAAAAAAGAAGTATGGAACAACTGGATGAAGCATATAATCTACAAATGAAAAAAAATCGACCAGTAGAATCCATCCCTATCCAAGACAATGATTTCTAATTTATTTTCTACATCTTAAGTTGGAAAAAAATAGGGGATACAAGTACTCTAATACAGTTTCTGCCAGGACCATCAGGAAATAAAGATCTTGAACCGGATCCACACAGTATTTACATTTGAGGTTAATCACTCCCAAATACACCGCTGATAATAAAATGATATATAGAAAGGTCATGCAGTATAGATGGAGAGACGTCATTATGATTGGTTAGCTGCTAGCACTGCAAGCAAAAGCGATTAGTGTTCCCTTGCCACCCATGTTCTGTGTGGTCCATATTACATAATCTAATTAGTAAATAGAGTCAAATACTTTCGGCTGCTCCAAACCCTTTACTTTTAGTGTGGCTATTCTATTATCGTAGTAGTATTTCCTTAATTAATTATTTAGGTGCTCTAGAGTCTAGTCTTGAGGTAGACCGGGGGGCCTCGCGGTCACGAGTAACTTGATGACATGCAAATTAAGGTATAGGCTTATGTTGAATTTAACTACACTACCCTGAAGCTTCAAACAGTACAATAATTAACTTAAAAAGGTTCTATATATTAAATACTATAAAAAAGGGAGATGAAGTTACTTAAACTAATTAATTAAATAAAGAATAACAAAAGTTCCCAAACAAATGCAATGAATCTGGTTGTTAAGTAAAACTGTCTGTAGCTGATTGCAATTGCTTAGCTACTAGTATTGACAATTTGATGTCATTTAAGCAGTAGAATACAGTAGTATATTATTAATGCAACAGAAAACTTACATCATATAGTAGTAGTCAAAAATCCATCTATATTGCATGGCCTTTCTATATATGATCAGGCTCAGACATTGACATCGCAATCAAACTAAATAAGAATAGGATGGAAGACAGAGATATACTATATAACAATACAGTTTGGTCCTTTCCCCAAAACCTGTTTATGTATTACCGTAACAGTGTGATATCTTTAACCAGAATAATGAACAGATTCATCGTTCATCGCTTTGTCATTTGTTTCAATTCTGATAAGTGATAACTTATAAACTTAACACTTATCTATCCTTAGAGCATGTAAGTTCCTTGTTCAACTTGCGACAGTCACAAAAGAAATCAAAAACAAAAGTTATAATTGCCAGAGAGAAAATAAATTCTAGTAGATTACCAAATACCAATTCTAGAATTTAGCAGCCCACTCTTCAATCTGGTGTGAGAGATGAGATGTTCCACTGATTTATATCAGCACTGCAGAGGCACATATACACAATGAAGAAAATTAACAGAGGTGTAGAGCAGGTACGTTGCTTGTTCAACTTATGAGTTTGGGTTGCTTCAGTTTAATGTCCACACCACACCAGTGCATTACAAAGTCTAATTTAACTAACTGTACTAAAACGATATTAGCATTATTATTTTGTTAAAATCGGTAATGTAGAGGTGTAGCCATAATACAAAGAAGAGAATTAACATAGGTGCAGCAGTGGTGGAGGATTCACATTATCCATCTAATCTAATTTCCAAAAACAAAATAATAATGCCTTGTTGATCGTACTAGTTTTGCACGGAATGTGGACAGAGATATCAAACTTAAAAGGCAGCTTAATTACTTCATTTTCTACATACATAATTACATATATATATATTACGTACGCAAGGCATGAAGAATTTTGTAATTCACTCCTCAAAAGCATAAAATCAGCCACACTAATCAAAAAATTGCTAAACTAGGGTTTAATTACCGAAGAGATTTGGAGGTTGACGTTGGGGCATTCGCGGAGGCGCTGTGGTGGACCGAGATGGTGGAGGCGTGACGGTGGAAGGCGATTCAGGCGAGAGGAGGTTGGGGCGGTGGAGCGCTTTTAAACTTCCCACTGCTTGGCGATGCGCGAAGGAGCTAGGCGGAGCAACATCGACGACGGAGGAAGAAGGGGCAAGCTCGATGGTGAACGGCGGGGCGGCGGGAATCGGAATCGCTAGAGGAAGAAGAACGCGGGAGGAAGAAGAAGAAAATGAGGCCGTTAGGGTT
Organism: Limonium bicolor; assembly: GCA_023374045.1. Lineage (NCBI taxonomy): Eukaryota > Viridiplantae > Streptophyta > Magnoliopsida > Caryophyllales > Plumbaginaceae > Limonium > Limonium bicolor. The sequence continues at coordinate 162,582,715 of CM041777.1, read as the reverse complement.
TTAATTAAAAAACTTATAAACGACGGTTTTGAAGGAAACCATCATTTTAAAACCTATATGACGAAACAAAAACCATGGTTATACGGAAACCGTGGTTTATAATGTTCGGCGCAAAACTATAAATGACGGTTCCATTTTAACCGTGGTTTATAACCACTATATACGACGGTTGAAACTAGAACTGGCATTTATCTTCTAAGGCATCGAACTATAAACGACGGGTTCTGCTAAAACCGTCGTTTATATAGTGAGCCGTGCAACATAAATGACGATTCTTTAAATACCTGTGGTTTATAAACTTTAAACGACGGTTTCATTGTTAACCGTGGTTTAAATTCCGTCATTTAAAACCTTTTTTCTACTAGTGAAAACCTGGACATATGGAGAACCTGGGAGGTCATTAGAGCACATAGGAGACCCCCAACGATCCCTTGGCTGGTAATAGGTGATCTGAATTAGATCCTATTCACGCGTGAGCAATTGGGTGGGAGAGATCATAATTCGGGCCGAAGGATAGCCTTTTGAAACTACCTTAACTCGTATAATCTGATGGATTTGGGTTTTACTAGGGACATTTTTACATACTTGAATCGTAAGTATGGACAAGACAACATTAGAAGTAGATTAAACCAAGCTCTAGCCAACGAGGATTGGACCGATGTTTTCCCTCATGCAAGGAACTCCCACGTAGGATGGGGATGGTTGGATCATAGACCGATTAGGGTGGTGCTTTAAGAGATCATTAGGAGGGGCGTGCCTCTCTTCATATTTGAAAATTATTGGACGGAGAAGCCTGATTGCTGAGAGATTGTGTGCAAGACTTGGCACAATTCTCAGGGGAATTATATCCAGAAGGTGGCTGTCTATGGAGGGGATCTTAGATCTTGGGGTAGTAGGAAAATTATAGAAGAAAAGGCTCGTATGCTTGAATTGAAAGATGAGATCAATAAAGTTGCTAATATTTTCCATCCTCAACCTAACCACCCTACTTGGAAGGATCTCAATAAACAATTGGACCACCTTCTCCTTAAGGATGAAACGAGATGGGCCCAAATATCTTGACATAAGTGGCTAAAGGAAGGGGATAGGAACACCAGATTCTTCTTCCAGAAAGTTAAAGCAAGAAGAAGGAAGAATGCGATTCATGAGATTAGGGATGACTTAGGGTGAAGAGTTTTTTATTGGCAAGACGTTGTTTTTACTGCTAACTAGTACTTCTCTAGGATCTACACATCCACTAATTCCCCTATCCTGAATTTCCTCTTGTCTAGAGTTACGAACAAAGTTCCTTGTGATCAGCATGACCTTTTGGAAAGACAATTTACTAGATAGGAAATCATTCAAGATGTTTAGGATATGAACCCCAATAAGGCCCCGGGGCCAGATGGTATAAATGGTTTCTTTCTTTACACCTTCTGGATATTGTATGAGAAGATTTTATAAATCTTGCCCCTCAGATCCTGAACACGGGCTTTATGCCAGATGGACTCAATCATACCCATATATCCTTGATTCCAAAGAAGTCATGAGCTTGCCAGATGAAGGATTTTAGACCTATATCGCATTGTAGCACGATGTATAGAGTGATATCAAGAGTTCTCACAAATAGAGTTAGACCAGTCTTGAAATATGTTATTTAGGATGGTCAATGAGCCTTCATCCTTGGCAGACTTATAAATGATAATATCATCATTGCTTATGAAATGATTCAGTCGATGAAGAATTCTACTACTGCTACTAGAGGATAATTTGCTCTTAAGCTCGATATGGCCAAAGCTTTTGATATAGTGGAGTAGCCTTTTATCATTGCGGTCCTTAATGATATGGGTTTCCATGACAGATGGTTAGGGTGGTAGCCAAGTGTATTACCACCCCTATTTTGCAATTTTGATCAATGGAAGACATGTAAGTTGTTTCAAACCAGAGATAGGGCTCAGACAGAGGATCCTTTATCACCTTTTTTTCGTCTGTTGTCTGGAGGTCTTATCCTCATCTCTCAACTGGGCAATAAATAATGAAGTGATTCAAGATTTCTCTTATAAAGGCCTTAATTCTAGCATAACCAACTTGTTATTTGCTGATGATCGTGTCTTGTTTGGGCGTGCCAATCAGAGAAACACGATCAACTTTTTGAGGATTATCTTAGATTTTGGGAGGTCCTTTAGGCAAAGTATCAATGCTGACAAGTCTGGTCTGATGTTCTCAGCTAATTACCCCTTTGGTTTAAGAGGTCAAATTTCTGACTTCTTCCGAATTAAGGAGGTTGCGGATTTAGGAATTACCTTGGGTTTCCCAGTGGGGTTGGAAGAAACAAAAATCAAGTCTTTGGGTATGTCAGGGATTGAATTTACCAAAGGATCCAAACTTGAAGTAAACTTTTATCCCAAGTGGGACGTGGAGTTCTTATCAAATCTATTCTCCAGGCTATACCCTCTTATGTCATGGGAGTTATCTAGCTCCCTGCCACCCTTATTAAGGAAATTCAAGGTATCATCATACAGTTTTGGTGGATGTGATTTCTTAAGCAAAGAGGCATTTGTTGAAAAAAATTGGATGATCTTTGCCGCAGTTGAGATAAGGGTGGATTAGGTTTCAAGGATTTGCGTTCCTTCAATGATGCCCTTTTGGCCAAATAATGCTAGAGAATTTTGGACTAACCAAATCTCCTTCTGTCTAAGGTTATCAATGCTAAATACCTTAAAGGAAGGAGTATCTTGGAGGCTAAGCTAAGATATAAACCTAGCCCTATTTGGAAATCTACATGGAACGTCCTGCCTCTCGTCAGTTATAGAGCTATAAGAGTGGTTGGTAATGGGGATAGCATCAAGATTCTTGAATTGGGGTTACCAGAAAAAAGGGCAGGGATGCCATGGGATTGGAAGTTACCTCCATTGATTAAATCACATGGTTGAGTCTCTTGGTTGATCAATGATAAAGATTTCACCTGGGGTCAAAACAAGTTGGATAAGTGGTTCACTGAGGACGAAGTAGGATATATTAAGAAGACTGTCCTTATGAAGGGCAAAGAAGACTCTTGGTGTTGGGGTAGAACTAAAAACGGATGCTTTGCAGTGAAGTTAGCCTATTACATGGCCCGTGCCATTAGTGACGGGTCATCTATTTTTGGGAAGAACATTATTGGACAAGATATGAGAATTGTCCACAAAATAAATCTTCCCCCGAGGGTGTGTCTATTTGCATGAATGATGTTTCATGGGGTTATCTCGTGAGGAGCAATTCTGGTGAATAAATGCAACAACTGTGAACTCGATAGATGCATCTTATGCGGAGGTTTTGATAACCATACCATAGTTTCATTAATTTCCAGATGGTGAAGATTCTAGAAGGGGTTCATCGGACGAAATAGATTACTAGTGACGCTGCTTTCATGGACTAGTTTACTGAAGTATGTTTAGGGAATAGACGGATAACATGGAAGAAGTGATTATTTTACTTTGGAAGTTATGGTTTGCTAAATGCAATGCCTGCACAACTGAACTCAATCATTCGAGCAAGGAATGGATCAAGTTGAGTCTTTTCTAAATATCTCTCGGCTAGCTTCAGCCACTCCCAGCTATCTTTTGAAATGGGACCTCAGAGTGATGGTAAATGCTAGTGTTGACTCTAGCTCCACGGGGTTAAGTGTAGTTTGTAGGGACCGATCTGAGCAGACAATAGCAGCTCCATTATCAAAGAGGATATTCCCTGGCCCACACAGATAGTAGAAGCTAAGGCACTGTTGTTGGGAGTTGAATTGACCATTAAGATTGTGACTAACTCAGTGGTTTTCAGCTCATATTGTTTATCTATTATCCAATATATCCACAAGGAAGGTATGTTTGAGTTGATGTGGAGCTCATTATGCAAGATATAAGGGATTAGATGGAGCGAATCGAGAATGTTTCTTGGATGCATATTGATAGGCTCAACAACAAGGATCCTCACCTTTTAGCTAATATTGGTATGACTGGTTCTATGGAAGGAATTTGGACAAGTGATGTACTAGAATATATTTTGAAGCTATATTAATAAAGTATTTCCACTTTTTTGAAAAAGAAAAAGAACTGATTTATGACCTATCAAGGAAGGCTTTTGTTATTTAGCTGATTTTGTTTAATATATTATTTCCTTGTTAGTTTCCTTATTTTGGGCTGTGAGGATATCTATACAGATATTATCCTTTGATATTATCTTTAGATATTGTACTAGATATTATCCGTTCGTTAGTTAAGTTCCAAGAATGCCTACTTATTAGAGTTTAGGGAATTGTTACGATAATAAATTGACAAAGTTATTTCCTCCCTATCATCCTCTCTCTATTGCCTATCTCTCTCCCCTATTTTTCCCTACTTCTCTCGCTCTACTTCACTTCTGAATTTTCTATCTCTCTCCCTCTGCCGGGTCTCTCCTAGCCGGCTTCCCCATCGGGCACAACTGAGTTTGACACATTGGTGCTTTCATTGATCCACTCATCCTCCACATATTCCTTTCTTCTCAACCTCCACTTACCACAACTGTCCCTTCTAGTCGTTCCTATGGCACACGATGAAACCACAACACGTTTCAAGGATCTCGAGGACCAAATCAAGAAAACCAATGACAAATACGCTGCTTTGGCCAAAAGACATGAAGAATTACAAACCAGATTACAGTCACAGTTGACTTATTCTCCAGCGTCTTACAACCATGGAAACCCGCAACCCCTTGTTGCAGACACCTAGATCCCCACCATCGTCCTCACACACCACTATCCGAACTCCGAAGTTGGAAATACCATTCTTTTTTTGGGAGAATATCCATGACTGGCTCTTTCAAATAAAGCGCTTCTTTACCTATCATCAGGTGGAACATGACCAATGTCTTGACATTGCAGTGATGTATATGACTGGCACAACGCTCACTTGGTTCAATGTTCAGCATCAAAATAACCTTTTTTACATTATGGGAGAAATTCAAACGAGTCATTCAAAACCATTTTTGACCGTCGGCATTTAAAAGTCTAGAATGATCTCTTTACAAGATTACATGAACTACTAATGTTCCCAAGTATACCAAGGAGTTTGAAGCACTTCAATCTTGCGTTCTGCATCTGTCCTTGGCCAGCATAGTTCACTATCATATCTCATGCCTTCGGGACGACATCCTTCATGAGGTCTTACTGATGCAATAATTTCCCTGATGATCGCTATAGGTCTCGCACATTCAGTAGAGGAGAAGTTGGCGGTTACAACCTTCCAGGCTTCGGCACAACACCCTTTTAGCCAGCCGTCCAGTCCGATTGGGGCTTTTACATCTTCTACACTACTGTTGGGTGGGCATTACCCGACTTTGGGTGTGGCATCCTCAGGCTAGACCGTGACTTCAGCATCTTTTGTGTCGGCTAGCCACTACCCGACTTCGGGTCCGGCATCCTCCGACCATTCGGTGCCTACAGCATCTGTGTTAGCTACTCCACACCCGGCTCATGGTCTGGCATCCACGGTTCCTGCACGAGCTTCAGTCAAAAGGCTCACACCAGAGACCCTTACCCGTCAAGAAAAGGGGTTGTGTTATAAATGCAACGAGTGTTTCACTCCAGGTCATTAATTGTTGCAAGAATCGATAGTTTTTGTGGTTAGTCGGTGACTCTAATCTTGGGGGTGATCCCATGCCCGAGGCTGATTTTGATGTTACCGCTCGGGAGGACTTTGAACTGCTGCCTTGAGGACAAGGACGCTTTCTAAGGGGGCGGGAATGTGACCAATCAAGGAAGACTTTAGCTATTTAGCTTATTTTGTTTAATATATTATATCCTTGTTAGTTTCCTTATTTTGGGTTGTTAGAATATCTATACAAATATTATACTTTGATATTATCTTTAGAGATTATCTTTAGATATTGTACCAGATATTATCTTTTCGTTAGTTAAGTTAGGAATACCTATTTATTAGAGTTTAGGGAATTATTAGGATCATGAATAAACTGACAAAGTTATTTCCTCCCTATTATCCTCTCTCTATTGCCTATCTCTCCCCTATTTTTCCTCTTCACTTCTGAATTTTCAGTCTCTCTCCCTCCGTCCGGTCTCTCCTAGCTGGCTTCCCCATCCGGCACTCAACCGAGTTTGGCACAGATTTCCAGAGAAAAAAAATGAAGAGCAGTGATGGTGGTGTAACCTCACCACAACAATAGGTCGCTTTCGAATTCACGTTACAAGCAATGTTGTTTGATACACGCATATATACTTTTCTCTCCACCATTGATTTTAATACCGTGCTTACACTGGTAATAAGGAAGCTGCAATTTGTGCGAATATGCTACTTTTTCAGGCTCAACCTTATTAGATTAATATCTTTCCATAAGATCTTTCTTTTGCTCTTTTTGCCGATTAAGCCTAATTCCACATTATATTTGCATGCCTTTACTTTTAGTACAAGTTACCAGAAGATTGTTCTTGTACATGATAATTAAGCTGTTATGTTTTTTCTTTTTTCTTAAAAAAGATTATATCATTAAGTTAGTTTGCTTTAATGCATCATACACCGTATTATGATCTTTATAGGAAGAAGAAAAACTTCCACTAATAACGAGCTATGAACTTTTTTTTTATCTGGCAACAAGCTGCAGCAAGTACGTGGTGCTTTTTTGCTTAGATGAGCATCTTTTTTTTGTTTGAAACCAAACTTAGATGAGCAAAATTTCAATTACGTGTATAACATGCAAATGTGCATTATGTCAAGTTGACTTGACGAATCAGGATGATTAATGTATCTGATTTCCATCCAATCTAAACTTAATCTTATTAGGTAATGAAAAAAAAGGAAGTGTTGGGGCGTATTAAGTCAAGCTATTTAAGTTAAACAAGATGAAAAACTCAATTCAATTACGGGAGTAAATAATAATACGACTTGCCTGATTTATACACATAGAAAAATGTGCTAGCTCATTCGTTCATCACTACTACTATATAAACCCATGCCAACCTTTTCGAATACATTTTTAATAATAATAATGGCTTACTTGAAGTTAGGAGTGGTTGTAGAACGGGAACACGTTGACTGACTGGGTCGTTATTGTTGTTGTTGTTATGCTAATGCTTCGGACGAGCTATGCAAGAGAACATTTTGTCTGGTCACTCCTATGTCCTTTCCAGTAGTATTAGTGACAACGTAAGAAAATTACTACTAGACGTTGAATTAGTCAGCAAAGAATTTGAAAGGTTTCTCCATCTGAGAACGAAATTAAGCAGAATTGTCGAGTTTGCGAGGGCTTAACAACTGACCTCTGTTTTAAAAAAACACACACACACACACCACTGATCGGTAGTGAAAAACTAGTCAATCGTGTTGTTACGAATGCTGGTTTTTTATGGGTTAGACCGCCTACTATAGTAGGAAACAAACTCTTGTTTTATAGCGTCTTTTATACTTCTCTTATCTTGTAAAATAAGTTTTATGCGTTTTAATGGAGCAAGTGTGATTGTACTAGAACAGAGTTGGACTTGCTCTTGTAGTAGAACGTAATCCTCTAGCACCTAGACTGGTTGTGACCTGCTGATTCATTTTATGTAAACATAAGATTCACTTTGCACTAGCACATCACAATGTATAGGAAACTTTTATAATCTGAAACTGAATTTTATAAAGAAAACAATTCACTTTTATAACACTACTAATTCGTTTTATGTCAACATAAGATTCACTTCTACAACATTACTGATTCATTTTACGTAAGCATAAGATTCACTTTGCACTAACACATCATAAAGCAGTAGGAAACTTTTATGATCTGAAACTTAACTTTATGGCATAAAATAATTCATTTTTATAACACTACTGATTCATTTTATGAAACTTAAGATTCACTTCTGTAACACTACTGATTCATTTTATGACATAAGATTCACTTCTTTAACACAAGATAACTAAACTGAATCAGAGGTTTAAGAAAAGTGAATCAAAGACTGCTAAAAAGTGAATGAAAGGTTGTTAAAAAGTGAATCAGAGGTTTAAGAAAAGTGAATCTTGTAAACAAAGATTGTTTAATTAAAGTGAATCAGATTGTTAAACTAAAGTGAATCAGAGGTTTAAGAAAAGTGAATCAAAGGTTGTCAAAAAGTGAACCTAAGGTTGTTAAAAAGTGAATCAAAGGTTGTTAAAAGTGAATTAGAGAATTAAGAAAAGTAAATCTCGGAAACAGAGATTATTTTACTAAAGTGAACCAAATTTTATAACTAAAATGAATCAGATGTTTAAGAAAAGTGAGTCAAAGGTTGTTAAAAAGTGAATAAGAAGTTGTTAAAAAGTGAATTAGAAGTTTAAGAAAAGTGAATCTCGTAAATAGAGATTGTTTAACTAAAGTGATTAAGAGGCTTAAGAAAAGGGAATAAGAGGTTTTTAAAAAGTGAATCAAAGATAGTTAAAAAGTGAATCAAAGCTTTAACACAAGTGAATCAGAGGTTTAGAAAAAGTGAGTCAGAGATTGTTAAAAAGTGAATCAGAGATTTTTAAAAAGTGAATCAGAGATTTTAAAAAAGTGAATCTTATGTTTTTAAAAGTGAATCTTATGTTTTTGAAAAGTGAATATTTTATTTAAGAAAAGTGAATCTTACACAAACTTATGTGAGAACAGTATGAACCTTCCATTTATTGAAAGTGAATCATTTGTTGGAAAAAGTGAAACTTATGTTTATGAAAAATAAACCTTTCACATTAAACAATGTGAATCATTTATGTTTTCAAAAGTGAACCTAAGCCCAACACTACAAACTCTAAAAATTCTATCCACTTTTTTAGCTTTCCTTGAGTGGTTTTAGGATGTGTGGTGTAGGGTAATCTTTTTTTAAGTTGTTTTATATTTTATAATATCGTCACTGACACAACAGTTTTTTAGAGTTTGTGGTTTAACCCTCAACCCTGCATTACAAACCCTAAAAATGCCTTCAATGTTTTTTAGCTTTCTTAGGGTGGTTTTTAGGTTGGATGGTGTAAGGTAATCTTTTTTGAAGTCATTCTATACTTTATATTGTTATCACTGACTCGACATTTTTTTAGGGTTGATGGTTTCAGGTGCACTACAATCCTTAAAATGCCTTCGACATAATTTAGCTTTCCTATGGTAGTTCTTAGGGTGTGTGGTGTAGGATAATATTTTTAAAGACGTTTTATACTTTATAGTGTCGTCACTGACTCAACAATTTTCCCTAATCCCTAAACCACATACCCTAAAAATCCTTCAACGTTTTAGTAAATTTATGACTATAAATAATAATTAGGGAAAAATTACATCGCCCACCCATGACGTTTGGCGAAATTACATAGCCCACCCACGAGGTTTCAAAAATTACTTTGCCCACCCATGTGGTTTCCATAATTTTACATCCAGCAACTTTTCTAATATTTGATCAACTTAAAAGATGGTTAAATGATATCCAAATTTGATGAAACTTTACATGGATGATATTAAAGTGTTATATTTTGGTAAAACGTGAATTCCAACATTTTTTAAGCTCATATATGATATGTGGGACCCGATGAACGTGTCTCATGTTTCATTGGGTCCCACAGGTCATATATGACCTTAAAAAACTTTGGATTTGGCATTGAACAAAAATATAACACCTTAGCATCGTCCATGTAAAGTTTCATCAATTTTGAACAACATTTAACCATCTTTTAAGTTGATCAAATATTAAAAAAGTTGCTGAATGTAAAATGATGGAAACCACATGGGTGGGCAAAGTAATTTTTAAAACCTCGTGGGTGGGGTGTGTAATTTCGCCAAACGTCATGGGTGGGCAATGTAATTTTCCCTAATAATTATTTTCATATTATTATTAAATAAGATTCATTTTTTAATGAACAAAATTCATTTGTAAAATACGTAATACACACTCATTCCAAAAACATAAAATTTTAAGTTTACCAAAATATATTCATGACCCATCTTGTTTTGAAGAGCACGGATTATGATGAACAATGACATAATTTTTTTATTTTTACACTTATATTTTGTAAGTTATAACACTTTGAAATTGAATATACTTAATAATATGTATTCACCCAATCAAATTGTGAGACATGGCACAGAAAAAAAACTAATCACCACTCCACATTTTGCTTGTGCGCTTATCACATTTCCTCACATTTCACATACTAGTTGTTGGATTACCCTAGTAACATGGTGACACGTGACATTGAAGCCACATTAGAAGGTGGAGACAGCTCCAGCTTCTCCATGTTTGGATTAAGCTAGACTTGTCAAATGAGTTATCCATTCGGGTTTTGTGTCTCATAACAATAAATTTTTCAAGTTGTTTCAGTTTGGGTAAATAGGGTTTGAGTTGTTACAATTTAAGGTAAAATAAGTTAATTCGAGTGCATGATTAATATTGAATAAAATTATTTAATAAATATCTAAAAGTTCTATCTGAATATACTTTTTATTAAACAGTATATAACCATTTAATTGATTAGTTTTATTTAGTTACATATAAAAAAAGAATTTCTTATAAGAAAAAAAAAAGAAACATCAGAAAGTAAATCCAATCCCTAAGTTATAAAAAAGGTTAATACAATGTTCATTTTGATTTTGATTCGGGTTTAATCAAGTTAGATCAAGTTTTTTGGCCATTGTTATTTTAGGTCACTTAGGTTCGGGACAGTTCCGAGTCACTATTATTTCTTGCTATTCAGGTTCCTATGGTTTTAAGTTACTATTATTTTGGGTCATTTGTGTTCAGGTCAGTTTCAAGTCACTAGTATTTCATGTCATTCGGGTTCGGGTCAGTTTGAGGTTCGGGTAATCAATTTTTTGTTTTAATATGTTTAAATATTTTTGGGTTCACTTGTGTTGGGGTTGGGTAAAATGGACAAGTTTTTTTGTTTGGGTCAAATTTTGATAGATCTAACACTAACCCATTGGAAAAGGGACACATGGTGTAATGACTAAAATGAAGATAAGTTATAACAATGATACAATGTAGCATTTCTATTGCAATCTAGAAGGTTACAAGAGGTTATAACTAAGTAGGCATAAATGCATTAGTCCATTACTAAACGTTGTTTGGCTCCAACTCTTTCCACATAGTTATAACTTCCACCTTCGATGGAGACGCTTAGACCATAGACCCATTAAGCTAAACACTCAGCCTCTACATATGGGAGGTCGCGGGCTTCTGAAATTCAAAAAATGCTAGGCATCTCACCCTGGGTGCCGACAAATTATACAAAGAACCTATAGGAATTTAGAAGGAAGGGGGAGCTATACATAAACGGTTTGTCGGTGTGGAAAGGTTCCTAAGGCTTGGGGAGGCAGACAATCTTAGTAGAAGAATCTTCAGGCCACTGAACTACGTGCAGAGATTGATAAGTGGCACAACAACAACTCTCATCTGATGCGCTCAATATGTGGAAAAATCTTAACATAGAATTAGATATTCTGCTCCTTAAGAACAAAACCCGTTGGGCTCAACGATCTAGGCAAAAATGGATAGAAGATGAGGATCAAAACACGAGTTATTTTTCAATGTAGTCTAGTTAAGGTGCACAAAGAACACTACTTTGGAATTGGTTGACACCCAGGGGCGTCGTGTTAACGATTGGGCATCAGTGGAAGAAGTGGCTAGATCCGACTTCAAAATTTTGTTCCAATCGACAAACCCAACAAAAAATATGCATATTATGTCTTGTGCAGAGGATAGAGTGCCTACCATTGTCACAAGGCTATTGTTGGGGTAAAACCTAATACGACAAGTGTACCGGTCTTATGTAGCAAGTTTTCCTAAGGTATTCCCTAAGGTTATCAAACCAAGGAGGTAGTGTCTAGTTTAATCTAAATCAAAATATTAAACAAAAGAAAACAAATAACAGGAAATGGGGGGGGGGGTTTAATTGTTGGTTTACTAACTCTAAAATTAAATAAAATAAACAAGAACAATTGTAACGATCCCAAAACCAGGCTAGTTCTAAGGCCGTTACATGCCGCATATTTACTACCTAAATAACACAAGGCTCCAAAAAAATGTACTCAAAACCCAAAATGTAAATACGTGGCGTGTAACGGCCTTAGAACTAACCCGATTTTAGGTTCGTTACATTTAGTGGTGTCAGAGCCAGGTTTGACTTTTCTAGTGTCTGTGGAGTGTGTTTGCATGTTTAGGTGTCTGTGATATCTACTATATGAGTGTTTGATAGGTTCTGATCAGTTTGGTGTTTGTTTCGTCAGCATGCCACCACAGGGAGACATCACTGACTTTGTGTAGCAGGTGGTGACCCAGGTACTTCAGACCGTGGGTACCGCTACAGTGCTAGCAGCTGGAGTAGGCGGTGGTGGTGGAAGTAATGTGAAGGCGCTTTAGAAGTTCTTGAAGCTGAAGCCGCCTTCCTTTGATGCCAGTGGTGACCCACAGGAGGAGAGCCACCGGATCACAGCTATCGAGACCTTCTAAGGGTTATGGGATGTGAGGAGGAGCAGAAGGTGGGCTTTACCACCTTCATGTTCCAGGCGAAGGCGAAAGAATGATGGAAATCTGTTGAGGGGAAGTACCATCCTTGGTCATGGGAGAAGTTTAGAGCTTGCTTCAACCAGCAGTTCTATCTTGACGTCTACTGTGATTAGATGATAGTGGAGTATGGGAGACTCCGCCAGACTAAGGAGATGTCAGTCGATAACTACTAGAGGAAATTCATATCACTGTCTAAGTTTGTGCATGAGCCACCTGAGAATCGGAAGGAAAGGAAGTTTGAGGTCGGGCTGGAGGCCGAGATCAGAGCTGTAGTGGCACCCATCTGCCATAAGACGTTCAGGGATGTGGCAGATGTGGCTTTGGTGGTTGAGACTGAGCTGCAGTCGAGGCAGCATTCCGAGAGGAATGAGTAGAGGTATGAGAAGGGGAAAGATCATAAGAGGAAGCAGAGGGTTGATGAGCCCGAGAGGCACGAGCATACTTCTTCTTATAAGAAGAAGTATAGAAGAGATCGTGGTGCTTCTTCGTTCTTTTCGCCGGCTATGGTGAAGTGTGAGGACTGCGACCGTTTCCATCCGAAACGTGAGTGCTACAAGAATACTGGAGTGTGCTTCAAGTGTGGTTCGATGGATCACCGCATCACCCAGTGTCCACATGCTAAAGGTGGAAGTGACAGCTCAGGAAGCAGAGGCGCCAGTTCAGGATCAGGGCCAAAGATCGAGCAGAAGAAGCCTCAGACTCAGCCCCGAGTGTACGCGATGGCTGGAGAGTGTGACCGCGCTGTGGACCGCGTGGTCTCAAGTATTCTTCAGATCTCTTCTCAGCCAGTTTTCTATTTGTTTGATTCAGGACCTTCCCACTCCTATGTGTTTGCTGATTTAGTGGGTAGTCTCGATTTGTCTACTGAGCCGCGGGTGATGGTGTGGTGTGTGTGTCTAGCCCTTTGAGTGGCATCTATCCATATGTGCTTGATTCTGTTTGTAGATCTTGTCCTATAGTAGTTCGGGACAAGACTTTGTGTGCTGACCTCATTCCTATGAGAATGTCGTGCTTGATGTGATTTTGGGCATGGATTGGCTAGTACAACACCATGCCTATATAGATTGTGCTGCTAGGAAGGTTGTGTTTGAGAAGGCGGGTGAGTCCCACTTAGTGTTCTTCGGGAATTTAGTCCCCTGCGCACTAGTAGTCATCTCGGTGATGCAGGCAGTTAGCTTCATGAGGAAAGGTTGCTAGGGATTTTTGTGTTTTATCCCTGAGGTTCGTGAGAGATCTCGCTTGGAGGACATCCTCGTAGTCTGAGAGTTCCCTGAGGTATTTCAAGAAGATGTGCCAGGGCTACCACCAGATCGGGAGGTAGAGTTCTTGATTGAGTTAGTGTCGGGGACTCAGCCTATCTCTAAGGCCCCCTATGGCATGAGTCCGGCAGAGTTGAAGGAGCTGAAGGTTCAGCTGTAAGATCTTCTGGATAAGGGCTTCATTCGCCCTAGTGCGTCTCCATGGGGTGCACCTGTCTTGTTCGTGAAGAAGAAGGATTACACATTCAGGTTGTGTATCGATTACTGAGAGTTGAATAAGGTTACCATCAAGAATATGTATCCTCTTCCCCGTATCGATGATCTCTTTGATCAGCTAGCTGGAGCGACGATGTTCTCAAAGATTGATCTTCATTCAGGATAACATCAGTTGAGGATTAAGGTCGATGATGTTCCTAAGTCCCGCTTTTAGGACTCGTTATGGACATTACGAGTTCCTTGTGATGCCTTTTCGTTTGATAAATGCACCTTTGGCCTTCATGGATATGATGAACAGAGTCTTCAAGCCTTTCCTGGATCAGTTTATAGTGGTATTCATCGATGATATCTTGGTGTATTTCAAGAGTGCCGAGGAGAACTTGAGGATTGTTCTACGGACCTTAAGAAAGCGTGAGTTTTACGCTAAGTTGAAGAAGCGTGAGTTCTTGTTGGATATAGTGGTCTTCCTGGGTCATGTTGTTTCGAAGGAAGGTATCTCTATGGATCTAGAGAAGATTATAGCTGTTACAGAGTAGGCGAGGCCCACTAGTGTTGCGGAGGTTTGTAGCTTCTTGAATTTAGCGGGCTATTATAAGAAGTTCGTGGAGGGATTTTCTAAGATAGTCTCCCCATTGACTCGTCTTTTGAGGAAGGACGTCACGTATGAGTGGAACGAGGCTTGCGAGCAGAGCTTCAAGGAGATTAAGAGGAGGTTGATGTTCGCTCCTATTTTGACCCAACCATCTGGGACAGATGGTCTATAGGTGTTTTGTGATGCTTCGCATCAGGGTTTGGGTTGTCTTCTGATGCAGCATGGTAAGGTAGTAGCATATGGTTCTCGTCAGCTTAAGCCATACGAGAAGAACTACCCTACTCATGATCTGGAGTTGGCTATTGTTGTTTTTGCCTTGAAGATTTGGAGGCACTACCTCTATGTCGCGTTGTGTAAGGTATACACGGGCCATAAGAGTCTCAAGTATTTGTTCACTCATAAGGAGTTGAACTTGAGACAGAGGAGGAGGTTAGAGCTAATTCACGACTACGATTTGAAGATCCTCTACCATCCTGGTAGAGCGAGTGTGGTAGCAAATGCCTTGAGTCGTAGAGGTGCTCTCGGTCTTGCATGTTCTTTGTCTGGGATTCAGAGGTCAGTGCTCGAACTTCAGCGTATAGGTGTCTAGGTTGTTAGGCCCGATAGTGCCGGTATGATTGCTGCCCTTTAGGTGCAGTCTACCTTGATCAATTGGGTCAAGGCTAGTCAGGCGTCAGATGCTGAATTGTGTAGGATTCGTGAGAGGTTGTGAGCTGACCAGGATTCAGACTTTAGTGTGTCCGACGATGGTTGTTTGTGCTTCAAAGGTAGAGTTTGTGTGCTCAAAGATGTGGTTCTTCGTAAGGAGATTATGCAGGAGGCTCTTGGAGCCCCTTACTCGGTACACCCAAGAGGTGTGAAGATGAGTCGAGACCTTAGAGAGTCCTTCTGGTGCTCGAATATGAAGCGTGAGATCTCAGATTTTGTCTCTATGCTAGACGTGTCAGCAGGTGAAGGCTGAGCATCAACAACCTACTAGACTTCTTCAGCCACTTCTAGTTCCTGAGTGGAAGTGGGAGAGTGTGGGGATGGACTTTGTTATGGGCCTCCCTAATACTTTGTTTGGCTATGATGTTGTGTGGGTTATTGTCGACATACTGACGAAGTCTGCTCTTTTCTTGCCGGTCAGGAAGGCCTTTAGCCTAGAGCGCTTTGCTCGGCTATATCTGGTTGAGATTGTGAGGTTGCATAGAGTTTTAGCGACCATTGTTTTGAATAGGGATCCGAGGTTCGTGTCCCACTTCTAATGTAGCCTGTATAAGGCTCTAGGGACGAATTTGGCATTAAGTTCAGTGTATCATCCTCAATTCGATGGTCAGACAGAGAAGACGAATCAGATTCTAGAGGATATGTTAAGAGCTTGTGTTATGGACTTCGGCGGTAGTTGGGATTAACATGTCACCCAGATTGAGTTCCCCTACAACAATAGCTTCCAGTAAAGCATTGGTATGACTCCATTTGAGGTGTTGTATAGTAGGAGATGCAGATCTCCCATCTGTTGAGATGATCTGAAGGAGAGGGTATTGGTCGGTCCAGAGTTGGTTCAGGGAGTGGTAGACAAAATCAGGACCATTTATGAGTGTTTGTTGGTTGCCCAGAGCCGATAGAAAAGCTACACAGATCAGAGACATCACCCGCTTGAGTTTCAGGTTGGGGATCATGTGTATTTTAAGGTTTCTCCAATCAGAGGAGTAGTTCGGTTTGGGAAGAGTGGCAAGCTCAGGCCTCAGTTTGTTGGTCCAATCAAGGTACTGAAGAGGATTAGCCTAGTGGCTTATCAGTTGGTATTGCCACCAGCCTTGGCAGGAGTTCATGATGTGTTCCATGTGTCGATGCTAAGGAAATATATCCACAATCCGACACATGTGATAGAGTTCAGTCCACTTCAGCTACGTGAGTACTTCTCTTATGAGGCGGTGCCCGTTCGTATCTTGGCTCGTGATGTTTTCCTTTTGCTGAGTAAAACCCTGCCTATGGTTAAGGTTCAGTGGTTTGATCAGTTAGAGCGTGAGGTGACTTGGGAGCTCGAGGATGGGCTACGTGCTAAGTTTCCCTCCCACTTCGAGCAGTGAGGTATGTCAAATTTCAAGAACAAAATTCCGTTTTAGGGGGGAAAGATATTATAACCCGGTTTTATTTTCTTAAGTCGGATTACATTCTTTATCTTATGTTATGTGGTTTATGATATTTAGGACATTCGGGGCATTTGAGAAGAAGAGAGGGTTAAAGAGGTTGTGTTCACCCATGGGGGTTTGTGATTCATGATTTCAGAATTGGATTTGATGATTTTGGTATTGCGGTTCTCTCTTGCTTTGGTCTGTTTTGATGCTTTAAAACCCCATGGTAATGTCCACTGCTGATTTGGTGTGTGTTATGCCGTACAACTTCTGTGCTTTCTACTTCTCTGTTCGTCGCATCTGAACGTCTGTCCAAACATGTATGTTCTGATAGCGCTCTGGCGTGATTGTTCTTCTATGTTTTCAAACATGTCCGAACATCCATCCGAACATGTAAGTTTGGACGGAGTGCGAGGATAAGTCTGGCTTGCGGGTTTCGGACTGTGTCTGAACTTGCATGTCCAGACTCATGTTCAGATCTTGGTTTTCTCCGGCTTTCTCACTCTCGATGCGTCCAAACATTGACGTTCGGATGTATGTTCGGATAATGTGGTTTCTTTGTTTTCTGACTCTCAACCAGTGTCCGAACTTGCAAGGTCAGACGCAAGTTCAGACACAATGAAGTTTTGAACTTCTAAACTCTCGGCTTATATCTGAACATGCAAGTTCAAACGCATGTTTGAACAGACCTCTAATTTTGCTTAACTTGCTTGTTTGAGCTCCATTTTGACTTGCGTTTGCAAGTCCAGGCACATGTCCGGACATTGGTTTTCTCCGGCTTTCTCACTCTCGATATGCGTCTGAACATTAACGCGCGGACAGATGTTCAGACAATGTGGTTTCTCTAATTTCTGACTATCGACAGGTGTCTGAACTTGCATGGTTGGACGCAAGTTCAAACAGAATAAAGTTTTGAACTTTTGAACTCTCAGCCTATGTCCGAACATGCAAGTTTGGACGCATGTTCGGATAGATCTCTGATTTTGCCTAACTTGCTCGTTTGAGCTTCGTTTTGACTTCCATTTGTGGGGTTAAGTTCCCCTAACCGTATACGAGCTATTTATACATGTGTTACACATTATTATGCACTTCCATTCTATATTTATAAGTACTTATTTTAGGGACCTAGTTACTTAGCTTTTGAGCCTTGGATAGTCGGGTCAGGCTGTCCCATAGCATGCTGCACAGGTTTCCTTCTGTATCTATTCCTTGGGTTTCCTTAGGATGCTTAGTGACCGACGGGTCCATAGCTGTCTCTACGGCTTGTGATGTTGGATCTATAGACCATAGGGTTGTAGTGTGTGCCATTTTGTTGTGTTAGCTCATTGCTAGGGTCCCACTTATGATATGTTTCTGAAAGTCCGGCCTATGTTTTGATGTGTGTTTTCCGCTTTAGTTTGGGCATTACGGTCTATTTGATTATTCTGATTGTGAAGTTTCACTTTGTTCCCTTCTGATTCTGTTCACAATGGGTTTTAATGTTTTGAGCATTATTCATTGATGAAGTCTACTACTTACTGAGCGTGTGGTTGCTCACCCCTTTATATATACTCATTGCAGATTGAGCAGCGATGGGTCTCGCTTCTGTCGAAGTTTAAATATTTGTTTTCTACATTATATATGTACCCGCGCTAGATGCTTTTGACTACTTTGCAGCCTCTGGGCCTTAACATTACTCTTATGTAGTCTTTAGGATATTTGGACCTTTGTAAAGTATGGTTTCATTAATATAAGTATTTACATTTCAGGTTTCGAGTAAGTTTGGATCCTTGCGTTATTTAAGTAGTAAATACGCGGCGTGTAACGGCATTAGAACTACCCCGGTTTTGGGGTCGTTACAACAATGACTGTAAAAAGGAAAGTATTGCTTTTCTTGATAATTGTGGGAGAAATCCCGGTTCACTACTCCTCATAAATCTTCGGTTCCCTTCTCAAGGTGTTTACCAAATTCTAGATTAAAATCCCAGATCAAAACTATTCCACGTTCGGTCTCCTGCTTAGTGAAATCTAATTAACAATTACCAAATCCTAACTCTCATTATGAATTTCTTGGTTGCTAACAACATTGAGAATAATCTAGTTTCGTAATAAGTTAGTATTTAGAGAAATTACCGTCTCTAAGCTAACTGGTACTGTTCCTGTAGTCTATTGAATGTCGCAGTTTGCACTGGTAAGCAAACAAACTAATAAACTTCAATAATTGGCTAGATCACCAGAGAATAAATATGAACAAAGATCAAGTACTATAATCTGATTAAAACTGGTAAATTCACAAAGATAATGAAATCTCGAATTTGGATTACATAGCAAAATAGAATTGAAAAGTACTGCTCAGCCATAGACATGATAACAATGTAAAAGTATATAAAGAATAATATTAAAAAGGTAGAACAAGAAGAAACTCTGATTGAAGACTCCGTGTCAAAGTCTCTGTCTCGAACCATAATCTGCTCTGCTCAAACTCCCAATATATTGTTAAAATCTCCAAACTCCCTTTCTGAAAAGTCAAAACTAGCAAAAATAATCAGTACTAATGTCAAACCCTACTCTAGTCTACTAACTCTCCACGGCGGACTCCTCCAGATATCTCATTTTTTTCTTTCTTTTTAAATCTACAGAAAGATATAATTCCATAATCTGATAATGCCCCGGGTTTAATTCTAGTGTATATTCTTGGACCATACCTAAAACGCGGCGCAGTGATCCTTTCCATTGGGGCCCGGCAGAGCTGATCAAATGGGCGGGGGGCTGGGTTCGGGTCGGGCCTCAAAAGAATTTTAGGCCCGTCAAGCCTGTTTCTAATATCCAGGCCCGACTTTTTTATTTTTTGGGCCGGGCCAGGTGAAATACCCGTGAATTCTGGCTTAGGATTAAATTAGTATATAGTCAAGGATGTTATTGGTAAGATTAATAAAGGCCCAGAGAAGCAATATATATATAGATATATTTACATATATAGATATATTTGCGTTCGCTTCAATCAACTTTACTATGTTCAAGGATACAAAATTGATTTTACTTCTCCCTAAGATAATTTCCTCTTCCTAATTGATTTATTCAGCTATTATGTAATTCTTTTATCTGATTATTCAGCCCTTCTATTTTAACCAGATAATATTTAATTACCTCTTTAATCTTGAATCTAGATCCTTCCAGGGTTTTAAAAGTTATTTGAATACTCGGTTTTCAGATTAGTATTATTGTAGTTATTATTTTACAAACTACTTCTCAGTTCTCTCTCCTTTTAAATCAAATATATTTATCAATTTATTTCTATCTTATTATGTTAATTATTTCTATTTAACCTCACCATCTTTACCACGATCTTCTTCATCCCCAATACGCCGTCACAACGCTCCTCTCTTTCTTCAAGCACTCAACCTCTTTTGAATTTACGCTCTTATTCTCCATCGTCGTTAGGCCGCTTCTCTGGTGCCGGTTCGTGTAGAAGGGTAAGGGGAATCCATTGGTAAGGTTAGGTTACTAATTCCTTGATTTGAGTAGATCCTGATTGTATTTCTGCTTGCGATTCTAGACACCGAATTCCCTGACGAACGCTACTGCTGACCTTGCTGAGTGATTCGGTGGCTGTGAGCGTATCCAGGTAAATGTTGTGCTCAACATTCTTACCTGTGTTTTGTGATTATCGATGATTTGGATTTACTGTGGTTTGAGATTGTGGAAGTTTGGGATTTATTTCCCCCGTGTGTATTCTGGTGTGATGTTTTTGAAAGGTTTGTAAACGTTTTGGGAGACTTTCTTTGAATTGGTTATTGGATTGATTGGTACCTTCTGGTGCTCCGTGTAAATTATTGGTGCCTTATGGCGCTCCGTGTAATTATTGGTACTATGTACCCCGTGGATTCTTATTACTTTTGCCTGCAGACATTACTTGCAGTTAAGCTCTAATGATCTATCCTTTGGGTCATAAGTTACCTTCTGGGGGGTGTGCACACTTAAGGACGTAGAGTGAGGTGGAATTCTAATTATTGCGACCCGGATTGGGGTCGTCCGTGTAAACCATTGATTTGATTCTTGGAAAGTTCTCCCCCGAAACATTTTTCTAATGGTGGTTTGGTGTGGGTAAAGCTGGTTAATATTATGGTGTGAGTTAATGTTTTGCAAATGTAAATTGGGTTTCAAAATGTATTTTACAGGTTGAGACAATGTTTACTCAGTTTCACTGATTTGCGCGATCCCTTCGCGTTTTCCATTGTTGTTTTATGATCGCAGGTACTCATGGCTGAATTGGGGATTGGGGACACGCTGTCACATAGCTTAGGATGACTGAATAATTGCTACGTTTGGAACAAGATGAGTTATGTTTTGGAATTGTTATGTTTTACAAGTTTTGGAAACGTTTTGGTTTTGGTTAGTGGTTTAAGCCTGAGCACTCTTTGTTAGAGTGTGGCGGTAACGCCCTTAAGGATTTTGCTATTCCGCTGCTATCTAGTTGATGTGTTTTACTCTAATAATTCTTAAGAAGTCTTGGATTTGATGAAGAGATACTTATTGTGTATGAGATCTTGCGATGGTATATTTTGCTATCATTTGAGGTACTAAGTTATTGGAATGATTCTCCTTTGATTGCTGAGTTTTATGGTTAATTTTGATGTTAATTTGGATCTGTTTTCGCTGGAAAGGATGCCCATCAGGACCTGTCCGAACGTCCGTCCGGACATCCATGTTCGGACAGGCCCCGAACGTTTTGGAGGCTCTCTGTTTTGGCGTGTCCGAACTTTGGTCCGAACATTGTTCGGACACGCCACGTTAAATTTCTCGGACTTTTCAAACTTACTTGTGTCCGAACTTCCAAGTCCGGACACAAGTTCGACGCCTCTGGTTTTCAAACCCTTTTAACTCTCGACTTGTCCGAACATCAATGTCCGGACACAAGTTCGGACGGATGGATTTTCACAGTTTAAATGTCTCGGCTTGTGTCCGAACTTCCCATGTCCGGACACAAGTTCGGACCAGGCTTGTTTTGCACCTTTGGGCTCGTTTGGAGTCCGTTTTCGAAGCCGTTTTCACCGTTAGCTTTGTTATTTTATTACCTATGTTTTAAGGCAAAATCCAGGGTGTTACAAGGTGGTATCAGAGCTATGTTTGGTAAATAAGATAAAATTTGGATTAAAAAGGGAACTAAAATGTGGGGCAAGCCGTTTGGGGAATTGTAGTACCTGCGATACTGTGTATATGATGTTACACTGTATGGATATTGAAGTGCATTCTCCGTTTGTGTGTTACAATGATTGTGACGATGTTAGTATAACTGATTGATTATTGCGTACTTGTATTGGAGCTGTTAGATGTGCTAACTCCTAATATGGGGTAGGGACTTAAGATATGGGGATATGGGTGAATGCTGCTTACCTTGCTTAGTATATGTAATCAGGAGTTCGCTTAGAGCTCTAGGGAGTGCAGGACTGGCTGACAGACTGAGTTTTCCATACCACACCAGAAGCAGGAGTCGCCAACTCAGATGGCCGCCAACGACCCGATGAGGCAGTTGCAGGAGTTGGCTCTCAACCTGGGACAGATAGTCCAGAGGCAGGCGCAGGCGCAGAGGGATAATGTGCCGGAGGACTACACTAAGAGAATTGCTCATCTGAAGCCCACACCCTTCAAGGGAGAGGAGGACCGGTACTACTTGAAGATTGGATAAGAGAATTTGACAAGATTTTTGAGGCAGTCAATTGCCCAGCAAACCAGAGGGTAAACGCAGCAGTTTACTATTTCAAGAGTGAGGCAGACATCTGGTGGTCCGCCAACAGGGATGTGCTACTAGCTGGACCTGATTTTGGTTGGGATGGCCTGAAGGAGGCCATGAGGAGGCGCTTCTACCCTGAGCATGTAAGAATGCAGAAGTATTGGTTCTCAGAGCTTAAGCAGTTATCTGAGTGTCAAGGAGTACCATTCAAAGTTCCTGGAGCTGGCCAGGTTCGCTCCTACGATGGTTCCCGACGAGGCGTCGAAGGTGCAGAGGTTTGTGGGCGGGCTAACTGGAGTCTGCAGGAGGCCCTCAGTGTACTGACTATCCCGATGCTCCAGGATGCGTACGGAAAGCTGCTAACCTATACAGGGTGCAGCAGAAGAGGAAGGAGGTCCTGGCTGGTAATAAGAGGAAGGTGGAAGGAGGAGATGAGCCCCGAGGACGAGAGGACCAGCCCCACAGACATCATCAGAAGGAGAAGAGGTGGAAGCCTTACTCGGACCGCATAGACGGGAGGCCGAGACATGGGGGAGATCACAGGGGTGACTAGAGACGAGGTGACCAGCCCCAGCACCAGACTCAGAGAGAGGAGAGACTAGACGGAGAGGCACTTCTACTGCAAGAGGTGCAATAAGGATCACCCAGGGAAGGATTGTGAGGGGAACTTGGTTACCTGTTTTCGTTGCGGAAGGCGGGGACACCGGTTGTTCGAGTGTCTTCAGAGTCCCCAGGGAGGCAATCAGCAGAGGAGTTACAGTGGCGACCGCTCATCCAGGCAGCCCGACCAGCAGGGCAGAGGCCCGAATCAGAGTCAGCGCGGGGACGCTCCTCAGCGCGGTAATGGAGAGGGCGGCAATGGTGGCAATAGAGGCCAAGGGGAGTACCGAGGCAACCAACAGCGGGCTCCAGGGAAGATCAATGTGATGAGTCGGGCCGAAGCCGAGGCCGAGGCAGACGTGTTAGCAGGTACCTTTACTGTTCTTGGTACTCCTGCGTGTATTCTTTTTGATACTGGGGCTACTTACTCTTTCATATCTGATAGCCTAGTTGGGAAATTGGGAATAGAGACTAGTGAGACTTCCCCTATAGCTGTATCTATACCATCGGGACGGGTGATCACTTGTAAGAATGTAATGAAAGACGTAGGCATAGATATCAAAGGGGAGCAATTTGTAATAGATTTGATCCAATTCGCCTTGACCGACTTCGATATAATCTTGGGGATGGATTGGCTAGTAAATACAAGGGAAGGATAGACTGCAGCGAGCAGAAAATCATTCTCAGAGGACCGTCAGCGAAGGGTGGAGTCAACCAGATATGGGTGATCGTGGATCGACTCACCAAGTCCGCTCGATTCATACCTATGAAGAGCACTTGGTCTATGAGCCAGCTAGTGGACGCCTACATTAAGAATGTGGTCAGATACCATGGCGTGCCGCAGACGATAGTATCTGATCGGGACTCGAGATTCTCAGCACATTTCTGGCAGCAGTTTCAGAAAGCTATGGGTACTAAATTGAAGTTGAGCACTGCTTTTCACCCGGCGACAGATGGTCAGACGGAGAGGACTATCCAGACCTTGGAGGACATGCTTCGGGCATGTGTCATGGATTTTCAGGGGACTTGGGCAGATAGACTTCACCTGGTAGAGTTCTCATACAATAACAGTTACCACTCTAGTATTAAGATGGCTCCCTATGAAGCCTTGTATGAGAGGAAATGCAGAACCCCTATATGCTGGAGCGACATCAGTGAGACAGTGATATTGGGACCCCAGCTGATAGAGGAGACGATGGAGCAGATCCGAATTATCCAGAGCCGAATGAAAGCAGCCCAGGACAGGCAGAAGTCCTATGCCGACTTAAAGAAGAGACCGGTTGAATTCGAAGTTGGTGATAGAGTCTTCCTGAAGGTGTCTCCTGTGAGAGGAGTAACCAGATTTGGGAAGAAGGGGAAATTAAGCCCCAAATTCGTGGGTCCTTACGAGATCCTGGAGAGAATTGGAGAGGTGGCCTACAGGTTGGCACTACCTGGTGAGCTGGAGAGGGTCCATAATGTTTTCCATGTCTCTCAGCTGAAGCGTTACGTTCCTGACCCATCCCACGTTCTACAGCCTGAGGTGCTGGAGTTGGAGCAGAACCTATCATATGAGGAGTACCCTATTAAAGTATTGGACACCAAGACTAAAGAAACCCGATCGAAGTCCACCCGGATGGTTAAGGTGTTGTGGTCGAATCATGGGACTGAGGAGGCAACGTGGGAGGTCGAAGAGGAAATGAAGAAGAAATACCCTCAGCTTTTCGAGCAGGTAACCGTTTAAGACTTATGTCAAGTTCAGTTGGATTCAGCTTTCAGAGTCAGTCTTTTGGTTGGGATATCATCTAGGCTTAGCTTCGAGGGCGAAGCTTTCTTTTAAGGGGGATGAGATGAAATACCCGTGAATTCTGGCTTAGGATTAAATTAGTATATAGTCAAGGATGTTATTGGTAAGATTAATAAAGGCCCAGAGAAGCAATATATATATATAGATATATTTACATATATAGATATATTTGTGTTCGCTTCAATCAACTTTACTATGTTCAAGGATACAAAATTGATTTTACTTCTCCCTAAGATAATTTCCTCTTCCTAATTGATTTATTCAGCTATTATGTAATTATTCTTTTATCTGATTATTCAGCCTTCTTCTATTTTATTTTAACCAGATAATATTTAATTACCTCTTTAATCTTGAATCTAGATCCTTCCAGGGTTTTAAAAGTTATTTGAATACTCGGTTTTCAGATTAGTATTATTGTAGTTATTATTTTACAAACTACTTCTCAGTTCTCTCTCCTTTTAAATCAAATATATTTATAAATTTATTTCTATCTTATTATGTTAATTATTTTCTATTTAACCTCATGATCTTTACCACGATCTTCTTCATCCCCAATACGCCGTCACAACGCTCCTCTCTTTCTTCAAGCACTCAACCTCTTTTGAATTTACGCTCTTATTCTCCATCGTCGTTAGGCCGCTTCTTTGGTGCCGGTTCGTGTAGAAGGGTAAGGGGAATCCATTGGTAAAGTTAGGTTACTAATTCCTTGATTTGAGTAGATCCTGATTGTATTTCTGCTTGCGATTCTAGACACCGAATTCCCTGACAAACGCTACTGCTGACCTTGCTAAGTGATTCGGTGGCTGTGAGCGTATCTAGGTAAATGTTGTGCTCAACATTCTTACCTCTGTGTTTTGTGATTATCGATGATTTGGATTTACTGTGGTTTGAGATTGTGGAAGTTTGGGATTTATTTCCCCCGTGTGTATTCTGGTGTGATGTTTGCGAAAGGTTTGATTAAACGTTTTGGGAGACTTTCTTTGAATTGGTTATTGGATTGATTGGTACCTTCTGGTGCTCCGTGTAAATTATTGGTGCCTTATGGCGCTCCGTGTAATTATTGGTACTATGTACCCCGTGGATATTCTTATTACTTTTGCCTGCAGACATTACTTGCAGTTAAGCTCTAATGATCTACTCCTTTGGGTCATAAGTTACCTTCTGGGGGGTGTGCACACTTAAGGACGTAGAGTGAGGTGGAATTCTAATTATTGCGACCCGGATCGGGGTCGTCCGTGTAAACCATTGATTTGATTCTTGGAAAGTTCTCCCCCGAAACATTTTTCTAATGGTGGTTTGGTGTTGGTAAAGCTGGTTAATATTATGGTGTGAGTTAATGTTTTGCAAATGTAAATTGGGTTTCAAAATGTATTTTACAGGTTGAGGCAATGTTTACTCAGTTTCACTGATTTGCGCGATCCCTTCGTGTTTTCCATTGTTGTTTTATGATCGCAGGTACTCATGGCTGAATTGGGGATTGGGGACACGCTGTCACATAGCTTAGGATGACTGAATAATTGCTACGTTTGGAACAAGATGAGTTATGTTTTGGAATTGTTATGTTTTACAAGTTTTGGAAACGTTTTGGTTTTGGTTAGTGGTTTAAGCCTGAGCACTCTTTGTTAGAGTGTGGCGGTAACGCCCTTAAGGATTTTGCTATTCCGCTGCTATCTAGTTGATGTGTTTTACTCGAATAATTCTTTAAGAAGTCTTGGATTTGATGAAGAGATACTTATTGTGTATGAGATCTTGCGATGGTAATTTTGCTATCATTTGAGGTACTAAGTTATTGGAATGATTCTCCTTTGATTGCTGAGTTTTATGGTTAATTTTGATGTTAATTTGGTTCTGTTTTCGCTGGAAAGGATGCCCATCAGGACCTGTCCGAACGTCCGTCCGGACATCCATGTTCGGACAGGCCCCGAACGTTTTGGAGGCTCTCTGTTTTGGCGTGTCCGAACTTTGGTCCGAACATTGATGTTCGGACACGCCACGTTAAATTTCTCGGACTTTTCAAACTTACTTGTGTCCGAACTTCCAAGTCCGGACACAAGTTCGGACGCCTCTGGTTTTCAAACCCTTTTAACTCTCGACTTGTGTCCGAACATCAATGTCCGGACACAAGTTCGGACGGATGGATTTTCACAGTTTAAATGTCTCGGCTTGTGTCCGAACTTCCCATGTCCGGACACAAGTTCGGACCAGGCTTGTTTTGCACCTTTAGGGCTCGTTTGGAGTCCGTTTTCGAAGCCGTTTTCACCGTTAGCTTTGTTATTTTATTACCTATGTTTTAAGGCAAAATCCAGGGTGTTACACCAGGCCAGTCCCGGTTTTTTCCTGGCTCTACCGCTACTCGGCCCGCCCAGCCCAGTTTTTTCATTTTTTATAAATAATTAATAAAAATGTGAATAAATAATAAAGTTTCAAATAAAAGTTTAAATAAATAACAAAATTCAATATAAAATACGAAATAATTATTAAATTTTAAATAAACACTTATATATATATAAAAATTACATTAAACATATATATTATATAATATGTATATTTTTAAACAATAGTATATATTTACATCGGGTCGGGCCAGGCTTTGTTTTGGGCCCAAAATTTTGCTGAAGCCCGGTCCGACTTTTGATTCAGGCCTAGTTTTTTTGTCCAAGCCTGGCCGAATTTTTTTCAAGCCTGATTTTTTGTGCTTTTTCCTAGGTCGAGTTGGGTTTGATTAGCTCTGTCCGGGTATATAATCAACATGCAAACCCAGACCACCTCTAAAAGTTGGCAAAATGGTTTGTCTTGGGGTGGTCCGGTTTATATTCAAGAAAGCATACCCGGACCACCTTAAAAACTTAACAAAATGTTTTCTAAAGGGTTGGTCTGGGCATACATCCATGACCAAGACCCGGACCACTTGTAATTTAGCTTCTTTTTCTTCAACGATCATCATTTGACTCCCGGTTTGATTTCCATTGGTTGGCTCAAGTGTATCTTCTAAGAGTGTTTTTCTATATTGTTTTTCTAGTTTACTTAGTTCAGTTGAGCGCCATACTTTATCTAGCTTTGTTTATCGTCTTAGGTCTGGTAGACTATCTACTAGTCATCAACGGCATTTCATACCCTAAACGGCTGGATGGGCTTGATTTTACGTTCTGCCAGTTAAGATTCGTATCTTTATAGGTGGGTGTATATCAGGTCTTGGTATGTGTTCTCACTGATTCCATTTCCAATTGGTTGACTTGATGTTTTTATAAGTCAATGATGAGGTAGTATGTTTACAAAAAAAAACAATAACACTTTTTAACTTTGAACTACCAAATAAGCAAACTCCTTTATATATAATACAAGATATTTACTATAAATTCCAACTTAACCTTTACATCAAATACGGGTGTTCCCTGTCAAACGTAAAACAGTTGTAATCATTGAACATAGCAAGTACATTAAGCATGGTATCGAAAAAAATTATTCATAAATGGGTAAACTATTATTAATAATGTACAGGGGTAGGGCAGCTCGAATAGGGAAACAGAGCATGATTCCAAATCCTAGACGAGTACTAGTACAACTTAGGATGCACTTGCAACCATCCTAACCCTTCCCAGCCCCAAGGCTTACCATCCAGGCCATAAACCTGCCAAACATAGCTGATGAGACACAAACGAAGTACTTTATTCTAACTAGGACCATAAGTGAACACAGAAGAACATGCCATAATTTCTCTAATACTACTATTAAGAAAAGATAATTAAAAACACAATAACCAAGAGTAGGGGGTCGAAGAGTGGCTGTCAGTAGGGCTGTCCAAACGGTTCGGTTATTTCAGTTATACCCGAAAACTGAATTTTTTTTCGGGTTTTTTAACCGTTTTTCTTAACCATTTTTTTTATTTCAGTTATCGGTTAACCGAATTTTATTTCAGTTCGGTTTTTGGTTATTGAAGAGAATATTACGGTTAACCGAATAACAGAAATATTTTTTAAATAAAATTAAATTTAAAAATATTAATAAAAATTGTAATTTTTCTTTTAAAAATTTTGGTTAATCGAATTTATTACGATTAACCGCAACTAATTTGGTTTTCGGTTCGGTTTACGGTTATTAAATAGCAAAAAATCCGGTTTTCGGTAAATTAGATTTTCGGTTATTGAATTAAATTTCGGTTAATTCGATTATAACTAAAATAACCGAAAACCAATTTTTTTTTTTCAAAATTCAGTTTTTGGCTAACCTGTAACACCCCTACCATTAATACAATCATTACCGTCCAATCTCCTCGTACTTCCAGATTCGCGCAACGGATACATACTTACATACAGTGGGTGATACAATGCCGTTAGTCACCCACGTGACTAACAAGGCTACTACTTCTACATACAGCATCGGTCTGATGGACCGGAATATCCGAGTGCTGCACAAATACAATCTTCACTACAATTACCAATTAGGTACTACAACTTCCCATTCAATGCAATACTCCATAAGTTCAATACATGCTAATACACCGAGTTTGCTAAGATCCTTATACAAGTAGAATACCTCTTTCAATTCCATACATACTCATTAAGAGTCTAACTACTACCCATTCCTCACAAACTACTTACTTCCTAGGTACAAGGGTGTACCGCTTAGTACACCTCTACATTGTACTTCTACTATCCAAGCGTAGTCACCGGTCTCTTGCTTGACCATATCCGCTTCGGTACCTGCACACTAAAAACGTTCCCCCGAGGGGGTCAGCTTTCGCTGAGCATGATAACCGCATACCCCGCGTACTAGTGAGGGTACGCCGACCACTTGGTCGAATACATGCGATTGATTTCATTCAAACATACATGCATACATGCTCTTATACATAACATTACAATACATTACGCAAGGAATACATACATACACATCAATACATGCTCTTCAATGCATACATGGTAACCCATGCAAGCCATCAAATATATTCTTACCTTTCCGGGATCCGCGTTACACAATACATATACAATACTTACGCAATACATACATAATACACCATCCTTGTTAGCTCATGTTGGTCCACCCGGGTTAATCGGTTGGAGATTACTCTTTTACTCGTTCCACAGTACTTACACATACATACTCATACTCATACATACTTACTTACTTACTTACTCTTACTCATGTTAAGTCGTCGGGACCTCCGGCCCGGGGACTACTCCGTCCCACCACCGGGATTACTTGACTCACCAATCCGGGATGCTACCCATTTAAGGGATTTGGGCCGCGGATCAGTTTAAGAGTCAGGAATCGGATCCAACCTCTTGTGTCTCCTCATCCTCACGCGTGGCCGAAGCTATATCGGACTTCTACTCATTCCAATTTATTCCTTACTTATGTTAGGAGTTAGGTAGTTAGGAATTAGCAGAAGTCATTCATTCAAGCCACATACATAATACATTGTTCATATGCACATCCATACGCAATACAATACAATATCAAGTACACTATGAGATACAAATACACTTCATCATTATTCATATATTTCATGAATTATACAAACTAGTGTTCAAGACAATAAATATCAAGAACAACATAAGTCAAGTACAGGTAAGTGCAATATAGTCCGATTCATGCATTTATCTTATTTAGGTGATCAAATAAGCACACAAATCGGGGTAACCAGATTAGGATACAGGGCATGAAGAAATCATACCGTTCACCGTTGTACTTGTATCCGACGTTCCTCCGGTGTTCACAATTCAAATCCTATGATATACATACAATCGAGTGATTAATCTAACTATCATTAACTTAACTCGATTACTCTCACGTTTCCTAACTCATACTTACTAAGTCTTTGAAGTTCTTATACTTACACATTGTTTACTTTCTTTAAGTTTATTTCCTTACTTAACATTGGTATACTTACATATATGTACATATGTTGGGTATACATAATATTATAATTATTATTTTATTTAATTACACACATTTTTTTTGTATGACTCGACCGACCTTACAAGTCCGGTCCCAAGGTCGGTCGAAGTCAGTAGGACAATACGCTGGGAAAATTTCAGGGCCGACCGACCTTGCAAGTCCGGTCCCAAGGTCGGTCCATTCCAGTGTTACACGACGGAGAGTTTTGGCCCGACCGACCTTGCAAGTCCGGTCGCAAGGTCGGTCCATTCCAGTAAGTTTCATGACGGAAAAATTTTGAGTCGAACGACCTTGCAAGTCCGGTCGCAAGGTCGGTCCATTCCAGTAGGTTACATTACGGAAATTTTTCTGGCCGACCGACCTTGCATGTTCGGTCACAAGGTCGGTCCATTCCAGAAGGTTTCCGTCCTTTGTAAACCTGGGCTCGACTGACCTTGCAAGTCCGGTCCCAAGGTCGGTCCGGCCCAGTATTTCAGTTTTGAATTCTGTTTTCAGTTCTATACTTTGCCCATTGTTTCTCCAATCTTCCTACATGTAATCCCATATGTTTAAACACTACCTAGGCCCTCCAAATTGCCTTAGTTCATCTACCAAATTCCTTACTAAATCCATCAATCAACTTACACAATTTCATCACTTCCCTTCCACACTTACAACAGTTTTTCATCCTTCAATGCTACAGATTTTTGTTCCAACTTTTAACGCTTAATACTCCTACCACCAATACCATTATTAGCATCCCAAATGCCTCATCTTACCACGCCAATTCATTTCCAAGCAATTGCACCATTTATACCCAAGTCCAACCTTCACTTTACCAAGTCTTATACTCTAGTTCTTCCTAGTTTCTCCAAGGCAATCCAATACCTCTTGCTACAATTTTTATACCCTTTCATTCTCTTACCACTACTACTACTCCATAGTTACTAAACATCTCTACTAACTCCAATACACACCTTGGTTTCCCCATTCACCAAGTCATCCACACATGTACATATTCCTACCAAAATTTTGTCATTGTTCATCTACTTTTCTTACTTATCCACACATCTCCTTTCTCATCAATTCATCCCTATTCTCGCCAAACCACAAGGGTTCTACCAGCACACATACAAATATAAATTCATCAATACTTTCTCAATCCACAATTCCAATACACATACACATCACATTTGGCTCCAAAGCCTACAATTCACATACTAGTTCACAAATACCCAAAATTCCACAATTACATTACCAATACATTTTTTGGGTTCTTTAAATCGGTTTACCCATTCCCATTACTCTAATGCATTAAATTTAGCCTTCAAGAAAGAGCTCTTACCTTAAGCTCTTATTTCCTCTATCCTTTTCCACCTCTTCTCCTCTCTTCCTTGTACAATTCGGTCACATGGGGAATGGAGTTGCCAAACTCCATTCCCATCACCCAAAGCACACATAAACAAGTGTAGTTAAAATACTAACCCTTAAGTAAATGCTAGTTCATAGAAATGCTTAAAGCAAGTTTCTAGGGTTTACCTTTGGGGTGTGCTAGGAGGGGTTTTAGCCCTTGGTTCAAGAAGGAGAATCTACCACCATTGCAAGGTGAAATTGATGCTCAAAAGAGAGAGAGAAAACAAGGCATTACAATGGGCAAAAAAAAATCGGTTACCAAAGGAAGGTGGAGAAAACTTGAATCTTTTATGGAGATTTTTACCTTGTTGGAAAGAGGAGACTCCAAGCTCCATAATGGTGTGCTTTTCTCTTCAAATGGGGAAAACCCATGGAGATGAAGTTGCTCATTTTTTGATTTTGAAAAGATAGAAATGTAGAGCTTGAAGAGGGGAGTTCAAATATGTATTTTATTTTACATTTGGAGCTCAAATGGAGCTAGAGCATGAGGAAGAAGAAGGGAAGCCATTGAAGCTTCTTTGGGGCTTCAAAATCACCAGCAGAAATGGGGAGAAGGAGAGAGAAATCACTGGGAGAGGAGGAGGGAGGTGAGAGAATAGAGAAATGAGGGAATGGGAGGTGAGAGAAAAGGTAAGTTGCTTTTTACCTTTTTATTCTTCTTTTGCTTTTTGACTCATTATTTATTTAGCTAGTGTGTATGTGTGAGAGGGGGTTATTTAACTGTTAAAACCGGCCCCCCTACAGTATTACTAGTTGGAGCGTTTTTCGTCTTTTACAGAAAACGCTCGTTAATTTACCCGGTTTTGGTACTATTCACTAACCGGGCCCGTTTTCCAGAATTTCCTCGTTTCTCTATTTTTATTGGGTATTAAGCTTCCATTGATGCTTAATTATTGTTATTCAATGATTTATAATTTTTTTATGGGTTCGTTTGACCACTTAAAATCACGTTTTCGGGTTTTCTCGAAAAACGTGCGCTAAAGCTCTATTAGTGTTTTAATACATTATTTGGATCCGTTTTCTTCGGGAGTTGTTCCCATATATTAATTTAGGCCTTAACAAGGCTTTAGAATCCATATAACATGCTAACCGAGGTCTCATACCTCCTATGGTTACTTAACGCTTATTTAGCGTTTTACGCTTTTTAAGCGTTTATTTATTTCTCTTGGATTTATTTTTCCTTACCAATATTTCTTAAGCATGATTAGGCTCTTAAATACGGATTAGAATGGTTTTAATCACTATATTTAAGGTCGGGGTATTTCATAACCGAATGGATACCTCTAACTGTCAGAAGTGCTCTCCTATTACCATAGTGGACCCAAAAACCGTTCATTGCTTGTGGAAACCTCCAGAGACCGAGGAAGTTGCCCGGATCATCCCATCACTATTATCTATGCATGTGCTTAGATCAATCACCAACGACCCATGTGTCATACTCATACTAGGGTCCGAGATTTTTCCCTTCTTGCCTTGCGGGCTTTCCTTGTGTCTCCAGACGTCCCGTAGTGAACTATCATCTATAACCTTATCCAAAATTTTCTTCTTCCCTCCCATGATCTCCATAGAATCACACTCCAAAATTCTAATCGGGCAGTCAACTAAGGAGGCTTCATCTACAAGGGCTCATTTCTGAGAGATAATAGACTGCCTAACTGGTTTACTATCCTCTTCTTCCCTTGGTAACACCCTGGGGGACTTGGCAACATTATCAGCCTCTTTTGGCTTGTTCGCTCCCATCTTTCACCGACATTCATTTGAGTCTGATGTCAACCCTAAGCTACTCCTTCGATTTGGATGAGTTTCCTCACCTTCCTTTGCTTGATGACTCATTATGGCCGAGGTGCGAGCTTCAGCACCAGTTCCTTTACCTGCCATCTCCATAGCTTAAACTCTTATCATCCTCAACCATGTTTTTGTCCAATTCTAAAAGTTGAGGCTCTCAATCATGGCCCATAATTTGATGCATGCTCGTTGAATTGTTGATAACTAGGACAGTCTTTAGTCAAGTGAGTAAATAACCCACATTGCTGACACAATGGTGGCATCTTCTCGTAGGATAATCTAAGGATCAATGGTGAACCTTCTAAGATGAAGGAGATGCAACGTAGGACTAGCTTTGATATGTTATGTCTAAATTTTGCTCTTAAAAACTCACCACTGAAACGACTTTCCTCATTATGAAACTCGATGAAGGCTCCCAACTTATCGGCCATGCGCTGAACAAATGTTTTATGTCTTAGGGCAAATGGAACATTATGGATGCGGATCCAGAATGTAATGAATTTGAACTCATGACCCTTAGGGGCCTTCTTTGGGCAAAGTCTCTGAAGAACTAAGAGAGAGTTATCGAAAATCCAAGGTCTTCGATTAAAACTCTCTTCGATATTTGCCTCCCCACCCAACTTGAAACAAACAAATTTCTTCTGATAGATCTCACCCTGATTTGACTGTGTAACTGCCATGCTTTGTCGAAAGTTCCTTCCATTGCTCGGATTTCTGTGTTCCTAGAAGAAAACGGTTTTTCAATTATGCTACGTTTGAAATTGGGGTTTGTTGTCTGATCCAACAGATCATGGTTACTGAAGAAGGGAGCCCTCATCTTGTGTTAGAGATAGATTCACACAACGATCTGCTATATCCTCAACTCCTTCTAGATTGCTTGCTACAACCATTGTTTGGTCCAAAATTCGAGCGATAGAAAGGTTGCTGATGTGAAAATCCTTGAGCGAAATGGAAAGGCAAAGTAGAGATTTGTGGAAGAATGGTAGATCAAATACCCATATGCAAAACATAATGATAATAATTTCAGTGTAATGATGAAGTTCTTGTCTAGAAACTGATGCCATGCAAAATGATGAACCAAAAACAAAGAATTCTCTAGACCCCTCAATTAGTGAGAGAAGTTCGGAAGTAGCGTATGGTATTCTCAACTTATGGGATGTACGTTCCTGTAAAAATAAAGTATCTTCTAACATGTAGATTATAGATAAAGGCACCCCTAAACATCAAATGAGGATAATCCACAAAAGGTAGTAACTCCAATTGGGAATTATCCGTGTAGAGGATTTGAGGGTTTACGACAGGGATAGTGATGCTTCGTGTCCGTCAAGATGGTATATCCACTTGATTATATTCCTCGATGTCTCCGTCATCTATATATCTCCTAATTATACTTCAAAAAAAAAATCTCCTAATTAGGTGAAAAGCAAAATCAAGAACGTAGGCAAAATCAAAGGTGCGAGAAAGGCCATGAATTTCAAAGAAAACAAAAGGCCGGAATCATCATCACCTCACCTTTCACAATTGAACACGTACCACGATACCTACTCTTTTATGTGACTAGAGCTACATATGTGACAGAATATAATTTATGTGTGGAGAATGAAATAAACCAAAGTTGTAACTATACTAGTAATTAACTAGTATACATATAGTAATATATTAGCCGTCGTCTAAACCGACTCTTCTTTGCTTTTCTCTTACTTTACAAAAAGGAGTACAATCAACTTTAATTGTATATGTTAAAGTTAAAACATACGAGTAATGACTCACTCTTATGAGGTGTTTGATTGGCCTTTGGGCATGAAAATGGGGTATGTTGCTCGTCTTTCTAAATTGTATATCATTCAATTTCATTTCTGGATGACTTTTTTCCAACTCTGTTTATAAAAAAGTTACTTTATAGTTCGATTAGACAAAGCATAAATAACGGGTTGAGATCTTATTAGGTGGAAGATCTTTGACACCCATTTCGAGCATGTCATCATACACCTACTTTTAATGGAAAACCCAGCATGTATACACATATTAAACAGCATTTAAGCAACAACCACAGCCACATATTACACATATACACCACCAAATTATAAGTTATTCTGGACTTTTATACACACTTTTTAAATAAGAGTACTTTAAATAACTAGTGTACTAGTATTTTTGCAAAGGAAGAAAAAAGTAAGTGTAGTTTATTTACACCTAAAACCACTATATAATTTGAATAGAATGGAATATTTTAGATAACTTATTACCATATAGTATAATCAATTTGACATATTACTCACAAGTCAAAACTATTTCGTGGGCACACCAACGACCCACTTGTGAAATGACGTAAAGAAGTTAAGATTGTTGTTTTTTTTTAACACGGGTGGTTAGTGCAAACTACTATACAATAGCATTTGTGAAAAGGCATGCATAAACACATGTTCCGATTGTGACATGTGTACTACTTGCCCCTCTAATAATTTTATAAACCTAATATGAGACTAAGGATATCTGTTACTAAGTCATCCACAATGGTTTTGAGTTTCTTACCACATTTCTAGATGTCATGTCATCTAAAAATTATATTTTACTATTTAAGAAACTCTATTCACTACAATAACGAAGTTTCTTAATTTTCTCTCTCTTAATGAACAACCCAATAAACTAACACTATTTAGATGTGAGAGAAAATATAAAAGATAGAGATACAAAGGTGGGGTCTATTGTGTCATAAAAAAGTAGGGCTTTTAGTTAAGAACCTTAGAGAGAAAATGGGTGGAATCCACACCATTATAAAATGTTTTTTAATTTCTTCATCTATGTAACCGTGTCAAGAACGCTTATTCTGGATGCCCTTAATATAGTTTCTTATCATTAAAATAATATTTTTATTACATAAACAACTTCATCGATATACGAATGTTTACACCAATCTGTAGTAACAAAGTTTTTTTTCCCAAAAATTATAGACTTATATTGTATCATTAGTGCATATTTATAAAACATTACATAGATAATTGTCATTAACATCCCAACTTACCTATCAACTCTTGCAACTATCCATCGACTCGATCCAAAAGAAAAACACCACCAGCCAATAACACCGATCATCATAGTACCTGCCCCGGTGAACAAAACCCCGCCTCCACGTACGCCGCGTGAACGCCGTCGTTCGGTCTCGTGCAATTAGGAAGCAACACCCTAGGTGATACGTCTGAGCTACCACCCTTTGATCCAAGCCCTCATACCCATACCTTGCACTACTAACCTAAAACACACCAAAATTCCAACCATTGACTTAACAAAAGCAGATCAAACACTAACACTAACCAAGCGTAGGAATTACTAAGAAAATTAACATACACTGCTAACAATAGACATAAACAAACAAACAAACCATACGGTCCCCAACAGGACACTAATACGATCTTCCGAAATGCCAAGGTAATGTCCAGGCTTGAATTCCAGCCCTTCGATTACTCCCCCCTGCTCTGGGCCAGTCTTCTGGATGCCCTCCTTACTTTTCTTCTGCTACAGAACCGATTTCGCCATGGTCGTAGTTGCAAAAGCTTTCCCTTGCCTCTTCTTTGTACATCAGGGATATAAAGCTCCCAATATTCGACGTGGGAGGCTTCTGAAAGAACTTCACTATATTTTCTTTTGTGCGGGAAATTCAAAGAATCCACTTGAAAACCCTCCTACGTGGCCACCAGTTTCACCATCCAAGCTGAAGAGTTCGGAAGGGGGGGGGGGAGATAGGAGACTAAATGTGGTTGTTCCCCACCTTAGTCGGTGCACTCCACGGGTCCGAGAGCTCCCTCTCTTCGGGTCTTCTCCTTGCAAAGAAAGTTTCCGTAGATAAACACATTCCAAAAGGGGCACCTCCCTTCTTCGCAGTCAAGCGTGCGGACATGTAGTAGTTGTATGGGTGAATAATCCATTTACAGAGCAGAATAGCGGCATGTTATCATAAGATATAAAGAAAAGGAAATACTGTCCATCCGCCATCATAGGTAGACCTCGAATGATAGGGATTTGAATATTGATTTACACTTTGAAGCGTAAGCACCTGAAACCTGATGCCTCACCATCCTCAATCGCCCCGAAGAATCGACCAATCTTCTGCTTGACCCTTCTTACGAATTGCAGGGTGTGGTGATGTCATGAGACATCATAAACCCTCACCCAAAAAGGAATCCATCTAAACTCTTGTTATGAGATTGACTTCGATGGATCTAAACCCTGAATCACTAGGACATTACTGTTAACCGTCCAAAGGCCTCTAAAATCGCTTCCATGGCCTACGTTGTGTCGAGCTCAAAAATAAAGAGGTTCACGCCTACCTTCGTGAAGCGGAAACCACCTTATTCAGTCCAATATCCCTAAAGGGTTTGGGCTAGAGTAGTCACACAGATCGGAATTACCGAGAATAACTTGGCTACTAAACATTTCATGGTCACCAAACTCAAGCCGTTTATCAAAATTGTATCTATACTTTGGTATGGAGGGGTGAATAACAAACAAGGAAGGCTGGGTTTTTGAAGAAAAAGCTTTGTGGTTTCACGAGGGAGATGGGTAGACTGTAGTGTGGAAGTTTTGTTGGCTCGATCAGCTTAAAATAGGAGGGGAAAAGGAATTGGGTTGGTGAGGGGAAGATCAAGGGACTTCTCAGTGCAGACTCTGTTTGCATGTCATTGGGAATACAGGATATCGGCCGCCGGAAGTGAAGATGGATCTTGTTCATAGCAACAAGGCAGAGGTAATAATTACCCAACCGTCATCATTACCGTCTATAAGAAGAGGGTAGTGGAGATTGAGAGTTGTGGCATCCGTCTTTTCACATGAAACAAGAATTCTCACTAGGAATATGGAGCAGCACCAGAGATAGAGGACAATGACATATCCAAAGGAAGTCATACTCGCAGGGGAAAATAGACTAGGGAGAGAACTTAGTTGCTAGCCAGGATACTACGTAATGACAAAGTTAGTTAACATTTTCTCTCCTAGTCACTACTATTTTATTACTTTACCATTATATTATGATTTTTTTATCTTTTTTATTATTGTTATAGTAATAGAGTCAACTTAATTTATTTTGGGTACCTTTTTAATTAAGGAACGAAGGAGAGAACAAAGGGAAGATTTATGATTGTTTTATTGTTTGATTGAATTGTACCACATAACACATGGCGTCCCCATATTTACTACCCACGGTGATATTTATGAATTCACAGGTTTAGCTGCGTGATTAAATATAGGGTTGTTCGTGAAGAGATAAAGCTGCTTTTGGAAAAAAAGTTGTACAAGTATCACCTATTTATTGGATATAGAATTGACTAAGAGCGTGTTCGATAGCAGTCGTCAAACGCAACAATCCCTGCATTCACTTTAATCTCACACTAGTTAGTGTATAAGAGTTTGACAAGTGTACTATAGTGAAAATTTTGGCCAATAAATAATAGCCAGCCGTGTTTTACTTTTTGAAAAAAAAGAGATTAATAACTTTTTGCTGATATCGAACGCGGCCTAAAGTCGTGTTCGATACACGCCGGGAATTTTCCAAGCGTAGCAAATTGCTGCTTTTCCATAGATGTTGGTATGGTTAACCAATGTGGGTTAGCCATGTCAGCTTTTTGTGAGTCTTAGGCGTCGTTCGGTGATCACGGCCAAACGCAGGAATTCCTGCGAATATTTAAAGGTGACTGTGGTTAACGTATTGGGTTGTGCCAACTAATGTTTTGTGGGCCCTATTAATATAAATGGTCCAGTTGAAAAAGAACACTTGTCAGCTCTATCCACTCAAAAAGTAAATCACCGTAGACGAACGACGCCATAATAATTAAGAGACCCAATTATTACTTGACATTTGTTATGTATTCTTTTAAGAAGACATTAATGCTGAAACGTAGATATCGAACACGACCTAAATGTCACAAAATAAAGTCTGATTGGTTAACTAGTGTGAGATTAATATGGGCGTTCGGACTTTTGCCCAATAAGCTAGGTTTCCTAGTTTTTTGTTAAATGTCCCTCTAGTTAACAAATGTTAAATTGACATGTGTACTATAGTTAGTTGTGGACTAATTAAAAATATACATTTTTACATCACTTAGCAAAAATACATTAATCTTAAAAACTCAACTTAATGTTAACGGGCCTATAAGTTCAATACAAGTCACTCTATTGTTGCAAGAGTTTGCGACGTTTCAAAAAAAAAAAAAGTATCACGGTTGAAAAAGACTCGCCGAAAATGATTAGAGGAAAGAACAACATCATGGGTCTTTTCAAACTCAATGCACCGATGGAATAGAACAGGCAAAATATACTCCACTAGGATTTTGTTGCGAGTAAAAGGCAATTAACTAGAGTTCGGGACAGCCGGAGCATGGTGGGCAATCCCTATCCTTTCAATTTCCATTTCTTTGTTAATTACTTCTTGATTAATCTATAGAAAATGCAATTAGCTTAACAGCTGAAATGAACCTTCATCAACTATGACTGTTTAGTACTGTTTCAGTTTTGCTGTTTTGCACTTGCTTTATTTGTGTTAATATATTATTAAAGTGCAATATAAAATACGATGAGACTCCACTCATTTATATCATAAATATATTACTGTCAAATCTACAAAAAATCAAATAGTTACTAGGATGAAGAGTCTTAGATGCCAACTTTTTACCCGGTATATGGTAAACTTTCTTTCTTTTTTTTCCAAAAGAAGAAAAGCTTTTGTGCCTAGTTTTTTCCAAAATATATCATACTCTTACGGAAGAGATATATTTTCACCATGTACCAATCATATATGATATATTTATACAAGTGGAATTTATTTAAGAAGAAATGTTACTTTTGGATATAAGTTTTTTCTTTCTAATAAGAAATATTAAACGTAAAGCTGCAATATTATGATCAAAATATATTTTAAATAATAACATAATATTTAAAATAACTCTGGCTAAACCCACTTATAGTCATTTGTGGCTATCTTAATTGTACGATAATAAAAAACTATATATTATGTATAAGAATTGTATCCGTGTACAATAAAATTGTATATAAAAGTTATACCTTCCATACAATAGTTTATAGTACATTTTTTTTATTTAATTTAAAACTTCCGTTATTAAATTTACAATGAATGTAACCACATTTGGTTACATATGGGTGGAAATTTTTTTACAATACTTTTTATTGCTAGTACTTAATTTGTAAAACCATCATATCATTTTACAATAAAATCATTGCTTATCAACTAATGATAAATTAAATTTAAGTATATCGTCCATAAAGTTTGACTACATGTATGAAATAAGAAATACAAATAACATAAACATATTAATGTTGATGTTATTTTTAGTATACTTAATTTATAGAGAAAAGTGCTATTCTTTATATATTGCTGAATCAATAATAATAAATTTTGAAATATATATAAAAATGAAACGTTAAAGAATTACATAAATTTTAACTACATATTTTGAAAAAAAAAATAAGATAATTTATATGCTATTTTTCAAAACATCAAAGAATACCCATTTTTAAAAATACAATTCAAGATAACATTATCATATGTAAATTTTACGTAAAGATAAATATATAACAAATTTATCATAATTTTATAGTGTTTATAATAATTTAGAAATTATTCAGAAAATGCAATATAAAAAAATATTCAAGAAAAAGTTAATACATTTGTATTTGAGAAATAAGCTGACAATTTCATTTGATTTTAGTACTTTAAATTAATGAATAAATATTTATTTTAAATTGAGTAAAAGTACATATGTAATTTTTCTGAATATTTATATTAAAAAACTAAAAATAATATATACTAATTAAACTAACTCTTTAATATAATAATTAACGTAATATATCTATTTCATATTTTATTGATTGTTGACAATAAGAATTCAAAGAAAATATATTTCAATCAAAATTGATACTTCAAAATAATAACTGGTTAAATATCTCTAATTTTATAGTATTTGCTAACTTTATGTAATAGCATTGAAGAAAAAACATTTTGAAGAGTGTGCAAAAAGCATACGGATTATGAAAAGGATAGTACACGTAACCCGCATTTCAAATCAGAATATTCATAACACAAGGTCCCAAAGAAAAAAGCGTAGAAGATGAGTAAGATAGCATTAAAATTTCATAACGAAGTTGGCGAAACTACGGCTACTGGTTCCTACCCTTGGGCAATTTTATTTTGCTTCCCCATTGAGCATTAAAAACCCACCCATAGCTGCGGAGGGAAACAATTACGATCTCTCAGTTACACTTCTCTCTCATTCTTCCACCCCGCCCCCACCCCCTCCCCCCTACCAGTTTCCAGACGGAGGAAGAGCCGTCATTCGGAAAACCACTAATCCACAATTTGTCGTTTCCACCGCATCGACGTTATTCTTGGATAGGAAAAAACATATAAAGACAGGACTTCTTGAAGCTGATTAACCCACACTTTGTCTCCGTCCATTTCTTGGTCGAAGGGTGGTGCTGTCGAGCCTTTAGGGAAGACGATACAAACAAACCCATTTACCCATTTCTGTTTTAACTTTCTTGGTCCTTCAAAGGCGGGTTTTCTCCCTTCAGAATCAATCCATTAATGCTACTGGTTCCCGACCTCTTCACCTGCTGGTGAATCTGGCGGGTATACTGGGTAGGTGAGCGAATTTTGTCAGGCCCCAATTGGATATCTGACCCACCATCGATCACGGTCAGTCTCATAAATTCCTCTCTTTATGTCATCATTTTTTTTTTACAAATTTTCTCCCTCAAAATAAAAACTTGCTCCTAATTTGTGAAGCATAGGGTATGTAATTGACCGCCTAGATTTTTGTCACTGCGCTTCAGTTGTTTATTGTTTGAACGCTTGAAATCTCTGTTTGCGTAAGGAATGTCTTCTGTTTGTCAAGGTAATGTGTGTCTGGTGGCTTTGTTCCTATTTCTATGCCGCTGTTTACTAGATCAAGTTTTATGGTACAGACTATCTCATCTTCAATTCTTCCTTGTTTACTTTTCCTGCTTCAACCCTTCTGCTGATTATAATTTGCATTACCCTTATTTTCTTTCTTCTGCTGCTTCTTTCTGTTGAACTCTAAAGATGTATCCTGGCACGTGTATGAACTTCCAAGCTGCATAACCGCTTCTCTTTTGGTGCATAAGATATCCAATTGGTGTTTTAGAGCGTTTTTTAGGGAGTGAATTAAGCTGTTGAATATAATATGCATTTAGTAATTGAGTCCTTCTGGAATATGCTTTATGGTCCTTATTTCAGGTATTGTTTTCTTGCCTGAACAATGGAGGAAAACTCATCATCATGGATCAGCCACTGCCGTCAACATTATCTTTCTCATCTTGAGGGATATGAGCGGTATGCTCTTACTTCTCTCCCCAGAAACATGGATTCATTTTCTGATGGTAGTAGTGATGAAGATAACAACAACAACAAAACAGTAGTTTCAGTTGATTCATTCCTCCCAGATGACCTCTTGGAGAGAATCCTATCCTATCTCCCAACCGCCAGCATCTTCAGAGCAGGTTCCGTGTGCAAGAGATGGCACGATATAGTCACTTCAAAGAGATTTCTCTGGAACCCACCTCAAGATATAACACAGAAGCCTTGGTACTTCATGTTTACCGGTTCTGATCATGATGCGTCTGGGTTCGCGTATGACCCTACTTTTCGAAAATGGCACTGCATTGACCTACCAGATTTCATCACTTCCCAGTGGTTTGTCTCCTCGTCAAGTGGGCTGGTCTGTTTCATGGACAATGAACATTCAAACGAGCTTCACATTTGCAATCCAATCACCAGAAGCTGTAAAAGGCTTGTGGAGCCACCTGAGGATTTGAAATTCTCCGACTACATTGCGCTTGCAATCTACGAGAACAGGACGTCCAGAAGGTACAACATCACGGTTATCAGGTCCAAGCAAGTGCCTGAAGATTTCTACAGCTGGGACATCTCAATCCATATCTACTATTCCGAAACCGCAAAGTGGATCACCTGTCATACGGAGACTCTGAATGGGTGGAGAGCTGGTGATGCGAGTGTGATTTGTGATGGCATGCTGTACTTCCTGATACATTCTGCCGGGGGAGTACCATTGCCAGACAACACTCGCCACGGTCTCGTCAGCTATTATTTTTCTGACAGATCACCATCATCATCGTCACGTGGCAGTGGTGGTCCATTGTTGATGAAGAACTTCATCCCTGCTCCCTGTGCGCTGACCTGTGGCCGGTTAATGAACATGAGGGAGAAACTTGTCATGGTGGGTGGGATCGGGAAACAGGATCGGTCAGATGTGATCAAGGGGATTGGGGTTTGGGTTCTTGACAATGGATCAAAGTGGCGAGAGGTTGGCAGAATGCCTCACAAGTTCTTCCAGGGTTTTGGTGAGCTCGATGATGTGTTCTCTAGCAGTGGGACCGGTGATCTAATCTACATACAGAGCTATGGGGCTCCATTGCTGCTCGTTTTCGATATGAGCAATAGGGTATGGAAGTGGTCTGTCAAGTGTCCTGTGGCCAAGAGATTTCCTCTCCAATTGTTCACTGGTTTTTGCTTTGAACCCAGGCTTGAAATTGACCCTTGAGCTAAGAATCAGAGGCCTGGTTTTCTGTTATTCTTGTTGTTCTTCTACCGGATGTGCTGATGCTGAATAATTGAATATTCACTCTATTCTTTCTTGTGGACATGGACTCTAGTTCTTAACTATTGTTCAGGCTCCACAGTGTTTGCCTTTATTCAGAAGAAGATGAAATTGAAAGAAATTCCTCACCTCTATCTTTGTTTTTAGGTTTTAGCATACTACTCTGTATTGATGTTTTGCATTCCTATACTGTACTGGAAATGTAACAAGGATGACTAAAAATTGACCCATTCTTGAAAGGAATTCATTTCATCCGATTTCCCATCCTCATT
This sequence comes from Limonium bicolor, assembly GCA_023374045.1. Classification (NCBI taxonomy): domain Eukaryota; kingdom Viridiplantae; phylum Streptophyta; class Magnoliopsida; order Caryophyllales; family Plumbaginaceae; genus Limonium; species Limonium bicolor. The sequence goes on along the minus strand of CM041777.1, from coordinate 162,537,961 downwards.
TTGTTTTAGCATATTGTTTTGATGTTTTGTGTTCCGATATAATGTACAGGAAGGGGGGAGTACAACTTGGAGGAGAAAAAATGGCCCATTCATGGATACCAGGATGGTATTCTGTTTTCTGTGTTTGTGTCAACCACTGCATTTAGCACTCAAGTATACTTACGTTTCCTTTGTTTGGAATGGTTTTTTCTGGGCCTTGTAGGTGCTATGAGAGGATCTATTTTCTTACTTAGAGGAAAAGAATGCGCTTTGAATCTGTTGCTTTTCATCTACTTTTTTTTTTTTTATCCATGGTGAATGTCCTCTTAGATTGATTACATTCATTCAGCTGTTTCTCGAGATGGGTGCTGCTCATTGTTGTCTTCCCCATGAAGGGTGTGACAATGATGCGGATATTGAATTCCCAAAGCAGCTTCACCATTTTGAACCATTTTCCAATACACTCCACCTGTTTGGTTTTTATCAGAGTTTAGTTCTCTTGCTCACGAGTCTCAAGAATTCACGTGCTGTTTTGTAGGGTCTTTCGAACTAGTTGATTGAAAGGTATATGGGAGTTTAGGACCACTCGTTACATCTGTTCATGCTTCATTCGAAGTAGTAGTAGGCATCATTGCATATCATAGCACGCTTGGCTCTTGGCGAAGTCTCTCCATGCGTTGATTAATGTATATTCAAATATGGAGCTATCATTTTTTTCAAAAAAAAAAAAATATGGAGCTATCATCATCCTAACCTTTAGTTATTATTCGTTCTTCTTGATGGAACTCTATATGACCTTGTGATGAATGAAATGAAGAAAGTTCTGGTCATTGGTTCTGTTACGAAAGGGACTTAAAGAGAAAGGACAATGGGCCATTATTTGAGTTGATACGGGTCGGCGCCGTTTAATTTGGTAGTAATCTCAATCACCAATGTCAATGTCGTGGAATCCACCCCCTTTATTTTACTATCAGCCAATAATTGAGGTTAGCCTGTCCATAACAACATGGGAGTTAATTGCTAATACATAAAAGAGAGGGTAGTTAGCTTATTTACCATTCGAAAAGCAAACTGAAGTGTGGAGTTATTCTGAAGATGATGCAATTGACAACATCTGGAAGAGGAAATGGAAGAAATTTGGGTCACCGAGGCTGGTGCTATAAGTAGGGGTGTTCATGGAAAAGTGGACTGTCAAACCGAAACCTGAACCGGTGAAACCGGAACCTGCTGGTGAAACCAAAACCGGAAACCCTGTTAACTGAAGTGGTTTCCTGGTTCGGTTAACTAGACCGTTTAATTTTTCGATTCCAGTTACAGTTATTGATTTTACGGAATCTAGTTAAGCGTTTTAATTTATTAAAATTTTTAGATTTTTTTAGTACAAATATAAAACTATATGGTTAATTATTAGATTTACAAAAAATAAGTGCACAATTATATAGTTAATTGTTAGGATTATACTAAAACCAATAAAATTTTACTAAAATCAACGGTTAACCGGTTTAATACCGCACCAAAACGAGTAAAACCGTATGTTGTTCACTAATTATAAGAAAATAACACATAAATTTACAATATTTCGGTTAACCGTTAAACCGGTAAAACCACACCAAAATTGATAGCGTTTCTAAATGAACTGGTTACGATTATCGAATTCGGCTAACCGCCAATTCAGTTAAGCGGGATCTGGTTAACCAAATATCAGGTTAACCGTTTATGAACACCCCTAGCTATAACATTGGATAATATGTAGATTTGGTTTCCATACATGCATACCAAGAATTCCATAGTTATATCGTCCCCTTCACTCCTAATGTAAGCACAACACTGAGTCAAAAGTGAATTACGAGTCAGACCAATCTACAAATCGAGCAAGCCTTGTATGCAATGATGTGGAAGGGAACCTCTCATTCGAATTCAGTGCTCTCCGAACCGTGCGGGAAGGTTTCCTGTCACACTGCTCACCGACTTTCTTTTATGCAGAAACTGTATGTCCAAACAGGCCTGGAAATGGTGATGGTACACTTTCTCGATTGAGATCTGATTTACTTATTTCTTGTCCCCTTGTTAGATTTGTATTATCTTTGCTCGTTTGACAATAATTGGTGGTATCACTCTTCGTTACTTAGGTGATTTATTGTTTATAAAGTGGATTTGGAAGTTTTTATCATGAATGAGTATAGTACCTGGAAGTGACTATACCGTATTTGTTGTTAATGATCTGGGGATGTCAACCTGAACCTGAAACCTAGTCCGAAATTGACCCGCAAAAAGGCAAATTTATGGGTTAAAATTTTTGACTTAATTTTTTTGGGTCAAGTTTAAATTAAGTCAATGAAACATGATTTTGGTTTGATTGATCTCGTCAACCTGAAAATTTAAGAAAAGAAAAGAAAATATCTTATATTTGATAATTAAGGGAAACACATAGTGATCAAATAATGACATAATCAAGCGTTTAGTAGTTAATGCTTATATTTTTTTGTAGGATAAACTAAAATTTAATAAGTAATATAAAATTTACTACAAACTGATTGAGTTTAGGTCAACCCGTTCTAGGTTCCAGTTGAAGAAATATAATCCCCAATGGATATGGGTTCAACCCAACTCAACCCAAAACCTGAATTTGGCACCCCTTTGATCCACTTATTGTCTAATGTTACTGTGGTATCAACTTGATTGTGTTTTTGCCACAATTTAAAGTCAACTAACCAATACCAACACACCTACTAAATTATGACCACGTGCACAACAAATGTCCTACTTATAGTGAAAATGATGTATATTCCGGTTCGTACAATGTTAATAGATGATATTATAGCTATGATCATTGAGTTGTTTACAGTGTATTATGATCTATATATATACTATATGGTTAGCAACCATATAATCCCACTTAATGTTTTTCCATTGAATTAGTTTAACTGGTACTTACCATTTTTTGTTTAATCCAAGGTAAAAAAAAAAAAAACTAGAGAAGTACGTCAGTGTAACTAAAAAGCATTGTTATCAAAAAAAAAAAAAAAGCATTGTTGGATGAGCCTAAAAGATAATAACGTGGGTCCAATATGATGTCTTCAAGCTCGAGTGAAGCCTGAGCTGCAAACAAGCATTAAGTCCAAGCTTGCGCCCCATGGCTAGCTAGTATATCATTAGATACTTCGCATGCTTTCTCTTCAAAACTAGATCACTGAATCAAAGGTTATTCTTGATATCAGTTTCCTAACATGAACAAAACAAAACAAACACATAATTGTCTTATGTACATCTTTCTGTGGTTCTAGATTGTGTTAATTCGAAATATGTACGTGTTATCTAGCCAGATGATTCCCCATGTGACAAGTCTTGGGTTTTTGAAGATTTGAACTTGAAACGAATGATTTCCATCAAACTGATAATGTTACAATCCGACAAGAAACTTTTTTTTTAAACAAGTAAACTTCATTAATCGCAAAATCGCACAACAATGTCAGGTACATTATGACATATTCTTCATGATTCCCCCCTTCCCATGTTAGCTAACATATGTGCCCCAAGATTATCCACCATTGGCCTATATACACAATCCATAAAATCAAAAGAAGTCATAATAGCCATAATGTTATACAAAATAGTCTTAACCTCGTTCGAACCAGGGGTGGCTTAGAGGGAGTTTAACAAGTTCATTGGAACAGGGCCCCCAAATTTTAGGGGACCCATATTTGAAGGACTCCTTTTTTTATTTATATAATTATCGTTTATCAAAAAAATATAACAATTAATTAATTGTAGATTAGACTTTAATAATATTAAACATTTTAAATTTAAATATATAAATGATTTATTTTCTGGATAAAAATCTGTTTGTATCCGGTAAAAAAATTAATAATTAATAATGTTTCTATGACTAGTATATATTTTTTAGCTTGTAGCACCAGTTTATCTAAATTGTTTAATCCAAAATTATAAAAATATAATACAATTAAATTTAAGTTTTTTACAATTTATATTAGAATGTAATATGGGCCCCATTTTAGACATTGCACAGGGCCTTATGCATGACTAAGACGCCCCTGGTTCGAACGATACCCTCGTCATTTACATAACTGACATTAGCTAAACAGTCAGAATAAATACAAACCCCAGTTGACCTTTCCTGCATTGCACATTCCAAATCGAGCCGCATAGCTTGCGTGTCCAAAATAACTGGTGTTGTCGTCCGAGTACCTCCTTTCTCAGCCGCCCCCACAACACGTCCCTCAGGATCTTTATAGACCACAGCGAGACCATACAAGTTACCGATCAAACTTGCATCAACCCAAACTTGCAAAGTATCATTTCCAGCTAGACCTCCGAGACGTCATCGAATACTTTCATGCATTTCCACTTGCAAGTAACTATCTGCATGGTACCAACCTCATTGATGATCTCGAGCCTTCCAAAAACCACCTGGCATCTAGCGAACCGGATTTTTCACTACAAAAGCAACAATTTAGATAAATCATGCCAGTTTTAGATAGATACATATCAAGAAACCAATGATACAATGCACCATCAGTATCAACGTGAGTAGGTAATGTTATCCCTCCCTTTCCTAAAGCTCTTCAATTCGCGAGCAGTGCAAAAAAACATGCTGCATTGATTCATAAGCTCCACAAAAACATATAGGATTAAAACTTGCATTACATGATTGAAGAAGTGTCCGACATGGAAATATTCCATGAAGAAACTTTCATTGAAAATATTTAACTCACAACGCTAAATTGAATGTCCAAACTCAGCAAACTGTCTTCCCTAGTTGGTAAGAGCTTGTTTCTTGATCATAAAAACTACGCTGGCGTAAATCAGTCCTAAGCCAACTTGACTGTAAACGCACCATTCTTTGTATATGCCCATGCCCACTCATCCTTATCTCCCTCTATTTTGTCCAAGGGTATATTTGCAAAATTAGCCGTGCATCTGACGCATCAAACCACTAAGCTACTAATGACTTCCACCAAGATCGTTTTAAAGGATTAATTAACCATCCCTTCTAGCTTCACTATAGAAGGTAAATTCTAAGAGAATGTCTCATGACCATACTTGCTCGGGATCCACTTGTCCAGGATGCCTGTATTTGCCTCAATGACTATAACCTTCATTGTCTCCGTTTAACCAAATCAAATACTCCATGAATTGCTCGCTAAATCAAACTAGGAGTAGTTCCTAAGTGTGCATCCAACATACTATCCTCAAGGAAATATCGTGCTTGCAAAATTTTAGACATTGGAAGATTTGGATATGTCAAAATCCTCCAACATTGCTTAGCCAATAATGACCTATTCATACTAGCTAGATCCCTAAAGCCCAACCCTCCTTCACATAAACCCCAACACAACAAGGACCATTTCTTCCGATGTAGTGGCTTAGCTTTAATCGGACTAGACACTTTGTTCTTTGGTAAATCAACATTAATACTACCCATTACAGGATTAAGGCCCTACTCGGTGATGGTTGTTCGGTTTGATGCTATTCTCATTACCATTTTCATAATTTTCATGAAAAAAGTTACTTAATAGTCATAGTTTTGTTTATTAATAATAAAATACATGCACGGCATAAAACTGAAAAACAATAAAAAAAAAACGCTGATGTTAACAACGTCTCCAATGAAGAAACTTAAACACGTAATCAAAACATAACAATAGAAGAGAATAAGTAAATTTTTTTTGTCCATGTTTGGGTACCCTTCTTATTTTGAGAGGTACCATACAGGGGCGAAGCCAGGAAATATTTGTAAGGGGGGCGAATTTTTTTTTAATAATATTAATTAATATTTTAAAATTAATATAAAATTTTAATATTTATAATTATAATTATATTTAAAAATTGATATTAGATATTAAATTTGACATAAAAATTAAAATAAAATTGAAATATATAGATTAACATATAAATAATTTTGTTTTACCTTTTTTTTTATTTCAAATTATAAAAAATTGATGTACTAAATTATATGATAATACAATTAATATAGAACAATAGTTCTAAACTAGTAGTTTTAAGTTTTTCTAAAAACTTCTTCTAAAAATTATTTTGAGTAATTCTAATATTAATTTAATTTACAAAATCTGTAATGAAAAAGTAAAAACACTTGTATTATGGATATAAGAGGTACATGATTACTAAGAATGACATAATAATCCGTTTCACTTTAGACTATATTGTTAAAATTAAAATATTAAGAGCTTTCTTATCTAATATAGACTAAAAATGATTTTTATAATATAATTATGTAAAAATATTACATATTAATAGAAATTGATTTGATAATAAATAAAACTTAGTGATATCATGTGATATTTTATAAAATGTTATGGTGGCGAATAAATATCTATTAACATAAATAAACTATATCACAATAGACTTAGAACTAATTTAACTATGTACCCGAGGGAGTTGGGGGGGCCGCACACCCACCAGCCCCCCTGTCTCCGCCCCTGGTACCATACCCTTTTTTTCTAATCCAATTACAAGTTGACAAGTGGAATATAGATGTTTAAAGTTTTAAATAATTTTTGTGTAAGTTAACTATAGTTAACTCAATTGGAAGATATTAATTAAAAACAAAAACACTTATTAAATATATGCAAACTAGTAACTTCCTAAACATTAACGTGCTCCATTATCTATTTTTAGAGTAAATTACTCAGAACCCCCTTGAGGATTTAGGATATTATAGTTAACCCCCTAGTGTTTATCATAATTACTGGTAACCACCTCATGGTTAAGGTATCTTTGACTACGAGCCCCCGAACTATAACTCTGTTATCAGAAAGTTAACTATGCGTTAACCTATCATCTTAATCATATTGATATGGTCATGCTGGACAAAAAATACTACTTAATTTGCATTGTTATTTTCCTAAAAATGTCAACCCTTTCTTGAAAATGCATCTAAACTGGGATGAGAGAGAGTTAGACGATATTGATTAAGCAGTTTTGTTGTCCAGCTTGACATTATTAATGTGATTAAGCTGATAGGTCAACACATAGTTAACTTTTTGATCACAAAGTTATAGTTCGGGGGCTCGTAGTCAAAGATACCTTAACCATGAGGTGGTTACCAATAATTATGATAAACACAAGGAGGTTAACTGTAATATCTCAAATCCTCAAGGGGGGTTCTGAGTAATTTACTCCTATTTTAATTACTTTTCTTCTTTTTTCTATTTAATATGACATTTAGTTAAATACAATTTTTTAAAAATTAAGACTAAATATGTAAGTCAATAATTTATATAACTGTTATTAAAAAACTTTTTATAAAAAATATATGTTAGGTAAATTTCAATATAAAATAGGTAGCTTATATAATAGATATATTTTTCTATTAACAAATAAAATAAAGAAATAACTACGTAAAATTTTCTTCAACAAATCTTTAAATTTTCCTTGAAAAATCAAGTTCTAATGACTTTAATAAGTCTATTCCTTTATATCTTTATTTTAGTTCCTATTTAATATGATTTATTGAACTCGATTTTTTGGGAATTAATGCCTAATTTTCCTTATCAATACTTTTAGTTACGAGGTGGTGAATTACAAAAATACTAATTTAAAAACAAACCGTATATATTTTATTAATTAATTTAATTGATGAAAACTATTTATATCATGATTCAGAATCGTGAAATAGGATTAATTTCGTCAATGTATCATTAAAATAGAAGAATGATTAAATCTTCATATCTTGTTTTATTAAGCAAAATTAATATAAAATATATAAAACAATGTTTCTATATTCAATGAGAAAAAAATTCTACCTAATTTCATGTTTTTCTCCATTTTTGATACTCCATCTTATTCTATATGATGAATTTGTAAAATGAATTATACTCTTTTAAGTGTATAACATATATAATTTATAATTTGGGGTTAGATTGAAAAAACAATGAAATATGAAGGGAATGTCATAAAAGTTTATTAATATACATTAATTACGCTGGTTATAAGTACATGTTCTCAGTTGAAGTGTTCAAGTGTTTTTTAGCTAGTAGCTTGTGGCAAAAAGGTACACACATTTACAATATTTTCTCAGGTTTGAAACTTGTTGCTAGATCTTTAATTCGTGTCAAAAGTGTAAGATTAGATTAAACGGGAGGGCTTGAGAAAAATTGTTTTACCATAGCACTTATTTCAAATAAATATCGCAGTTTTGCATCTTTGATAAATCTTATATAAAATAAAACTTGTATGTTATCATATGAAATTTCAGGCCCAACTACATAACTGTAAAAGTTCATCTCATAAATTCATAATTATTTTATATAACAATATTGAGAGATTTTTTATAAGGTGATCACTTTTGTATTTTTGTGTTGCTACTGTATGCTTTGTATATGAAATACCCCGAACTTAAATATGGTGATTAAATAATTTTAATATGGTATTTAAGGGCCTAATAGTGCCTAAAGAATATTGGTGAAGAAAATAAAGCCAAAAGAAAAGAGGAAACGCTTAAAAAGTGTAAAGTGTAAAAATGAGTGTTACACAACCATAGGAGGTATGTGACCTCGGTTAGAGTATTAGATGGATTCATAAGGCTTATTCATGCCTAATTGATGTACGGGAACAATTCTCGAAGAAAACGGATCCATAAAACAAATTAAAAACGCTAATAAAGCTTTAGTGGACGTTTTTCGAGGAAACCCGAAAACGTGACTTTGTGTGGTCAAATGGACCCGTAAAAATTATAGTCAATCAAATAAATATAATTAAACATTAATGGAAGCTTAAGAACCATTAAAATTAATTATACGAGAAAATTCCAGAAAATGGACCCGGCTAGTGAATAGTGCTAAAACCGGGTAAATTAACGAACGTTTTCTGTAAAAGAACGAAAAACACTCCAGCTCATGTATATTAGGGGGCCGGTTTTTAAACTGACTCAGCCCTCTCCCTTTGACCCATTTGACTCTTAACAAGTAAAGATATAAAATGAAAAAGAAGGAAAATGAGAAAGTAGAAAAAGTAGAAAAATACTCTCTCTCCTCTCATTTTCCTTTCCCCTCACGTACTGCCCTCCTCTCTCTGCCGATTTCTTTCTTCTTCCTCCCCCTTCAATGGCGATTTGCAGCCCTCTCTCCCAACTCTCCATTCTCTTCCTTGTACAAGATTCATTAAAGCTCCAAATTCAAAAATAATTGCATATTTGAACTCCCCTCATCAAGAGCTACAATCCTCTCTTTTCAAAATCCCAAAACCTTGAAGTTGTTCTTCATGGGTATACGCCACAGGTGAAGGAAATGGCATTTTTATGGAGCTCGGAGCCTCCTCTTTCATCCAAGGTAAGAAAATCCAAGAAATATCCACTCTTTTCTTCATTCCTTGTGTGGCCGATTTTGACTCCCCATTTCCCTTGTTTTCCCTTCCTTGAATGAGCATTGTTCAATATTCAAAAGCTTATAGGGATTCCTCCTTTGATTCATGACCAAAGACCCATCTTAGGGTTTCAAGGTAATTTCTCATTTTTGTGCTCTAAGCACCCCTCCTTGTAACCTAGCTTAATTAATAAGTCTAGGAGTAATGTTTAGTGCCTAATTCCCAATTTGAATATTGATTTTGAGGTTGGAAAGTGATTGGCCAACTTGGCCGATTTTGACCAAGAATGAGAGAAGGATGAGATTGGAAAAGAAAAGAAGAATTTGTGAGCTTAAGTAAGAAACTCACCTTAATGATTATCTTGATGTTTTAGAATATTGGGAATGGGGAAAACCAAAAGAATAAACCAAAAACTGTATGGAGATGTGTCTTAAGTAGTTAGATGAGGAATTTATGCATTGTTGCTTTGAATTAAAGGCCTAGGAGCCAAGTAGTGTGTGAATTATGTATTATGATGCATTTGGAGAATTGATGAGATTTGAATGAGTATTGTGTGCTGCTAGAACCAACTAAGGGTTTGGTTAGTATTGAATGAAATTTGGTGATAAGATGAGTTTTGGACAATGCTAGAAAAGCAACGGAGTTATGGTAATTTCGGTAGAAACCGAAGGAGTTTAAGTGTATATTGAGCAAAGAATGACCTAGGCTTAACTAGGTGTTTATAGGGTGGAGTTGGGTTGATTAATAACCTCGGAATGGTAATTTGAGAACTAGGAAGAGAAGTGTAAAAATCTGTAGCAAGTTAGTGTATTAATGCCTTAGAGCTTTGGAGAGAAACTAGGTTGTAAGACATTGAAAGAAATGGATGGACTTGGGTATAGTGAATGCATTTGTCTAGGATGGAATGGTAATGGTCAATAAGAGATTTGGTGAAGTTGGTAGAAGATTGTAAACCACCAAGAAGAAGTTAGAAATGCACAAGTGTGCAAAATGTAACAATGAGGATGGGAATTTGTAGAAATTGAGTAAGGATTTGAGTAGGGATTTGACCAATGGTTTGAAGAGGTTTAGAGCATGTTTTAAGGTGTTTAAACATGTAGGAAACATGTGGAAAGTTTAGGGAATGATTAGAGATGAATTAGGGATTGAAAACTTGTGAAAAACTGTAAAATTTAATAGTTCCAGGGTTGGTCTAGGTTTGCAAATCGGTACACAAACCCGGACCACCCCAAAAATTAGGCAAAAAGTCACCCCAGGGACTGGTCCGGGTTTGTAAACCGGTACGCAAACCCGGCCCTATGCAAAAAGAAGGCAGAAACGTATTCCAGTGAAATACCCCTAAATTAATTTCTTTTATTAAAACCGTAAATAATACCATTAATTATTATATTATAGTATGGAATTGTGAATAATAAATCATTATATCCTTATATGGAATTATGAAAATTAAATCATGGGATTTCTCCCATTTAATCCTAAAGAAAACTAGTAAATATTGGATTACCATATATTATTATATAGTATTATGAATTTAATAATAATATTTATAAGTCAATAAATCTTGGAAAAATTTCTAAACACTCCAACTATGTTATAAAGATTTTAGAAAGAGTTGGAACATTGTTTTGAAACATAAATGTCAATATAAAATTCTAGAAACCTTAAAGCCTTTTAAGCCTTGCTAGGGTTGACTTTTTGTGAATGGTCAAACCAGCCCATGAAACCTATACCAATAAATAGGTTATGGAAAACCATGAAGATCGATAAAAAGAACGTCAAAAACGGATCATCCTAGCCAAAGTTATGATCAAATGAAGTTTAGAGCCAAAATTTTGAAAAAAATGCTGATGTGGCAAGTTTGCTGACTCACCGCGCGCCTCGGGATACGCGCCCCAGTACTTAGCCGATTTTATCTCTTATTTTTCCGGAAACCTTAACCAGTTTTTGCCCTAACTTGTGACCTTCATAACTTTCTCATCTTTTGGAATTTTTGAGTGTCGTCTTCTTTGTTGTCTTCTCCTACACTTCCTCTTTACAACCATAACTCACACTAAACCTAGTTCGTCCTAAATCAACCGGAAATTCGATCCAAAGTAGCCACCTTGTGAAACCGAAACTGCAGATTCCAGTTTTCCTTCGATTTCAGGTAAGATTCGTCTTACCATACCTTCCTCATCTTTCATCCAAATTTCGTGTTCTTTAGCTCGTTTTCAAGAGCTCTAATCCCTCTACAACTTTCATGTTGATGACCAAAGCCAATTCCCAACCGTTTGGAAGAGCGAGGTGCCTAACATTTCGGATTCATCACCACATAAAATCATAGCTTTTTCCAGAAAACGCAAGGTATAAACTCGTAACTTTCAGCTCTGATTTCTTTTTGTGTAGTGCAAGTTAGGGTGAGTTCTTGCTATCATTGTGTAGAGTTAAGTTTCCTCTTTAGATTAAGCCCAAGAACTAGTTCTAACTCGATCTGTATTGAAAATTATAGCGTTGCAAAGTTGGCTACTCAATCGGGTTGTAAAGGGGGAAATTTTCCAGAAACCGAAATCGAATCCTTTCGATTCGAGCAATTCCGGTAAGTTTTCTTCAAATTCCTTCAACCTTGCCAAACTATATTACATTATCGGTCAAAACCATGTTCTAATTGCATCAATTACGCATTAGGTGAGTGAATTTGTGAGATTTGAATTCGAAAACCCATATAAACCCTAACTTCGAAACCGAAATCGAAAACCGATGAATCCTGCATGTTAGCTAGCGAATTTGGTATCAATGGAACCGGAATTAAATTTCGAATCTAATGGAATAAGAATCATCGAATTTGGTTCTGTAGATTGTGAGGAATTGACAGATTAGTACTCGGGTGCTGTTTGGGAATCGCTGATGAACTCGGAGATCTCGGGCCGTCCGATCGTAGTTAAAAGAAACGGACGACCGAGATTAAAACGTTTCAGATTTAAGTAAATTAAGGTTTTTATAAATTCCAGTAAATAACCATAACTTGTTGAGTTAATTTAAATACCTTCCCGAATGTATTTTGACTTGAAATTTTAACCATAGATTCCTTATTAAATCTAGTTTATTTTGATGTAAATTATTATGGTTTTGGAGTTTTTAAACGTAAGTTATGTTTTTTGCAAGTTACGGGTTTTCTAGAATTATTTGGTTAATTTAAAAAGATATTTTTATGAAATAAAAAATTTATAATATGTATAAAATGTTATAGTTACTGTATATTAAATTTGGGAATTTTTGGGCAATGGTAAATGGGTTTAAAAATTGTGTTTATGAGTTTTTCATAAGAATAACTTATAATATATGGTTTTTAATGTAACAAAAATTAAAGTATGGTTTGTCAATAAACTTTTAAGCTGGGTAAGATAAGGAAAACTAAATTAACATTTTATAACAGTATGTTTGTAAATGTTTTGGGTAATATCTTTTAAGAGAGGTGAAATTATTTACATATATGTATATATACTTATTTAAATAGAAACTTATGTTAAATCAAAGAATTTAACCGTATATCGGTTGTGGTTATGCCTAAAAGTTATTAAACATAATTAAATACAGTAAAATTTCTTAAAAAAAATGTTATGGATAGATCTTAATACATAAAGATGTATATATATGTAAATAAATACATTAAAATAGGTGAGGGAAATAACATTCCTTGTGATAGTTATAATAAGAAGAATATATATATAAAACCTTAGGATTTTAATCGGTGTGTAATTAAATAGTCATTAGTAACTTAAGGGTTTAATTACACAACATAAGCGTAACATGGTCTTGGGTTAACTTATTAAGCCCAAGTCTATGAACTCCAAAAGCCCACTTAAACAATTCAAAGAGAGTTTGGGCCACTCTCAGGGATAAATTCTAAATCATTCCAAACTAAACGAAATGGGCCTAATAAAGGATTTAATTAACAAGTCAAGCCCAAATCCTTGTGAGAGAATAATGGTAAACCTGGAACTATTAATCAGTAAGAAAAGAAGGTTGTTTGGTTTATAGGTCCCTTAACTAATCGACACTTGGAACACCTTAATTATAGGTTACTATTGGGGAATCACTCATTCGAGTTATTTATTGTTCTTCACATACCAGGTACGATTTCTCGTACTCCGATACTTTTGCTGATTGACTTATGAGATGTTTTCGAAAAACGCTAACTGAGTTTAAGAGGAATTTCTAAAAGGAAATGGTTGTGTGACTAACTCAGCTTGTGTGACTAACTGAGCCTTGAATGTGAAACTTACATGGGTATTTGTTCCTTCTATTGGGTTATCCCGTTAGACATTAACTACTTAGGGTTTACGCTTCTGCACTCTGTAGGACTGAGTATTTTGGTATTGCTCTGGGTAGTTAGTGATCTAGTGGAAATGTGGAGAAGGTCAATTTTGGTAAATTCTTCTTTTGACTCTGGATATCGTTTCATCCATGAGCTGGGTCTTGATGTTTCGACGTGCGCGCGTCTTCAATGGTAACAGTGAGGGGCTGTATATCCCCTGTCCCAAAAGGGACGTAGTAGACAGTGAGGGGCTGTATATCCCCTGTCCTAAAAGGACGTACTTGGCGGTGGGGGCCATCTCTCCCAGTTGATTTGTTTCCACTCTTGAGTTATTGGTTCTTGGATCTATCTTTTCATTCCTAGTCCTTTGTGGCTATCTGGGTCTTTCTACTCCTAACTGGAAATGGGATTTAACTAAGGCATTGGATGTTCACTAACACATGGTGTGGTTTTGTTTCACTAACTTTACCTTTCTGTTATTTATCTTTATTCTTAACTTGTTATCTTGATTTGGTGATTTGTGAAATGCCTTGTTCCTCTGTGTGGTTTAAGTGACTGTATTCAAGCTATCTTTTATTTAAGAGTTGTATTATAAGTTTGTTTTTGGAGGATCGTACCAGTTCCATTCCAGGGAACTGACCCACCCCTCTCGGGGTGGGCTGCTTGGTTTTATCTTGCAGGTACGAGTTATTTTACAGGTGGCCACGAAGAGAACGAGTGATTGGGATGGGATTAGGTCTTGTGGAGAGTTTATGTGTTTATTACTGTTTTATTTTTGTTAAGTTTTCTCGAGGTTCAGGCCGTGACAGTTGTAATCTTTAAGTTGTAAATTGGTGAGGTTTGGTGCCGGGTGTTTGGAACCCGATGGTCTGTACGCCTTTAGTATTTTATTTCCGCTATAAATATGTTAAATAGGGGCGTTACAGAAATTGGTATCAGAGCGTAGTTGTGCTCTGAACCCGAGAAAACAAGCCGAGTGAAATACTTAGATTGTAGGTGCACTTAAAACTGGGGAACTGGGGTAGAATAGGGAAGTCAGAATTCAAGAAAGGCGCGTGACCCTTACCCCATACTTACTTACTACTTACTTCACGTACCTACGAACCGTCCTTAGGACGTTATAAATATTTCATATATTACTACATAGATATTTAGACTCAACAATACGCCTTCTGAGTAACAAAACCGTCATACCAGCTAGATGTCTAGAAGAGGAGGAGCTGGTCCCTCAGGAGGCTATGGACCCGACGCTGTCACCCCAGAGGTCATAGCGCAGATTGTGACAGCTGCATTAGCTCAGCAGCAGGCTCAGATCCCACAGCCACCACCGCCACCACCTAATGGTCCCCGGGAGTTCAACTGGCTGAAGGCAGTCAACGACCTTCGTCCCCCAGTCTACGAAGGCCAGCCAGAACCGAATACCTTAGAGAGATACATCGACGAGATGCAGAAGGCCTTCACCTCTCTGCATGTTCCAGCAGGTCGCCAGGTGGACATAGCGGCCTACTTTCTCCAGGGACCCGCGCATCGATGGTGGCAGACCGCCAGAGCTGAGCTGACTGCCCAGGCGGACTTCGGCTTCCCAGCCTTCTTAGTGGCCCTGAGAGCCAAGTTCTATCCATCCTACCTGCAGAAGAGGATGAGGAGCGAGTTCGAGCAGCTGAAGCAAGGAACTTCCTGTTGCTGAGTACTATAATAAATTTGTGGAGCTGCTCGCTGTTATTGGAGAGGGAGCTTACGCTCCGAGGTATCTGGTGGATAAATTCCACACCGGCTTGAACTTCAGGATCATGACTATGATCGGTTCCACCAGAGGGATGACCCTACAGGTATGGAACATGATTTAGAATTTCTGGTACGCAAAGGTTTCCCCACTAACATATATTGTCACCACAGGAGCTAGCGGATGACACGAATGACTGCGAGACCACCATTGCCTACCAGGACTCTGTGCTAGGCAAGAGGAAGGGGATGGAGAAAAGGAAATGGAGGGAACTTTTCCCAGAACTACGAGAGGAAGGGAAAGTTCTACAAGGGGAGGAACGAGAAGGCCATGGTCCCCTCATATACTAATGCTGAGCCACTCCGCTCCCAGCCATTTAAGGGTGAGATAAATTAGAAACTCCAAAGTGGTTACATTTGTTATCCCAATTACTAACCTTGAAACTGAAACAGGGAACCAACTTGCGAGGAAGTACTTCTGCAAGTGGTGCAAGAAGGACCACCCGGGCAAGGATTGTAAGGGGAACCTGGTGGATTGCAACCACTGCGGTAAGAAGGGGCACAGATCGTTCGAATGCTTCCTGAACCGGATTCCAGGAACTACAAGCCACGCACCGGGACCACTGCTAGAGCCCCAGTTGCTACTACTACTGGAGGAGGTCGAGGTGGCACAGGAGGTGCTGGACCATCTACCAGCCGCCCTGCCCGAGCCATCCACAGAGGCCAGGACAGAACTACCCCCAGAGGCCGGGCAAGGCACCGGTCCTTAACATGGTGGACCGCGTCGAGGCAGCAAGTGATGACCCGAGTTCACCTGGTGAGGACTACTTCCCTCATGAAGAGGCTTAGACTTTACTTTCTTCACATTTCATTGGCTAGTTTTCTTTTCCAATGTAAAAGGGATGAACTACAAACCCTTTATTTTGTTTCGTTTCGAACCTTTCTTTCCAGTTGTGAACCTTGACTTATTTATTTAATGGCAATTGTTGTTCAGCTTTCGATATTTGCTTTCCTATTTTGCCATATTCCACACCCAACATCCCTTTTGAAGCCAAACCACACCCACCAGAGAAGTGTGAGGTCTTGAGACCCGGGATGATCTTACTACGAGAGTACCTGACCCCAGCAGTCCAGTATGCATTGATCCTCAAGATCAGGGAGTTAGTGTGAAGGAAGGAAATTTTTACACCCCTACCTTCAAGAATGGTTCAACCATGAAGGTGAAGATCATGTGCCTAGGTAAGAAGTGGAACCACACCACCAAGAGCTATGAAGAGGTGGAGGTGCCACCAATCCCGGAGGAACTGCAGACCATCATTAGAGCTGCAGTTAAGGCAGCACAAGAATTGGAGGATGAGCCCGTCCCAGACCTAACCTCCGACGTGTGCATCATCAACTTCTATGGAAAGGAGGGTAAGCTAGGGATGCACCAAGACAAGGACGAATCGCCAGAGTCCGTCACTAGAGGAGTTCCAGTAGTGTCCATATCACTTGGAGACGACGCGGAGTTCCTATTTGGTGATCAAAGGAGGATGGACCTTGCTACCAAGATCCTCCTGAAGTCGGGTGATGTACTGATCTTTGGTGGGGCAGCTAGACTCATCTACCATGGGGTGAAGAGAATCAAGCCCAACACAGCCCCCACACCCATCATTAACCAGACCCATATGAAACCGGGCCGTCTGAACCTAACCTTTAGACAGACCTAGCCTTGTACTTTACAGTTTCAGCATTGTAAATTTTAAGTTGCTCATGAAGCTTTCAATAAGAATGGAAATTCTAAGAATTTTATTGCTTCATTGTAGGGGTTGGAAACTCAGGGATCAGGTTGAATGTGTTGAACCAGGCTCAAGCAAAGAGCAATGGAATGGTCATCACAGGTATAAACATTAACCCGAGTAATTACCTTGAAACGTTTACCCAGAATCTTAAAATCTATCCTATAATTTCAGGCACGTTCCTAGTTAATGGAGTGGAGGCCACAGTCCTGTTTGATTCTGGTGCCTCCCACTCTTTCATATCACAAGCGTTCCATGCTAAGATCAATGCTTCCATAGAGGATATCCATGACTGCTCAGTCTTGCTGCCTTCCAGAGAGTTGATCAAGTGCAGTAAGCAGTGCAAGAATTTGAGCATACACATCAAGGGAGCAGAATTCCTTCTGGATGCCATAGTCTTCCCTGGCATGGGGTTCGACATAATTGTGGGCATGGACACGCTACAGCGGTACCGAGGTAGACTACACTGTGCAGAGCACCGTCTCCTCCTGAAGTCAGCTACAGGGATCACAGTGTCATACCGAATGCAACCTAAACAGCCGACTGTGAAGGTTGTATCGGCTTTATCCCTGATGAAGGAGGTGTCCAAGGGCGCTACTGCCTACTACTGTTATGCCCAGGATCTGAGGACGGATCCGAAGTTCCAGAGCGATGTTCCCATAGTGTGGAGTACCCCGACGTTTTTCTAGAGGAGCTACCTGGACTACCACCACTGAGAGAGGTTGAATTCAACATCGACCTCATACCTGGCACGGGACCGATTGCTAAGGCTCCCTACCGGATGGGCCCTGTAGAGATGGTTGAGTTGAAGAAGCAGCTGCAGGAGCTACTAGATAAGGGTTTCATCAGACCCAGTGTCTCACCTTGGGGTGCTCCTGTGCTTTTCGTCAAGAAGAAGGACGGAAGCCTGAGACTCTGCATCGACTATAGGGAGCTGAACAATGTCACGATCAAGAACAAGTACCCACTGCCCAGGATCGATGACTTGTTCGACCAGCTGAGGGGAGCTAAGGTGTTCTCCAAGATTGATCTGCGTTTCGGATATCATCAGATAGCTGTAGCTGAGTCAGATATAGAGAAGACAGCCTTCCGGACCAGATACGGCCACTACGAGTTCACAGTGATGCCGTTTGGACTGACCAATGCACCCGCGAGATTCATGGATCTGATGCAGAGAGTCTTCCAAGCCCAGTTGGATAAGTCAGTAGTCGTGTTCATAGACGACATCTTGGTATTCTCCAAGAGTCGGGAGGAACACGAGCAGCATTTGAGGACAGCCTTGGAGACTCTGAGAGAGAAGAAGTTATATGCCAAGTTCAGCAAGTGTGAATTCTGGCTGGACAAGGTGTCATTTCTTGGACATGTGATCTCAGCTGAGGGAGTTTCAGTAGACCCAGCTAAGATTGAGGCAGTGAAGAGCTGGCATAGACCTCGCACTGTGACAGAGGTGAGGAGTTTCCTTGGGTTGGCTGGCTACTATAGACGCTTTGTGAAGGACTTCTCCAGGCTAGCCAAGCCCTTGACCTCCCTGATGAAGAAGGACAGCCCGTTTGTATGGACAGAGGCTTGTGAGGTCTCCTTTCAGGCGCTGAAGGACGCCTTGACCACATCTCCAGTATTAGTGATCCCTGAGGGGAACGAGGGATACGAGGTGTATTGTGATGCTTCAGGCAGAGGGATTGGTGGGGTACTGATGCAGAATGGCAGAGTGGTAGCGTACGCTTCTCGACAGCTGAAGAAGCACGAAGAAAATTACCCCACACACGACCTTGAGCTCTCGCCATAGTCTTCGCCTTGAAGATCTGGCGACATTACTTGTATGGAGCCACAATACGGATTATGACAGACCATAAGAGTCTGAAGTACATCTGGACTCAGAAGGAGCTGAACCTGAGACAGCGACGATGGGTCGAGCTACTGGCTGATTATGACATCAACCTTCAGTACACTGAAGGTAAAGGGAATGTCGTGGCAGACGCTTTGAGCAGGAGAGTGTACTCACTCCTAGATTGACAGAGACGACCACGATAGCTGAGGAGATATACACAGCCCAGGATAGTGATGTATACCTGCAGGGCATCAGGCAGAAGTTAGCAAACGGTATGACTGATGGTCTGAAGTATGAGTACGAGCTAGACAGCGAGGGACACCTTCGAGTCAGAGGCAGACTCTGCGTTCCTCAGGATGCGACAGAACTTCAGACCAAGATTCTCTCTGAGGCTCATTCCTCTACATTATCAGTACACCCTGGAGCCACCAAGATGTACAAGGATTTGAAGCAGTTATTCTGGTGGAGCGGGATGAAGAGGGATGTAGCAGACTTCGTCTCCCGATGCCTCACCTGTCAGAAGGTGAAGTTTGAGCATCGTCGACCAGGAGGCCAGATTCAGTCATTACCAGTACCGTGCTGGAAGTTTGACGACATCAGCATGGACTTTGTGGCGGTCTTCCTCCAGCTAGAGGCGGACTGAATTCTATTTGGGTGATAGTCGATAGGTTGACCAAGACAGCCAGGTTTATACCTATCAAGGACACATGAAAGGTGCCCAAGCTGGCTGAGGTGTTCACCACAGAGCACATCCGGTACCACGGGGTACCGAAGACGATTGTCTCCGACCGTGACACACGTTTCCTCAGTAGATTTTGGCGTCAGGTGCAGGAGGCGTTTGGTACTCAGCTACGCCTTAGCACAACCTTTCACCCTCAACTGATGGGCAGACTGAGAGGACGATTCAGACGCTAGAGGATATGCTACGAGCAGTTGCTCTAGACTATCAGGGGAGTTGGGTAGAGCGTCTACACCTGGTGGAGTTCTCCTACAATAACTCCTACCACTCATCTATCGGCATGACACCATTCCAGGCTCTGTATGGCAGGCCGTGCCGGACTCCTTATCGTGGAGTGACCCTACCGAGGCAGTCCTGATTGGGCCCGAGTATGTTCAGACACTGCAGGATGACGTCAGAGTTATCCAGCAACACATGAGGGCAGCGCAGTCTAGACAGAAATCCTATGGGGATCAGCGCACCAGAGAGCTCGAGTTTCAGCTGGGTGACATGGTTTTCTTAGGGTGTCTCCGATGAGAGGGATATTCAGATTTGGGATGAGGGGGAAACTAAGCCCTAAGTATGTCGGTCCGTACAGGATTACGGAGCGAGTGGGCCCAGCTGCTTACAGACTAGAGCTACCATCGGAGTTGGGGAAGGTACACGATGTGTTTCATGTATCTCAGTTGAAGAAGTATATGCCTGACCCTTCTCACGTACTGCAGCCAGAGAGATTGGAGATTGAGCCTACACTGAGGTATGAGGAAACTCCTATTCGGATCTTGGACACGAAGGTCCGAGAAACGAGAGACAGATCAGTTAAATTAGTGAAAGTTATTTGGGAGCATCATGGGGTTGAGGAAGCTACTTGGGAGACTGAGGACTCCATGAGAGTGAAGTACCCACATCTATTCACATGATGTTTTCCTACCCTGCTGTGATTCACATTAGTAGCGGTACGAGGGCGTACCTTAGCTCTTTTAAGGGGGATATACTGGCATACTCCTCCTTCGTTATCTCATCCGGATTATGCCTTGTTGCATTATTAGTATAGGGAGAACATTATTAGTAGAGTGAGAGGTGTATGTATGTACGTAGTTTTCATTATGGCACGGTAGTATGTGACGTTTGATTTAGTATATCTTGGTATATTTTGATTCAGTTTGATTTGATTCTGAGTAATCTCGGGTGGAATATTGAAATGGAATGGATGGTAGTTAAGGAGGATTGGATTGGTATAGTTGAGGTTTAAACTTCGAGGCGAAGTTTCTTTTAAGGGGGATATACTGAAATACCCCTAAATTATTTAAATTAATTTAGGGGATTTCTTTTATTAAAACCGTAAATAATACCATTAATTATTATATTATAGTATGGAATGTGAATAATAAATCATTATATCCTTATATGGAATTATGAAAATTAAATCATGGGATTTCTCCATTTAATCCTAAAGAAAACTAGTAAATATTGGATTACCATATATTATTATAGTATTATGAATTTAATAATAATATTTATAAGTCAATAAATCTTGGAAAAATTTCTAAACACTCCAACTATGTATAAAGATTTTAGAAAGAGTTGGAACATTGTTTTGAAACATAAAAGTCAATATAAAATTCTAGAAACCCTAAAGCCTTTTAAGCCTTGCTAGGGTTGACTTTTTGAGAATGGTCAAACCAGCCCATGAAACCTATACCAATAAATAGGTTATGGAAAACCATGAAGATCGATAAAAAGAACGTCAAAAACGGATCATCCTAGCCAAAGTTATGATCAAATGAAGTTTAGAGCCAAAATTTTGAAAAAAATGCTGATGTGGCAAGTTTGCTGACTCACCGCGCGCCTCGGGATACGCGCCCCAGTACTTAGCCGATTTTATCCCCTATTTTCCGGAAACCGTAACCAGTTTTTGCCCTAACTTGTGACCTTCATAACTTTCTCATCTTTTGGAATTTTTGAGTGTCGTCTTCTTTGTTGTCTTCTCCTACACTTTCTCTTTACAACCATAACTCAAACTAAACCTAGTTCGTCCTAAATCAACCGGAAATTCGATCCAAAGTAGCCACCTTGCGAAACCGAAACTGCAGATTCCAGTTTTCCTTCGATTTCAGGTAAGATTCGTCTTGCCATAACTTCCTCATCTTTCAGCCAATTTCGTGTTCTTTAGCTCGTTTTGAAGAGCTCTAATCCCTCTACAACTTTCATGTTGATGACCAAAGCCAATTCCCAATCGTTTGGAAGAGCGAGGTGTCTAAAGTTTCGGATTCGTCACCACATAAAATCATAGTTTTTTCCAGAAAACACAAGGTATAAACTCGTAACTTTCAGCTCCGATTCTTTCTGTGTAGTGCAAGTTAGGGTGAGTTCTTGCTATCATTGTGTAGAGTTAAGTTTCCTATTTAGATTAAGCCCAAGAACTAGTTCTAACTCGATCTGTACTGAAAATTATAGCATTGCAAAGTTGGCTACTCAATCGGGTTGTAAAGGGGAAATTTTCCAGAAACCGAAATCGAATCCTTTCGATTCGAGCAATTCCGGTAAGTTTTCTTCAAATTCCTTCAACCTTGCTAATCTATATACATTATCGGTCAAAACCATGTTCCAATTGCATCAATTACGCATTAGGTTGAGTGAATTTGTGAGATTTGAATTCGGAAACCCATATAAACCCTAACTTCGAAACCGAAATCGAAAACTGATGAATCCCGCATGTTAGCTAGCGAATTTGGTATCAATGGAACCGGAATTAATTTCGAATCTAATGGAACAAGAATCATCGAATTTGGTTCTGTCAGATTGTGAGGAATTGACAGATTAGTACTCGGGTGCTTTTTGGGATCGCTGATGAACCTCGGAGATCTCGGGCCGTCCGATCGTAGTTAAAAGAAACGGACGGCCGATATTAAAACGTTTCAGATTTAAGTAAATTAAGGTTTTTATAAATTCCGTAAATAACCATAACTTGTTGAGTTAATTTAAATACCTTCCCCGAATGTATTTTGACTTGAAATTTAAACCATAGATTCCTTATTAAAATCTAGTTTATTTTGATGTAAATTATTATGGTTTTGGAGTTTTTTAAACGTAAGTTATGATTTTTGCAAGTACGGGTTTTCTAGAATTATTTGGTTAATTTAAAAGATATTTTTATGAAATAAAATTTTTATAATCTGTATAAATTGTTCTCGTTCTGTATATTAAATTGGGAATTTTTGGGCAATGATAACTGGGTTTAAAAAATTGTTTATGAGTTTTTCAAAGAATAACTTTAATATATGGTTTTCAATGTAACAAAAATTAAAGTATGGTTTGTCAATACACTTTTAAGCTGGGTAAGATAAGGAAACTAAATTAACATTTTATAACAGTATGTTTGTAAATGTTTTGGTATATCTTTTAAGAGAGTGAAATTATTTACATATATGTATATATATTATTTAAATAGAAACTTATGTTAAATCAATGAATTTAATTATTCTACATCTATTTATTATTTATATGGGAGTTAATATTCTTAATCAAAACTAGGAATATATATATTTTCACATATATAAAAAAGGAATAAAGTAGTAACTTAGAGTAAAACAGAGGGCTAATAAAACAACACTTATATTAACTAATATTATAGGAGCTAGTTCCTAAGATATAGTAAAAGAAATACTTTAGGAAACATACATGGAATGCAGATAAATGTTGAAGTATAAGATAATTTAAATACAATAAGCTACCTAGGGGATGTCTTAATTAAATTCTAATACAGGTATACGTATATATATTATAAATAAAGGAAAACCTTTATTTTATAACTGTATATCGGTTGTGGTATGCCTAAAGTAGTTATTAAACATAATTAAATACAGTAAAATTTCTTAAAAAAATGATATGGATAGATCTTATACATACATAAATGTATATATGTAAATAAATACATTAAAATAGGTGAGGGAAATAACATTCTTTGTGATAGTTATAATAAGAAGAATATATATATAAAACCTTAGGATTTTAATCGGTGTGTAATTATATAGTCATTAGTAACTTAAGATTTAATTACACAACATAAGCGTAACACGGTCTGGGTTAACTTATTAAGCCCAAGTCTATGAACTCCAAAAGCCCACTTAAACAATTCAAAGAGAGTTTGGGCCACTCTCAGGGATAAATTCTAAATCATTCCAAACTAAACGAAATGGGCCTAACAAAGGATTTAATTAACAAGTCAAGCTAAATCCTTGTGAAGAATAATGGTAACCTGGAACTATTAATCAGTAAGAAAAAAAGGTTGTTTGGTTTATAGGTCCCTTACTAATCGACACTTGGAACACCTTAATTATAGGTTACTATTGGGGAATCACTCATTCGAGTTATTTATTGTTCTTCACATACCAGGTACGATTTCTCGTACTCCGATACTTTTGCTGATTGACTTATGAGATGTTTTCGAAAAATGCTAACTGAGTTTAAGAGGAATTTCTAAAAGGAAATGATGTGTGACTAACTCAGCTTGTGTGACTAACTGAGCCTTGAATGTGAAACTTACATGGGTATTTGTTCCTTCTATTGGGTTATCCCGTTAGACATTAACTGCTTAGGGTTTACGCTTCTGCACTCTGTAGGACTGAGTATTTTGGTATTGCTCTGGTAGTTGTGATCTAGTGGAATGTGGAGAAGGTCAATTTGGTAAATTCTTCTTTTGACTCTGGATATCGTTTCATCCATGAGCTGGGTCTTGATGTTTCGACGTGCGCGCGTCTTCAATGGTAACAGCGAGGGGCTGTATAATCCCCTGTCCCAAAAGGGACGTAGTAGACAGTGAGGGGCTGTATATCCCCTGTCCTAAAAGGACGTACTTCGGTGGGGGCCATCTCTCCCAGTTGATTTGTTTCCACTCTTGAGTTATTGGTTCTTGGATCTATCTTTTCATTCCTAGTCCTTTTGGCTATCTGGGTCTTTTCTACTCCTAACTGGAAATGGGATTAACTAAGGCATTGGATGTTCACTAACACAGGTGTGGTTTTGTTTCACTAACTTTACCTTTCTGTTATTATCTTTATTCTTAACTTGTTATCTTGATTTGGATGATTTGTGAAATGCCTTGTTCCTCTGTGTGGTTTAAGTGACTGTATTCAAGCTATCTTTTATTTAAGAGTTGTATTATAAGTTTGTTTTTGGAGGATCGTACCAGTTCCATTCCAGGGAACTGACCCACCCCTCTCGGGGTGGGATGCTTGATTTTCTTGCAGGTACGAGTTATTTTACAGGTGGCCACGAAGAGAACGAGTGATTGGGATGGGATTAGGTCTTGTGGAGAGTTTATGTGTTTATTACTGTTTTATTTTTGTTAAGTTTTCTCGAGGTTCAGGCCGTGACAGTTGTAATCTTTAAGTTGTAAATTGGTGAGGTTTGTGCCGGGTGTTTGGAACCCGATGGTCTGTACGCCTTTAGTATTTTATTTCTCTATAAATATGTTAAATAGGGGCATTACATCCAGTGTTTGGTCCGGGTTTGTAACCCCGGACATAAACCCGGACCAAGACAAAAATTGAACAGAAAGTGTTTTAATGCACTCTAAAGATGGGAATTGATTGTATTGGTTTTAGATTATGCTTAGGACTTGTTTGGTGACCTATAAAGGTCCTTGGAAGTGTAAACAAGTTAGAGAAGTGAATGAGAAAGTTGTGAGTTTAAGAACACATGAACAAACTAAGAAATAACGGGATAACGGGGTTAAGTACGGGAGTATTAGTTTTACATACCGTAACACCTTAATGTTAATAGAAACATTTGAATGTTATCAGTGGAACAAGTGTGAACCGAGGAACGTGAGGTCACACGGTAAACTAACCCCGGTGAAAGGTATGATTTTCTCATGCCCCGTATGCTAACCGTGTTACACTGATTTATGTGTTGTGTGCTTGTGTGCCGACCTAATCAAGATAATAGCATGAAAAATGTTCTATTGCTTAATTGTATATCTTGATGCATGTGTGTGTACTAACCTCCCTTGTCTGATTGCATGGTCTAACTTAGCATTGTAGGCCGACTTCTAGTTGTGTAGCGATTGGTTAGTGACTCGTAGAAAGAGACGTCTCGCAAACTAACGAGAATGTGAGAACACACGAAACTATCGAATTAAAACATAACGATAACGCAAACCTATGAACTCACTAGAATGTGAGAGAGTGTACGGGGTTAGTAAACTCCCGATCGGTTAGATAACCGAATTGATTTAACCCACAAAACTATTTTAATAGTGAATTATATAAGGAACCTCTATCTAGAGGATTTGAGTACCGTTCAAGACCTGAAACTTGAGAGTAGTAAAGAATGACAAGGGATCTCCAAACCCATTAGAAATATAGTCGACCCGCAATGAGAGGACCCGACTAATGTAAACAATGTCCTGAACATGAGAGTATTCGATACGTTGGGGGAACCCTTAAATCTGAGAATACTAGACATTGGTAATTCCCTAAGCTAGTAGAGGATATCGAGAGAGATAATTCTAGGCTAATCCATGAGATTGTAAAATAACTCCGAGAGAGGAGTGTTGGAATTTGAGTAGTCCGGTAAAAATGGGCATTTGAGTATTTGAGGAGCTAAGTGTATAGATCCGCTTGTATTTGTAAGCCCGATGGCGAGTCTTGTGTATGACTCTGCCGGAGGTTACGAGTAAAGTAATGAGTATTGAGTAATGAGTATGTACGAGTAAAGTAATGAGTATTGAGTAATGAGTATGTACGAGTAAAGTAATGAGTATTGAGTATAGAGTATGTACGAGTAAAGTAATGAGTATTGAGTGAGGAGTAAGTAGAGTAATGCGATGAGTATTGAGTAAGGAGTAAGTACGAGTAGAGTAATGTGTATTGAGCAAAGCACGAGTAAGGTAATGAGTAAGGTAACAAGTAAGTAATGAGTGAGTAACTAACATGAACGGTTGACTAACGAATTGTCTCCCCTCGTAGGTATAGAATCTTGTGTATGTATGTAAGTATTACTGCTTGTAATGTCGTAGTATTAGTATGTATGTATGCATGAAAATGAACTCCATGTATTCGACAAAGTAGTTGGCGTACCCCGGTTAGAACACGGGGTATGTGAATTTCATATGCAGCAATTTGCTGAGCCCCTAGGGGCACCATTTTTATTTTCCACGTACTTGAAGTCAAACACCGTTCGAGTGTAGGACGGGATGGCTGTATAAGCTTGGGTAGTTGATTAAGAACTTGTATTGATTTGTAATTGTAAATGTTGGATGGTACACGAATGGTTATCGGCGAACTTGAAGAATTTAGATACTCGGTATAGTATTGTATGGGTATTGCATTTGTATAAGGATTCATCTGAGTTGTAATTGTACTAAGGTTTGACTAAGGGATTGGAATGTATTGTTTGTATAGTATCTCGGTATGTAAGTGTATAGTGTATGTTTGGTTCATCAGACCGATAGTATGTTGTATTGTAATGGCCTTGTTAGTCACGTGGGTGACTAACGGCATTGTACCCCCACCGTTGAGTATGTAATATCCACTGCGAAGGTAAGTAAGTGTAAGGTAATGACGGGATTAGTGGTAGGGGTGTTACAAAAAGTGGTATCAGAGCGAAGTATCACTCTGATGGTTGAAATACCGAGTTTAGGAAAATACCGAGTTAGGAATTAGAGACTTAGGGCTAAGGGTTGAGTGTTAGCGTGTGAGGTACGCTAGTTAGGAACTTCCGTACGAACCGGAACCTATAATACCCATACCCGCTTTCCATGTCCCCCGTTGTAAAGTCGGGACAAGAACTCCAGAGAGATGGAAAGACCTCTCACACTCGGGTAAAACCCAATCTGGCAGTTGCAAAAATAAACCTTGTAAGAAGAAGAACCAGTCATACGGTAGATTCTAAGAACTGGAGAATCCCAGAGACGGTTCCCGTTTGAACGACAATAACCATACTTACGGCAGAAGACCGAAGATCCTAAACACAGGATAATGAAAGTTACGACACCATGGGGCGACGTGCTTCACAGTCGCGAGAACCATGAGTAGCCAGCAAGAAGAGGAGCACAACCGCGCAATGAAGCGAGGAAGATAGACTAACTGAAATACCCCTAACCATTAAATAATTAAATAATGGGAATTAAAGGTTTATTTGTGGGATTATGAAACCATAAGAAAGCACATAACACTTAGGCGTTAAAAACGCACCTAAACTCCTTAAGGTCAAAAACGTGCATTAAGCCGAACCTTGGGTTAATGAAATACCCCAAATCTAGATACGGTGTTTTAAATGTTAAACTAAGATATAATAAGGCTAAATTAAGCCTTAGAAACATTAAGAAATAATTTAAACAAAGAAGAGACACAAGGAAACACCTTAAGAGCAATTTAGACAAAAACGTGCTCTAAGCTTGGATTAACTTTGGGTAACACCCAAATATCATTCTTAGACCTTAGTAACATGCTATGGACATGTTAAACAAATTACCAAAGAAAAACAAGCTCAAAAACAAGTTAAAACACAAATTGTGCTTTAAGGACTCTTAAAGTACATTTTTGAAAAATTGTCTTAGAAAGGGGTTTTGAGTGGCTAAATGCCCATTATTACACCTTAATCAACTTGTGTACTACTTAGTATCACATTAGGAAGCCTAAATAAATGGGAAACCAAAAATTTCACAAATATGTGCACTAATTATGAATAGTAACCAAATAGTGCCCATACTAAGCTTTAGTCAACTTTACTTAATTAGTCGGTCAACATAGCCCACAAATATCCCATTAAGGATGAGGGGCGGTTTATAAAGGTGATGACTCACCATGAGACTTCAGCCCTTGTAAGAAAAGAGGAGGGAATTAAGGAAATTCACTATTTGCTTTTATAAGACAAATATCTTACTTTACTAGTTTACCTCTCTCCTCCCTTATTCATTCTCATTTCCCACCGGTTTCACCTTCTTCTTCCCTTCTTCATTCACGTAAGAACAGCCTCCATTGTTGCCTCACCTTGCTTTGCCCACCAAATCTCCATTTTAGCTCCAAATCAAAAACTAAACACATATTATTCTTAGTTAGGTCAAGCTCTTGCTTCCTATCTTTTCAAAGTTGGAAAAGCTTCATTTTGGAGCCATGGGAAGTCACCATTAGAGGAGGAAAAATTAGCTTGAAGAGTTCATTAGTTTCTCCATTCATTCAAGGTAAGGAAAATGCAAGAAAAATCATCTTTCCCACCATTTTTCATTATGGCCGAAAATTACCTCTCATGGAGCCTTGTTTTTATGCCTTGCTCTAGCTTGTTTTTAATCACCAAGGACTAGAGGAGGTCCTCCTTGATTCATATCCAAGCCTATCTTAAGACTTCAATGGTAAACATTGATTTTAATACCTCAAAACACATTTTTAACCTAAGATTGGATTCCATGAGTTTAGGCATGTTGCTTAATGCTCATTAGATTATTTGGATGTGTGTTAGAATATTGGCATGGGAATTTAAGTTGGTGGCCGAAAATCAAGCAAGAAACCTAAGGAGGAAAGTGTGAGGAAAAGCTTGGAAAAACAAGGTAAATGACTTACCTTAAGGTGTTTTATATTGTTTTAAGGAGTGGGACTTAGATAAAGGGTATGTGTAGCTTAGAGTTTACATTAGAAGGGATTATGAAACCTAGGAGAAAGAACATGATTATTTGAGAACTTTGATTAAGGAGCAAATGGCAAATGAGTTAGTAAAACAATCACAAGGTGAATTACAAGAAACTTATAATTGCAATGAGAGCATTGTTGTGTGTATTTGTAGGTTGAAGGCTATATTATGTGGGAAATTCAGTGGTTAAATTCATGTAATTTAAGGGCCTAAGTGCCAAGCAATTTAAGTTTATGCACTATATTATGATGTAGTGTAGTTTGGGTGTAGTTTTGTGTGTAAGAATGTGTATAAGAGATCTGTGTGTTCTTGGTTGTATTAAGGATGAAAAACTAAATGTTTGGGTGTAAGAATATACTAAGGAAGCTGTTGGAACCTAAGGTTTTGCTGATAATGGCAGTAGATTAAGTCTGGTGACAGAAATATCACTGATAATAGCATCAGAGCAAGTCTGGGCGATGAATGAGTCTGACTGCGGAAGGAGTCGTTCTGTGACACAAGATTCTCATGGAAGTTCTAGAAGCTTAAAGGCGACCTTCTACTATTAGAACGTGGAGAAAAACATGGAAAAAATTGTCACACATGTTCACATATGATCAGGCCCGAAAATCAAGGCGGTCAAGGGTATAGAGCGCCAGAACGAGTCTCTCTGCGGAGTAGTTGCAACAATTTCAGAGTATGCTTGACCAAGAGGACGTGGAGCACCATCCTGAACATTATGGCTACTAAATAGGAGCAGTTACTTCGGGTATTATCATTATTTAAGCCGGTAGAAGTCATTTGTAATACTTGGAGCTTCCACTTCCACATTTCTAGAGAGAGAGTCATATTGAGAGAGATATCATTTTCAAGAGATTCTAGTGAGATATTGTCAATTAGCTTAGGTATTTATTACCTAGAGAGCACACATAGAACACCCCCTTTACTCCTTGTTACGCATTGATCTACGCCGAGAGTAGAGCGAGTGTTAGATGAGACAGAGTACCTCTGTCGAATCCCAATAGGAAGCTAGTTTGTAATTCACATTGAATTTCAATATAAGCAGAATCCTATCTTGTCAATTTTACACAAAAAGCTTCCTCATTATCTCCTTGGCAATTACTTATCTCTAAGCAGGGTTGGTCTGAGACTAACACCTCAGACCTACTCGGTCAGCACCCCGATCCCTTTAAGTGGTATCAGAGCCTGTGTTGGCTGACAAATCTCTCAAGATGGAAGATCTTATCGACTTAGAGGAGCCCAAGTCATGCACCACCAGTATGACGTGCTTGATGGCTCACAATGGTAAGAAAACCGCTCATGATCAGGTAAGTGAGACTCCCTCTGCAATGAAAATTTGCGGATATTTTGGTTATGATGGTCATATGGACTATTCTTGTAATAAACTTTGTGATTTATCATTTAATATATCTCGTGTGTCTGTAATTATCAAAGCTCGTGATCTTTACTATAATAGTTCTTCATCATCGTCTAAGAGGGGACCCAAGTACATCGGGGTTCTCAAAACTAACCAGTAGCTTTTTGTGGACAGAGTGGCTCGGAACAATGACTCTTGGTTTCTGGATAGTGGTTGTTCAAGATATATGACAGGAAACCATGATAAGTTTACGACTCACTCTGACCATCAAGGGGGAAATGTTACTTTTAGAGCCAGCATGCATAAAAAATCATAAGAATTGGCTCCATTGGTAACCCCTCTTAATTTAAAGTTCACAATGTTTACTTAATTGGTATTTTAGGACATAGTCTCTCTAGTGTCTCTCAAATTTGTGATTTCTCCAATCTTATGTTATTATCTACGGACAATATGGTTTATGACTCTAACAATGGTGATCTTAAGGCTCTATGGCAGTGTGATGATAGGGATTTTCACTATATATATGAGAATCATGTGCAGAAAGCAAGCAGACTCCGTCTGTGAATCATGTGCCGAAGCAGGCAGACTCTCTCTGCAAATCTTGTGCAGAAAGCAAGCAGACTCACTCCAGCTTCAAGTACTTTGAAGACTACGATATTTTTGATCAAAATGTTACTATTATGTATGATAATACCAACAAGGTCATCAAGTTCTCTAAATTCCATGCTCGCACTAAATTTAGAATGAGTTCTCATTTCTTACAAGATCATGTAGAGATGAACTTAATCTAATTAAACTATGTTTCCACAGACTCAAGCTTGCTGATATCATCACCAAGGCATCACCCATGGTCGCATTTGAGCTCTTTCGCACATACCATGGCATGAATCGTTCGGAATGAGGGTGGTTGTATCTCCTCTCCCTCTTGGAGATAGAATCTGGGTACTCAGGTATAGTCTCTCTGGCACCATACTCTCCTTGGTTAAGTAGTTAACTAAACTTTGTCTACAATGTTTATTGAAAACCCGCCAAGTGTTTTCCATACCAATTTGACCAAAGCACCCACATCAACCATCTCACCATTCCAAAACCCAACTCCATCGTCCTTGAAACCATTGCTACTTCGCCTACATAATCAACCCTCAAATTATCCTAACCCTCAAGCCACTCCTACCCACTCTCCCACTCAAAGCCGAAAACCCTCCAAACAAGGCACTATTGTTATCCCAACTCCCGAAACCATCACTAAGTCTCCCATGGCCGTCTCACCATACAAAAATCCCATCTACTTTGGGTCCATCATTACTACTGCCCAACTCACCCTACAACCCTAGTCGATTACCCAACCTACCTTGCCCAAGCTCCACTACTATCTCTGTTGAAGCCCTTACCACTCCTACCAAACCTACTACCACTACCACTGAAGCAAAATCCACTACCTCTTACTACCTAAATCCATCACAACCCCTTCCCTTCATTCGACCAAGAAATACTGCTATAGTCAATCTGCAGACAGAATCGGTCTAGCAAAAATACCCACGTAGCTGAAGTGAATTTCCAAAAAAAAGGGAAAGAAAAGAAAAAGAAAGAAAGACAGAATTCCCTTGATGATGTCAAAAAGGGGGAAAGCGGTGAATCCCATTTTCAGTAAGACACGTTAATGTTTTTGGTGGTAGGAACTTGAATTGCACTTATGGATTTTTCCTTGCTTGATGGTCAAGCAAACTGTTTCTGTTTAAGCTTAGTTTAATTCTATTACGCTCTTCTCTCATTGGTCTTGTCTTAAATGACGTGCTCAAATTTAGGGGGAATATCGGACTAAGGGGGAATCAATCAACGAGAGGTTGGTTCTTCCAAGCTTGTTTGCTTGTATGTCTTTTTTGCAGGTTAACTCTTGTTATGAGATTCACTCGACTGATTTTTGGCATCATCGGCAAAAAGGGGGAAAATGTATGAAGATATTAGAGTTTTGCTGAAGATTGCCAAAGCCTAGCCGCCAACAAGAGTCGGTCTGAGAATTGAAGCAACGAACAGAGACCAAGTCAAAGACAGAATGAGTTTAGCGAACAGTAACTCCCACTGCAGAACAAGTCATCCAGAGCCTGCCCACAGACAAAGAGTCATGACAGACTTAGTTTGGTTGTTAACCTACTCGATCTGTCAAGCGGTTCGCATTCATATCATCTTATAAATGATGCTCAACTTAAGAGGGAACTTTATCTTATCTTGACTGAGTCGGTTCCCTTTGCCATCATCAGCAAAAAGGGGGAATTTGTTGGAACCTAAGGTTTTGCTGATAATGGCAACAGATTAAGTCTGGTGACAGAAGAAATATCACTGATAATAGCATCAGAGCAAGTCTGGGCGATGAATGAGTCTGACTACGGAAGGAGTCGTTTTGTGACACAAGATTCTCATGGAAGTTCTAGAAGCTTAAAGGCGACCTTCTACTATTAGAACGTGGAGAAAAACATGGAAAAAACTGTCACACACGTTCACATATGATCAGGCCCGAAAATCAAGGCGGTCAAGGGTATAGAGCGCCAGAACGAGTCCCTCTACGGAGTAGTTGCGACAATTTTGGAGTATGCTTGACCAAGAGGACGTGGAGCACCATCCTGAACGTTATGGCTACTAAGTAGGAGCAGTTACTTTGGGTATTATCACTATTTAAGCCGGTAGAAGTCATTTGTAATACTTGGAGATTTCACTTCCACATTTTTAGAGAGAGAGAGAGTCATATTGAGAGAGATATCATTTTCGGGAGATTCTAGTGAGATATTGTCAATTAGCTTAGGTATTTATTACCTAGAGAGCACACATAGAACACTCCCCTTTACTCCTTGTTACGCATTGATCTACGCCGAGAGTAGAGTGAGTGTTGGATGAGACAGAGTACCTCTGTCGAATCCCAAGATAGGAAGCTATTTTGTAATTCACATTGAATTTCAATATAAGCAGAATCCTATCTTGTTAATTTACACAAAAAGCTTCCGCATTATCTCCTTGGCAATTACTTATCTCTAAGCAGGGTTGGTCTGAGACTAACACCTCAGACCTACTCGGCCAGCACCCCGATCCCATCAGAAGCCATGTCAAAATTTGGT
Source organism: Limonium bicolor (assembly GCA_023374045.1). Lineage (NCBI taxonomy): Eukaryota > Viridiplantae > Streptophyta > Magnoliopsida > Caryophyllales > Plumbaginaceae > Limonium > Limonium bicolor. The sequence continues at coordinate 162,504,206 of CM041777.1, read as the reverse complement.
GAAGAAACAAAAGTGTTTAAGGTGTTCTAAGGAGATTTTAAGACTAAGGATGTTCTAGTAAACATTAAGGGTTGTTTTGGTGAAAATGGATAAACTATGGAGTTCTCGAGTACTAGGATGACCTAGGGATGTCTAGGAGGAACTAGGGGTTACAATGGTAAATTTAAGGCACCAAAACCATGATTAAGGAAGTTAGGAAACTTGTGCGTTTGAAGGAAAATTATGGTATAATGACTTGTAAGGATGTAAGGATGTGCTAGGTTATATAGCTTTGAGAAGTTTGAGTAAAGGGAATAGGTATGAGTGATGATGCATATGGAGTGGTCTTTTGGTATGTAGAAAGACAATTTGGTTAGTGGAAGTCTTAGGTAAAAACACAAGTTGGAAGTGCAAGAAATTAAGTTCTAAGTGTTAAGGATATAGTAAGAATTTGAGTAAAAGTTTAAGGAGGTGGTTGGATGGTTTAAGAGGGTATTAAGGTGTTAAAATGATGTTTGTGGGGACATGTGGAATGTTTAGGAAAAGATTGGGGTGGATTTGGAGTTCTAAAGGAGAAGAAAAGCACTTGGAAAATGGGGTCTGTTGTGGACCGCCCTAGGGACCGCCCCTATGGGGAGGTCCAGGCGAATTCTGCAGGCGAGGTAGCCTCTAGTGTGGACCGCCCCTGGTACCTCCCCAGAGGGCGGTCTAGTGCAGAACATGTTAAAAAAATTTAATTTAAGGATGATAAGGGGGCATTAGAAGTAAGCTATTAAGGGGGTAATGCTGATTAGATAAACAAGCATATAAGGACTTAAGGGATTACATTAAGTTAAAATTTTAAATGTTTAAGGTTAAGTTTGTAAGGTTAAGTTTGTAAGAACTTAAGAAGTGTTAGATGGGGATCATTAAGGGTTAAGTAAGTAAAGTAACATGGAAGAAATAATAACCTAAATTGGATCGATGTTTTAGGACTTGAGAATTGGGATTCGGAAGGAGATTAGACAACCGACACAAATCGACAGTGTACGGTATGGTTTTCTTGTAACCTGCTTGCTGACGAGGTATCCCTCGGCTTGTGTGCTACTTGTTTACTTGCTATGATTAAGACAAGATAAAGCATGCAATCGAACTATTATCTTCTTGTGTGTTTGCCTTATACTAACACACTTGACTTTGAGATTGGTTACTAAAATACTTAGTAACATTGAATGAGATAAGAAATTCACTCCCATATTTGTTGGTTGGTTAATACCCGAGAAAGGTTTAACTAACATTTCATCTTTGAGACTTTCACTAACTGGAACTTGGGGGGAGTGAGGAATCCGGGCCTGACTCCGGTCATGCATGTTAAGGAAAGGGGGTCGGTATCTGAATCAGATCCGACTTCCTCTTAAGGACTTGTCTTCGGACTTGTCGCCTAGGGTCGAGAGTCGACTCGGCTACCTTGGATTTCATTCTAAGGTAGAAGGAAAATTAAGATGGTGCGGTAGGATCACCTAAATCCTAATTTTAAGATAAGATGTTTATTCATCCAATGGAGTTAATAGCTCATGGCTAGGGTTGCTTTTGACCCGACAAATATAAACATTGAGTTAAGATACAACCATTTCTAATTAAAGAACGGTTTATGTATCAAGACTAAGGTAAGAATTAAGGTTGAGGTATGATAAGGATGGGATAAGATTAAGAGAAGTCCAACTTAAGGAGTTAAACGGTTAACTCACTTATTAAGGGAACACCTTTAAGTCGTTCATTGTGTTTGAACTTTATTTGTTCATGTGTGGATTGTTGTTTATTGCACTCCTATTTATGTTGTGTATCAAATCAATCTCCATGCTATCGACAATTAGTCGTCGTACCCCCGTTAGCTTGGGGGCTATAAGAGAATTGTACCAGTAAAGGTCCTGACCCCCTCGGGGGCTTCTGTTTACATTTTGCAGGTAAGCGCCCTATGAAGACTCATCTTGAGAGTAGGGGTGGTTATACTTAGGTCGGGTTTTATTTTGAGTACGGGTTGCGCCTGTGCACCCGTCTGTTAATATTAATACTTGTGGAGGATATGTTGGTACTTAAGATACTTATAAACTCGGTTGGTATGTATATTTTGGATTAGTGATTGTAAATGTCTAAAGTTCGGTATATTCTGTTATTCAGACCGTGGCAAGGTCCTGGTGTTGGATTAGTTCTGCTGCGACATTTATGTTATGTTGTTAAGTTTACGATAACCACAATTGGATTAAGACGGGGTGTTACAAAAAGTGGTATCAAAGCGTAGTTACGCTCTGATCAAAGAAATACCGAACTCAGGTAACCACCGAGATAGGATTTTAGTTAAGACATAATTATGGGTTAAGGGTATGAGAAGTTAGAGTGAGTAGAGTCAGATGACCACTATTAAGTGTGGATCGTCTTTACCGTCTACGGACGTTATAAATCCGTGAACCGAAACCGTTGTGAATACAAGCCTAATGTGCATTGTAATTGTTCAGATGTCAGGAAGGAGAGGAGGCCGAGGCCGTGGTCATGGCGACGAGGCTGCTGATATACCAGGTGGGCAGACGATAGCTGAGATCGTGGCTGCCGCGCTTGGGCACATGGGCTACCAGCCTGGCACACCACCACCTCCACCGCCACAGCCCCGGGACCTTCGACCCGTACATTTCAAGGGGGAGACGGATCCCTCCAAGCTTGAGGCGTACATCTCCAAGCTGGAGACTTCCTTCGAGACCCTTGATGTCCCTGCTGGGATCAAGGTGCGTCTGGCTGCGTTTTATCTGAAAGGAGCAGCGGGCGATTGGTGGAAGCTGGTAAGGGCCGAGTATGTGGCCAATCCAGAGTTCAGCTGGGAGCAGTACACGACACTACTACGAGCCAAGTACTACCCCGCCCGTGTCCAGACGAAGAAGCGCTTACAGTTGGATGCGCTAAAGCAGACGGACAAGATGACGGTGGACGAGTATGACTCAGAGTTCACCGCCTTGCTTCGTCTTCTGCCGGGTCTGGGGTATTCGGACCAGATTCTGGTGGACCGCTTCTATGGCGAGCTGAGCCATTGACTCCGCTGCGGCATGGGACCGACGAGTTATACTACCTTGCAAGTAATGAGAACGAGTAAGACATAAATAAGTGAATAAGGTTTAGACTATGAGAATGAGAAAAACTAATACTTTGGAAGCAGAAGTGCTATCATGCCGCTGTTAAGCTTGAGATACCCGTCCAGCTGAGGGACGAGGACAATGTCGCTAAGAGGAAGACGGCCGGTAAGAGTGTGGAGAATCAAGGGCAAGGCGGGTACAAGAAACAGAAGTACCAGCCTCAGGCCCAGAAAGGCCAGAAGAATAAGGTGGAGAATGAGAAGGCTACTGAAGAGCCACTGAAATTAACTTATGCAATTGCTGCTAAGCCCCTGCGCTCAAAGGCGCCAAAGGGTAAGGAAATACACTTTAAGTGAGTTAAGAATTGTTTAACAACCATTGAGACACCATCACTAATGTCATATGCAATCAGGTACTGAGTTTGGGAAGGAAGCCGGTGGTGGCTACCAACGACGCTACTACTGTCAGCGGTGTCACAAGGACCACCCCGGCCTTGACTGCAAGGGTAATAAGGTGGAATGCAACTTTTGTGGGGTGTACGGACACCGTGCATACGAGTGCTTCCGGAACCCCGAGAGCAGGGCTTTTAGGCTCAAGATGAAGGGCAAGAGCAAGACCGATTTAGGAGCTAGATCTGACGGTCAGAAGGTGACACAGCCAGCTGCAAACAAGAACCCCAGAGTAGTCCAGAAGTCGGGACCCTCTCTACACCTGGTGGACCGGGACGATGAGGCTGAACCCTCGTCGAGGCCAGGTGCCGCCATAAACCATTTAGTAATAAAATTGCCTGCTTACCGCATTTTATGAATGCTTTGGTGAATGATTAAGTTAGATGAGATTAAGACATGAATAGAACTTAAGCAAGATATATCCTATTACCACCTTAGGAAACTACAACATTTGCTATCCTATACCTTCAACACTTAACCCGGAAGAGACCGACATCGAACCCGAGACTTTCCAACCGAACAATGTCAGGTTATCCGCCCAGGTATAATTTTATTAAGGGGATACTTGACACCCAAAGCACAAATAGCCATCATCAGGAGATACAGTCAGTTATGAGTGGGACGGGAGGTTTCTATACACCGGAGTACCCAGGCGGAGCAAGGATGAAGTTAAAGATGATGAGCTTAGGCAAGGATTGGAATCCGTATGCCAAGACGTACCAAACCACGAGAGCACAAGATGGAGTCTCACCACCGGGAATACCCGAAGAGTTCCATCTGGTTATTACACAAGTCGTGGAGATCGCTCAGCAGTTGGAAGCTGACCCGATCCCAGACATACAAGCACATCTCTGCATTGTTAACTTCTACGAGATAGACAGGCGACTCGGATTACATCAGGACAAGGACGAGACAGCGGAGTCTCTCGAGAGAGGGATACCCGTAGTGTCTTGGTACATTGGAGACGACGCTGAATTTTTGTATGGCGAGCAGAAGCGTGCGGACCGTGCTCAGAAGTTAGTACTTAAGTCTGGAGATGTATTAATTATGGGAGGAGAATCGAGAATGTTGCACCATGGGATTAAGAGAATCAAGCTGAATACAGCACCGTCAGCAGTAATCAATGCGACGTACATAAGACCAGGACGGTTAAACCTAACCTTTAGACAATATTAGCCATGTAATACTAAGTATGATGTAAGAGAGGAAGTGTAAGAAAGAAGCATATGATGTAAACAGGATGGTTATCAATAAAATAACAGTGTCGTTCATATTAATTGTTACGACTCTTGTTATACCATCATTACTCATGAAAGCTTGTGGAATACAATTAGGTTATGAACTCGGTACGGAGGGTGCGCTAAGCATACTTACAGAGGCACAGGCTGATGCGAGCGGTACTATCCTCACCGACACTTTTCTGATTAACGGCATTGAGGCATCAGTTCTCTACGACTCAGGGGCCTCGCATACCTTTATCTCGGCATCATTTGCGAGAAGGTTGGGGCAAGACGCTGATGAGCTACCTAACTTCACGGTTATGCTCCCATCTAAGGAGAAGGTTCGTTGCACTCGCTACTACCGAGGAGCCACTATCAGAATCAGGGGTGAAGACTTTCCAGTCACATTTATTGAGTTTGGGATTTGATGTTATCTTCAGGATGAACTGGTTGGAGCGGCACAAGGGTCGTATCCTCTACGCCGAGCACCGACTGCTACTTGGGAGTCCGTCTAGGGTAACAATATCATACCGCCAGAGGCCCAGAGAGCCTTCGACCAAGATCATCTCCGCCATGGCAATGTATACGGAGTTGAGGAGGAAGGAAGGGTATATATCTTTGCTATGTCCAGGACATAGAGAGAGACCCCAAGTTCGACCCCGACTTACCGGTAGTGTCAGAGTTCCCCGATCTCTTTCCACAGGAATTGCCCGAGATGCCACCCACTCGGGAGGTAGAGTTCACCATCGAGCTGCTACCAGGAACCGGACCGATAGCCAAGGCACCGTACCACATGGCTCCAACAGAAACGAACGAGCTGAAGGAACAATTGAAAGACTTGTTAGATAAGGGGTTCATAAGACCCAGTGTTTCACCATGGGGAGCGCCAGTTCTCTTCGTGAAGAAGAAGGATGACAGTCTCCACCTCTGCATCGACTATAGAGAGTTGAATGCAGTGACTGTGAAGAATAAGTACCCACTACCTCGCATTGATGATCTGTTTGATCAGTTGATGGGGGCATCCGTGTTTTCCAAGATTGATCTCAGATAGGGGTATCATTAGATAGCCATTAAGGAGGGGGATATTGAGAAGACGGCATTCCGGACACGCTACGACCACTATGAATTTACAGTGATGCCGTTCGGTTTGTCGAACGCACCGGCGAAGTTTATGGATCTGATGAACCGCTTGTTCAGGGAGCAGTTGGACAAGTCGGTTGTGGTATTCATCGACGACATATTGATATATTCAAAGTTGAGGACTAAGCATGAGGAACATTTGAGGAGGGTGTTAGAGATACTGAGGGAGCACCAGCTTTACGCTAAGTTCTCCAAATGTGAGTTTTGGCTTGACCAGGTCTCTTTCCTGGGTCATGTCATCTCAGATGCTGGGATCTCGGTGGATCCAGCAAAGATTGATGTCGTACGCACCTGGCCAAGACCGAAGACGGTTACCGACATCCGGAGCTTCCTCGGTCTGGCAGGGTACTATCGAAGGTTTGTTAAGGACTTCAGCAAGGTCGCAAAGCCATGACCAGTCTGATGAAGAAAGATGCACCATTCTTATGGACAGATGACTGTGAGAGTTCTTTCCAGAGCTTGAAGGACTCATTGACCACTGCACCGGTTTTGACCATTCCAGACGGAACGGAGGGCTTTGAGGTTTATTGCGATGCATCCGGTAGAGGGTTAGGCTGTGTACTCATGCAGCATGGCAAGGTGGTTGCATATGCCTCTCGCCACCTGAAGAAACATGCGGAGAACTACCCCACACATGATTTAGAGTTGGGAGCTGTAGTCTTCGCTTTGAAGATATGGCGCCACTACTTGTACGGGGTTAGTGTGACGATCTACACCGATCATAAGAGCTTGAAATACATATTCACTCAGAAGGAGTTGAATCTCAGACAGAGAGATGGTTAGAATTTCTAAAAGACTACGATATTGACCTTCGGTACAAAGAAGGGAGGGCCAATGTAGTAGCTGACGCCCTAAGCCATCGAGCACACTCACTCCATCGCTACTTGCTTCCTCGAGCTTGGTTGATGAGGTGCGAGAGGCTCAGAGGGCCAATGAGTATATGAGGGAAGTCAGACAGAGGCTGACAGAGGTACCTTTGAGAGTCAGAAATACGACTTCAGACTTCATGATGATGATCTGATTAGACTTAAGGGCCGGTTATGCATCCCGTGCAGCAGCTTAGATCTGAAGGACCGCATATTGAGAGAGTCACACTATTCTTCAGTTTCCGTCCATCCAGGAGCCTCTAAGATGTACAAGGACATGAATAGATACTTCTGGTGGTTGGGGATGAGGCAGATGTTACCGAGTTTGTTTTGAGGTGTCTCACATGCCAGAAGGTGAAATTCGAGCACCGACGACCGGGCAGAATGGTACAGTCAATGCCAGTTCCGGAGTGGAAGTTTCATGATATCTTCATGGACTTCGTGGTCGGACTCCCGCCTACCAGAGAAGGTCTGAACATGATATGGGTGGTGGTGGATCGCCTTACCAAGGTAGCCCGATTCATACCGATAAAGGATACTTGGAAGGTAACTAAATTAGCTGAGTTGTTTGATAAGGAGATCATAAGACACCACGGGGTACCAAAGACTATAGTGTCTGATAGAGATACCAGATTCCTTTCAAGGTACTAGAGAGCTACAAGAGAAGCGTTGGTTACAGAATTGAAGTTGAGTACCGCATTCCATCCTCAGACAGATGGTCAAACTGAGCGTACGATCAGACACTCGAGGACATGCTGAGAGCATGTGCCTTAGACTTCCAGGGCAGTTGGATTGACAAGTTACATCTGATCGAGTTCTCTTACAACAATAGCTACCATGCTTCGATCAAGATGTCGCCTTTCCAAGCGTTGTACGGTAGACCATGTCGTACACCGCTCTGCTGGGATGAGTCGAGTGAGACGGTCATTATAGGAGCTGAGTATTTAGAACAAGTTCAGGCTGAAGTTCAGCAAATCAGGGAGAATATGAAAGCTGCTCAAGATAGGCAGAAGTCGTATGCTGATGTTCGACGACGAGACCTGGAGTTCGCAGTGGGCGACCGGGTATTTCTGCGAGTCTCACCAATGAAGGGTGTGTTCAGGTTTGGGCAGAAGGGCAAACTGAGCCCGAAATTTGTGGGACCTTATGAGATTACGGAGTGGGTGGGCCCAGTTGCTTACAGGTTGAACTTACCTGCTGAGCTGGGTAAAGTGCATGATGTCTTTCATGTTTCACAGCTGAAGAAATACATGCACCACCCCTCCCATGTGTTAGAGGCTGAGAGATTGACTTTAAAGCCAAACATGAGATCAGTGGTGACTCCTCAGAGAATCTTGGATATAAAGACTAGGCAACTCGCCATAAGTCAGTGCGACTGGTGAAGGTCCTCTGGTCTAACCAGGATGTCGAAGAGACCACGTGGGAATTAGATGATAAGATGAGATCGAAGTACCCTTCATTATTTACTAACTAGATTGTCTGTATAGGGTACAGGGCGTACCCCTTTTTAAGGGGGTAGAGCTTCCTCGCTTTTGAGTTAGTAAACGAACATGTTTGTCATTTGTTTGGTTGGCGTAAGATGTGGTTTTTTGTAAGGTGGTTTTGTGTAAGTTACTACACGTGGTAAGTTTAAGATATGTATAGTACTTATGTATTGTACTTGTGGCAGGCCTTTCAGTCTTGAGATGTGTGAATATGAATATAAGATATGGTATTAAGATTAAGGAATTTGTGGATGATTAAGTGTTTTTATGAACTTTAGGGAAAAGTTATTTTAAGGGGGGAGATTGAAATACCCCAAATCTAATATGGTGTTTAAATGTTAAACTAATATATCAGAAGGCTAAATTAAGCCTTAGAAATATTAAGAAACAATTTAAACCAAAGAAGACACAAGGAAACACCTTAAGAGCAATTTAGGCAAAAACGTGCTCTAAGCTTGGAGTAACTTTGGGTAACACCCAAATATCATTCTTAGACCTTAGTAACATCCTAATGGACATGTTAAACCAATTACAAAGAAAACCAAGCTCAAAAACAAGTTAAAACACAAATTGTGCTTTAAGGACTCTTAAAGCACATTTTTGAAAAATTATATTAGAAAGGGGTTTTGAGTGGCTAAATGCCCATGATTACACTTTAATCAACTTGTGTACTACTTAGTATCACATTAGGAAGCCTAAATCAATGGGAAACCAAAAATTTCACAAATATGTGCACTAATTGTGAATAGTAACCAAATAGTGCCCATACTAAGCTTTAGTCAAATTTACTTATTAGTTGGTCAACATAGCCCACAAATATCCCATTAAGTATGAGGGGCCATTTTTTAGAGGTGATGACTCACCATGAGACTTCAGCCCTTGTAAGAAAAGAGGAGGGAATCAAGGAAAATCACTATTTGCTTTTATAAGACAAATATCTTACTTTACTAGTTTACCTCTCTCCTCCCTTCTTCATTCTCATTTCCCAAAGGTTTCACCTTCTTCTTCCATTCTTCATTCACGTAAGAACAGCCTCCATTGTTGCCTCACCTTGCTTTGCCCACCAAATCTCCATTTTTGCTCCAAATCAAAAACTAAACACATATTATTCTTAGTTAGGTCAAGCTCTTTCTTCCTATCTTTTCAAAGTTGGAAAAGCTTCATTTTGGAGCCATGGGAAATCGCCATTAGAAGAGGAAAAATTAGCTTGAAGAGTTCATTAGCTTCTCCTTTCACTCAAGGTAAGAAAATGCAAGAAAAATCATCTTTCCACCATTTTTCATTATGGCTGAAAATTACCTCTTATATCCTTGTTCTAGCTTGTTTTTAATCACCAAGGACTAGAGGAGGTCCTTCTTGATTCATATCCAAGCCTATCTTAAGACTTCAAAGGTAAACATTGATTTTAATACCTTAAACACATTTTTAACCTAAGATTGGATTCCGTGAGTTTAGGCATGTTTCTTAATGCTCATTAGATTATTTGGATGTGTGTTAGAATATTGGCAAGGGAATTTAAGTTGGTGGCCGAAAATCAAGCAAGAAAACCTAAGGAGGAAAGTGTGAGGAAAAGCTTGGGAAAACAAGGTAAATGACTTACCTTAAGGTGTTTTTTGTTTTTAAGGAGTGGGACTTAGATAAAGGGTATGTGTAGCTTAGAGTTTAATTAGGAATGGATTATAAAACCTAGGAGAAAGAACATGATTATTTGAGGACTTTGATTAAGGAGCAAATGGCAAATGAGTTAGTAAAACAATCACAAGGTGAATTACAAGAACGCTTATAATTGCAATGGAAGCATTGTTGTGTGTATTTGCAGGTTGAAGGCTATATTATGTGGAAATTTAGTGGTTACATTCTTGTCATTTAAGGGCCTAAGTGCCAAGCAATTTAAGTTTATGCACTATATATTATGATGTAGTGTAGTTTGGGTGTAGTTTTGTGTGTAAGAATGTGTATAAGGATCTGTGTGTTCTTGGTTGTATTAAGGATGAAAACTAAATGTTTGGGTGTAAGAATATACTATGGAATCCATGTCAAAATTTGGTGAAGAAACTAAGTGTTAAGGTGTTCTAAGGAGATTTTAAGACTAAGGATGTTGTAGTAAACATTAAGGGTTGTTTTGGTGAAAATGGATAAACTATGGAGTTCTCGAGTACTAGGATGACCTAGGGATGTCTAGGAGGAACTAGGGGTTACAATGGTGAATTTAAGGCACCAAAACCATGATTAAGGAACTTAGGAAACTTGTGCAAAGTTTGAAGGAAACTTATGGTATAATGACTTGTAAGGATGTAAGCATGTGCTAGGTTATATAGCTTTAGAAGTTTGAGTAAAGGGAATAGGTATGAGTGATGATGCATATGGAGTGGTCTTTTGGTATGCATAAAGACAATTTGGTTAGTGGAAGTCTTAGGTAAAAACACAAGTTGGAAGTGCAAGAAATTAAGTTCTAAGTGTTAAGGATATAGTAAGAATTTGAGTAAAGTTTAAGGAGGTTGTTGGATGGTTTAAGAGGGTATTAAGGTGTTAAAATGATGTTAAAACATGTGGGGAAACATGTGGAATGTTTAGGAAAAGATTGGGGTGGATTTGGAGTTCTAAAGGAGAAGAAAAGAACTTTGGAAAATGGGGTCTATTGTGGACCACCCTAGGGACCGCCCCTATGGGGAGGTCCAGGCGAATTCTGCAGGCGAGGTAGCCTCTGGTGTGGACCGCCCCTGGGACCTCCCCAGAGGGGCGGTCCAGTGCAGAACATGTAAAAAAAATTTAAAATTTAAGGATGATAAGGGGGCATTATAAGTAAGCTATTAAGGGGTAATGATGATTAAATAAACAAGCATATAAGGTTAAGTTAAGTTAAAATTTTAAATGTTTAAGGTTAAGTTTGTAAGAACTTAAGAAGTGTTAGATGGGGATCATTAAGGGTTAAGTAAGTTAAGTAACATGGAAGAAATTAATAACCTAAATTGGATCGATGTTTTAGGACTTGAGAATTGGGATTCGGAAGGAGATTAGACAACCGACACAAGTCGACGGTGTACGTATGGTTTTCTTGTAACCTGCTTGCTAACGAGGTGTCCCTCGGCTTGTGTGCTACTTGTTTACTTGCTATAATTAAGACAAGATAAAGCATGCAATCGAACTATTATCTTCTTGTGTGTTTGCCTTATACTAACACACTCGACTTTGAGATTGGTTACTAACAATACTTAGTAACATTGAATGAGATATGAAATTCACTTCCATATTTGTTGGTTGGTTAATACCTGAGAAAGGTTTAACTAACATTTCGTCTTTGAGACTTTCACTAACTGGAACTTGGGGAGTGAGGAATCCGGGACTGACCCGGTCATGCATGTTAAGGAAGGGGGTCGGTATCTGAATCAGATCCGACTTCCGCTTAAGGACTTGTCTTCGGACTTGTCGCCTAGGGTCGAGAGTCGACTCAGCTACCTTGGATTTCTGTCTAAGGTAGAGGCAAATTAAGATGGTGCGGTAGGATCACCTAAATCCTAATTTTAAGATAATATGTTTATTCATCCAATGGAGTTAATAGCTCATTCGCTAGGGTTGCTTTTGACCTAACAAAAATAAACATTGAGTTAAGATACAACCATTTCTAATTAAAGAACGGTTTGTATATCAAGACTAAGATAAGAATTAAGGTTGAGGTAAGGTAAGGATGGGATAAGATTAAGAGAAGTCCAACTTAAGGAGTTAAATGGTTAACTCACTTATTAAGGGAACGCCTTTAAGTCTTCATTGTGTTTGAACTTTATTTGTTCATGTGTGGATTGTAGTTTATTTGCACTTCCTATTTATGTTGTGTATCAAATCAATCTCTATGCTATCGACAATTAGTCGTCGTAGCCTCGTTAGCTTGGGGGCTATAAGAGAATCGTACCAGCAAAGGTGCTGACCCCCTCGGGGGCTGCTATTTACATTTTGCAGGTAAGCGCCCTATGAAGACTCATCTTGAGAGTAGGGGTGGTTAGACTTAGGTCGGGTTTTATTTTGAGTACGGGTTGCGCCTGTGCACCCGTCTGTTAATATTAAGACTTGTGGAGGATATGTTGGTACTTAAGATACTTATAAACTCTGTTGGTATGTATATTTGGATTAGTGGTTGTAAATGTCTAAAGTTCGGTATATTCTGTTATTCAGACCGTGGCAAGGTCTTGGTGTTGGATTAGTTCCGCTGCGACGTTATGTTTATGTTGTTTAAGTTTGGCGATAACCACGATTGGATTAAGACGGGGTGTTACAGTTAACCAAGTTATACAAGCTATAAAACTCATACAAAATCAACTAATGGTCATGATACATCATTTATAACAAAAGGCTTGGAGTAAATTTTCAATTAAACGAAAAGTGCATAGAGGAACCCTTGTGGGCCCCACAAACCCTAGAAAAGGCCCGGAATGCCGAAGTTGCACGAAACCCTAAATAATCATTCTTAGAGTTCCTACCACCATTAATTATCATTCTAAAGAGAATGCTCAAGTTAGATTTACAAGAATACACAAAGTGCCCGGGAGAAATGCTTAAAGCACAAAAAGTCTCGAAAGTCCCGGGAATGTCTCGGGAATGTGTTTTGGGTCTATCTACCCCAATGAAACACCTATAAATACTCTAATAAATATTATACTCATTTATAATCACATTGGTAACTCTACATCTAGAGATTTACAATTTTTCCCAATTTTTTTACTTTAAAATATTAATATAATAACTAAAATAATGTAAAATTAAGTCTCCCTTGACTAAATTGGTCAATGTTGACCATTGACCATGAAATGGACCCTCCATAGCCGATTTATTAAGGCTATTAACCAAGCCACCAGCTGTTCCCATGTGCTATTAAATATGGCTCATTACCTTTACTTTATTAAAGTAAAGATAAGTACACTTTTAGCATTTTTAATTAAGCAATCTTGTCTACCCATCCCATGTGACCCATCCTTATTACTTTACTAAAGGGACAATAATGCTTCTTATGTCATTAATTAAGTGTGACTCACTCACCCACCTAACCACCCATTTCCGCCAGCCTAAGGGCTTGATTGTCATCCATTAAACAACCTCAATTATTCACTAATGGGTCAGCAAGCATGGGAGACATTAAAAGACATAAAAGGCAAAAAATGAGAACTCTTGTCTCACTCACCTCCTTCCAGCCGTGATTCCATCAGCCAAATGCTCTCTTTGGCTCCTCCTTGACCATAAGGAGACACCAAACTCAGTTGGTGTGAGCTCTTGCTCTAGGTAAGCTTCTAAGGCAAGTTTAAGTCCATTTTCTTCACCTTTCTTTCCTCTTTCCATTGAGCTATGCTCCAGCCATTTCCATCCATGTATGTAGTGTGTTTTGGAGGTTAAAATAAGGGGGATTCTCAGCTGTAACAAGGAATAAGGAGGAGAAGTTCTAAGCTTGACCATTTAAGGTAAAAATGTGCTTTAAGCACATATCTCTTCTTCCTCTTCATTTCCGGTGGTATTCCTTAGTTTTC
>CM041777.1:161731473-161889960 GCA_023374045.1 Limonium bicolor | reverse complement strand
CCAAACGAAGCTTCTCAATGGGCCTTCAAAACCCATTTTATCACTGCAATTCGGGATCAAGGAAAATTCAGTGGGGCGAATCCGGATGATGCTCCAAATCACTTGAGCCTCTTCTTGGACTTCTGCAACTCATTCGGCAAAACGGGCAATCTGAACGAGAGGATCCGGCTACAACTCTTTCCACATTCATTATCTGACTCGGCTCTAAGATGGTATCGAAGCCTCCCGTCAAAATCCATCCACACATGGGAGCAAATGGCTAGTAAGTTTCTTGCCAAGTACTATCCCACAAGCAGGACGAGGCAGCTAATCGGCGAAATAAACACCTTCTGCCAAGAACCAGGCGAGACTTTATACGATGCTTGGGACCGGTTCAAAGAGATGCTATTGAACTGCTCACACCATGGCCTAGACGACCAATCACTATGCTTGTCATTCTTCAACGGGCTAGACGACTCCAACCGCCTTCTTGTAAACTCCTCTGCAGGAGGAAGTTTCATGACAAAGTCTCCTGAAGAAGGAATGGAGCTCTTAGAGACAATGACGAGTGACACAAGACAATGGTCCAGAGCAAAGGGGAGAGCACCAAGAGCAGCCGGCCTTCTTCATGTGCAACCCACCGATCATCTCTCAGCACAGATCTCATCTCTCACAAAGATGGTAGAGAAGCTAGCCACCGCACAAACCGAAATTGTCAAGACAATAGCTTCTTCATCTTCCAGCCAAACCTCAAAGGGATGTGCCATTTGTGCGGGTCCTCACGACATTAGATGCTGTGAAGGAGAGTTGAACCAACAGGAGGATGTAAACTTCATCGGCAACCAAGCATACAACAACAACAACGCGCCATGGAGAAACCATCCAAACTTTTCGTGGAGAACCGACCAAGGCCAAGGAGGACAGAGACAAACTTACAACAACTCCCAAGGGTACAGACCCCAACAACCCAATCAACCTTCAAACCTTCAACAAGGGTATAGACCACAAGGAGCCCCTCTGGGTTTCCAAAATCAAAAACAACAAGAGCCACAATCTTCTGCCCCCAGCGGGACCAAGGTTAGAGAACCTAATGGCTGACTTTATCATCGCTACAAAGACCAAGTTTTCAGAACAAGAGGCTTTCAACAAAACATTGAAACCCAGCTTAGTCAGATATCTCAGCAAATCTCCCGAAGACCACCGGGCACCCTTCCAAGTCAACCAAATCCCAATCCAAGGGAAGAAGCTAAAGCAATAACCTTGAGAAGCGGCCGGGATCTTCAACCCTCCTACCCACCAGACAACCAAGAGATCCAAAATGAAAGTCAAGATCATCAAGAAGAAGAACAAGAGATTGTTGAGGAAGTTCCTCCTCAACCGAAAGACACTCCCAAGGAGAAAGAGGCTCCTGAATCATCTTCTCCTTCTACTCTTGCTAGACCTCCACTTCCTCTTCCATTCCCAAATAGACTTAAAAAAGAAACTTAGATGAACAATTTGGGAAGTTTTTAAGCATCTTTAACAAACTGACAATCAATCTTCCTTTTGCAGATGCTCTGAAACAAATGCCGATCTACGCCAAGTTCATGAAGGACATCCTAGCTAATAAAAGAGCAACGCTTGGAACGGAGACGGTGCAACTCACTGAAGAGATCTCGGCAGTCCTACTACGGAACCCTCCTCCAAAACTTGGAGATCCTGGTTTGCCTATAATCCCTTGCTCTATCGGTAATATAAATTGTGGTAGGGATTATGTGATTTAGGTGCAAGCATAAATCTCATGCCACTTTCAATTTTCAATAAACTTGGGATTGGTGAATGTGCACCCACTGCCATGCAATTACAACTAGCTGATAGGTCTCTAGTCTTCCCAAAAGGGAAAGTCGAGGATTTGGTAGTGACCGTAGGGACATTTGTTTTTCCGGCAGATTTTATTGTCATCGATATGGAGGAGGATGCTAGAGTTCCGCTAATTTTAGGTCGTCCTTTCTTAAGGACTGCTAGGACTCTGATAGATGTGGAAAGTGGAAAAATTATCTTAAGATTCCATGATGAGAAACTTGAATTTGACATGTCCAAGGTAGTAAAGAAACCCGCACATGCGGAAGCTGCTTTCACTATAGATATTGTTGAATCTCTTTTACAAGATAATTACTCTAATTGTTTTGAGTGTGATACTTTGACTGCTGCTCTGACTGATCCTTGTGGAGACCGGGAGGATGAACTAGAAGTAAAAGAGATGGTGGCTGAATTAGACAGGAGGTTTATGCCTTATCGATCATACTACCCACCACCGGAGCCCTTGGAACGGACTGCACAAAAGCTCCTCACCTCGATTGAGAAGCCACCTACCATAGAATTGAAGCCTCTTCCCTCTCATCTAAAATATGTCTACCTAACTAACCCCTGTGATCTTCCTGTCATTATCTCTTCTTCTCTCACAGGTACACAGGAGGACAGTTTGTTGAAAGTGCTTCGAAGCCACAAGAGAGCCATCGGGTTGTCCATTTCTGATATAAAGGGTATCAATCCTCACTTCTGCACTCATCGAATCTTCATGGAGGATAGCTTCAAACCACTAGTTCAACCACAAAGGAGGCTGAATCCGAACATGAAAGAAGTTGTCAAAAAGGAGGTGCTTAAACTACTGGACTCCGACATCATCTACCCCATTTCTGATAGCAAGTGGGTGAGTCTGGTGCAAGTGGTGCCAAAGAAGGGAGGAACTACGGTAGTACCTAATGAAAGGGGTGAGTTAGTCCCCCAGCGAAGCACTACAGGGTGGAGAGTCTGTATAGACTATAGAAAGCTCAACGCCGCCACAAGAAAGGATCATTTCCCCTTGGCATTCATTGATCATGCTCGAGAGGCTGGCAGGTCAAGATTACTACTGTTTCCTTGATGGTTATTCGGGATACTTTCAAATCCCCATAGCCCCTGAAGATCAAGAGAAGACAACCTTCACCTGCCCGTATGGAACTTTTGCCTACCGAAGGATGCCATTTGGTCTATGCAATGCACCTGCCACATTCCAAAGGTGCATGATGGCCATATTCTCAGAGTTCTTGGAGAAAGCATCGAAGTGTTCATGGATGACTTCTCAGTTTTCGGGCTCACATTTGAAACATGTTTAGCAAACTTGGATGCCATACTGACACGATGTGAAGAGACAAATTTGGTGCTCAACTGGGAGAAGTGCCACTTCATGGTCAGGGGAGGGATTGTCCTTGGACACAAATCTCCTCCAAAGGCATAGAAGTCGACAAGCCAAGGTAGAAGTTATCGAGAAGCTCCCGCCACCAAACTCAGTCAAAGACATTAGAAGCTTCCTCGGGCATGCCGGATTCTACAGGAGGTTTATAAAGGATTTCTCAAAAATCTCTAAACCACTTTGTGACCTCCTAGTCAAGGATGCCAGATTTGACTTCACCCAGGAATGCCTTGAATCCTTTAATACCTTGAAGGAATGCCTCATCTCAGCCCTATTGTGGTGTCACCGGATTGGAATCTTCCTTTCGAAATCATGTGCGATGCCAGTGACTACGCAGTTGGGGGCTCTGTGTCAGAAGAGAGACAAGGTGTTGAGAACCATTTATTATGCTAGCAAGACCTTGAACGACGCCCAGAAGAACTACTCTACAACCGAAAAGGAACTTCTGGCGATCGTCTTTGCACTAGATAAGTTCCGCTCTTATCTCTTGGGTAGCAAGGTAATTGTACATACCGACCATTCAGCTCTCAAATATCTCTTCACCAAAGAGGACGCCAAACCGAGGCTCTTGCGATGGATTCTGTTGTTGCAAGAATTTGAAATCGAAGTTAGAGATAAACCAGGCACTCAAAATGTTGTTGCTGATCACTTGTCTCGTTTGGAGACACCGGAAGAAAATGCTCCTATAAATGAACTTTTTCCAGATGAAACAGTATTCACCATTGGAGAGACCGGAGATCCATGGTTTGCCGACATTGCAAACTACTTGGTAAGAGGAGTAATACCATTTGAGCTTACATACCAGCAGAGGAAGAAATTTTTCGCTGACGTCAAACACTACTTTTGGGATGACCCTTACCTTTTCCGAGTCTGTGCCGATGGGATGGTCAGAAGGTGTGTACCACAAAATGAAGTTCAAAACATCCTCCACCATTGCCACTCTCTCGAAGTAGGAGGACACCACGGACCAGCGAGGACAGCGGCCAAGGTACTACAGTCCGGTTTCTTCTGGAAAACGCTTCATAAAGACTGCCATGCCTTTGTAGCCGCTTGTGACCGTTGCCAAATGCTAGGGAACATATCCCGAAAGCATGAGATGCCATTAAATGTGATGATCGAGGTTGAACCCTTTGATCTATGGGGCATCGACTTCATGGGTCCTTTCCCTTCCTCTCACTCAAATCTCTTCATCTTGGTGGCAGTAGACTATGTCACAAAATGGGTGGAAGCCATTGCATCCCCCACCAATGATGCCAAGGTGGTAACTAAGTTCTTAAGGAAAAACATCTTCACAAGATTTGGGGTGCCTCGAGCAATTCTCAGTGATGGGGGATCTCACTTTTGCAATAAACAATTCGATGCATTAATGGAAAAATATGGAGTGAGACATAAGGTATCCCTACCCTACCACCCTCAAACCAATGGACAAGCCGAGGTAACCAACAGAGAGTTGAAATGGATACTGCAAAAGACCGTGAACTCATCCAGGAAAGATTGGTCTTTAAAACTCGACGATGCACTATGGGCTTACCGAACAGCATACAAGACTCCCATAGGGATGTCTCCATACCGTCTAGTCTTCGGAAAGGCTTGCCACTTACCCGTCGAGTTAGAACACAAATCCTTTTGGGCTGTGAAAGCCCTGAACTTTGACCTAAAGAGTGCGCTGACAAAAGAAAGTTTCAACTCACCGAACTAGAAGAATTCCGGGAAGATGCCTATGAGAACAACCGCATCTACAAGGAAAAGACTAAGAGATGGCATGACAAGATGATCCTAAAGCGGGAGTTCCATGAGGGCGATCGAGTGTTGCTTTACAACTCAAGATTAAAACTCTTTCCGGGAAAACTAAAATCACATTGGTCTGGACCATTCACCGTCACCAAAGTGACTCCATATGGTGCAATCGAGCTCAAAAACATCAAGGGAGAAACATTCATGGTCAATGGGTCCAGGTTGAAGCATTACCTCGGAGGAAACATCGGGAAGGTTGATGAACATCCTCTTTACTTACAAGAAACTCAGGTTTGATCTAACCTCACATGGTCTAGCCAAAGACCGAAAAGACGGGCAGCTCATTGGGAGGCAACCCAATCTTCTTACATTTATCTTCTTTCTTTTAGTATTGATTCATGTTTTTAAGTGTGCTAATTCCTTTGTTAGCTATTTTTCTTTGGTTGTTTGTTGTCAAGGTAGGTTTGATAAAGGAAGAAAAACAGAGCAATAGAAGACAACCCTTCGGTGCACTAAACAGAGTGGTCCGGGACTTAAACCACAACTTAAGTCCCGGACCAGCGAAGCAGCCAACTCTCGAACAGAAAATAGGGTGTGGTCCGGGACTTTGTCCATATCTTAAGTCCCGGACCCACGAGTGTGAGAAATCCCGAGAAATGAAGACGAGGGTCCGGGACTTCATACGAATCCTATCCCGGACCACAAAGGGTTGCAAGTTTCGACCGGTTTTTACATAGCGGTCCGGGACCTCTTACATATCTTAGGTCCCGGACCATCAACAACTCAGAAAAAAAAAATATACACAAACAAGGTCGTCTTCATTCTCTTGCCACTCTTCTGAAATCCCTAGCCCCAACCTCTCCTGCTCCGTTTCGCTCTCGCCATCGCCCTCCACACTCAGCACCACCCTCACCACTATCGCTCTCGCTTCCTCTAAACGCACCACCGCACCACCATTCCGTCACCGCTCCAAACCACCGCACCGCCCCAACACCCAACTTCCGCCCTCTCCTCTATCGATTGCGCTCTAACCCGTCGCCTCTCTGTTCCGTCTCACCCAGAACCACCACCTGCTCCCTCTCGCTCGCTCTCAACCACACCACACACCACCTCGACAACCTCCGCCAGCCACTAGCACCACCACAACACCACACCCAACTTCCGCTCTCACCGCCTCTCCGCCCTGTTCCGTCTCCCACCACCACCACACTCTCTCCTGCACCCAATTCGACTTCGCCGCGCCACTTCCACCAACCCTCAACCGCCGCCACCATCCAACACAACATCACCTCTGTCGCACAACCCGCACACACCACTTTCCCTCTCTGTTACAACTGTCAACGGACCACACCAAACACGTCCTTAATCTTGAAAATTCAATGGCATCCAAACGAGCTCGACGCGCCAACACTGCCGGGGCTTCTTCTTCATCAGCGGCTGCCCCACTTCGGCTCCAAGAAACTGAGCTCTCCGAATTCGTTTCTCGAGCTGCGTGGGATTGGTTCCGAGCCAAAGAACGCAAAATTATTTACGAAAGGTCAGTCTGCCCATCCCTAATCACTGAGTTCAATTTGGAAAATATATTTGGAGCAAGGAACTGGTTATGTCTGTTGACCCGGGGAGGGGAATTCTACCCGCGTTTGGTGAAACTATTCTATGCTAATGCCACGGTGAGCGAGAACGGCAGAGTTATTAAGTCAAATGTTAAGGGGAAGGACATAAATGTGAGTGGCTCGGGTATTAGAAATGCCCTGCAATTACCGGTTAGGACTAGAAACCCGACTGACGAGGACAGGGAAAATCAAGAACTACGTGAGCGTCAGGCCAAGGATCACTATCTGAATCTGATTGTGAATGATCCAGCAGTCCAAAACCGCCAGAGGCGGAACCAAAGGGACAAGCAGGTGATTACAGGTGACAAACTACCCACACCATTGGAGCGTCTGATCTTGGGGATCATCATGTACAATGTCCGACCCAGGGAGTGTGCGGACCTGAATGTAATTGACTGCTATGTCCTGCGCTACCTGTTGGATGATGAGCTTACGCAGGTGGCGTACCCCATCGCTTTGCATGGGATCATCTTTCAGTCCATGCTTCGGATTGTTGACACAGACAGCAGTGGCTCTCTTCCCTTTCCCCACCTATTGCAGTCTTTCTTCGATGACGCCGGGGTAGATTGCTCAAATGAAGAACCCCAATACCCCCGGTCTTCCATTGACATGACGATGATGCGCTTCTATCAGTGGGAGAAGGTGGATGATCAGTGGGTGAAGCGTCGCCGCGCTGCACGAGCACCCCGAGTAGCTGATGAGATTGCTGCTGAGGCTGATGCTGTAGGTGATGGGGCCCAGGACATTACGATACCTGCTGGACCGGCCCCGGGTTATGACGAGCTGCTGCGAGAGTTTAGAGACTGGAGGGGGACGGCCACAGCCCGCTTTGATCAGATAGATAGTCGTCTAGATGGGTATGGTCAGAGACTCTCATCTTTAGAGACCCGTCATACTGAGTACGAGGCTCGACAGGCTGCTCTGTTTGCTGAGTACCAGGCTCAGCAGGCTGCTCAGTTTGCGGAGTACCAGGCCCAGCAGGATGCCCGATTCCAGGCTTATGATGAGCGCTTCTCACAGTTGGAGTCTTGGCGCATGCCCCGGCGGTAGTACATGAGTTGGTCTATGCTCCAGACCTACATCCCTACCTATCTTTTATGGCTCTTATGGATTTTCACCTAACTATGACATTTGTGCTATTTTGATGTCTTTTAGATTCGTAGGTTGCTACTTATGGTACCTTTTATTTTCGCTTTGGATTGTAGTTGTTAATTGGGTATTTCTGCTACTTCGAACTACTTTGTTGTGCATCTCCTATTTTGTTGCTATGCGATGTCTGTTGCTTCTAGATATTCCAACAGGACTGCCATCTTCTGTGTGCGATATCGAAAGAATACAAAGGAGACTCTGCCGAAATTTTTCCAACACAAACGTCTCTCGTTCCTTGTCCTAAGTGTGGGGACGTCAGCTTCACCGCTTATTCAGGGGAGTCCTATTCTTTCTTTTGCACTATACTCATATTCTAGTAGCAATGAGGGCATTGCTATTTTCTAAGTGTGGGGACGTAGTATGGGGGTTGCACATCTAAAATGTTTGTTTTCAGTGGTTCCTGACAATACTTATCCCCCCTTCACTAACCTTTGATAACCCCCACAAAAATTTTTAATTCGACATACTTAGTTTTCACTTATGGTCAGATGCATCAGTCGGGAATAACGTACGAGTAGCGAAATTTTTTTGAGATTTAATCTGAAATTTCGGTCATAAGAACTTTGGTTATACTGCTTGGATTATGAGTTTTGGTTAAAATTTTCATCTATTTCCTTCAAATAAAAGGTGAGACCATCATGTGACTATTTTGTTTGAACTAACTTGGGGCTTTGGGAATGTTTTGGAATGAATGGAAGGAAAGGACAAAGGCAAGGTACTCCTCTAATCTACTCTGAACCGGAACAGGCCTCTCCCATTCGGTAATTAAGCTCTTGGAGTGTCTCATCACTTATCTACCTAAGATCATCTGATCTGGGATAGAAGGCCCAACACCGCTACAAGGATGGGGAGAAAAAGTCTGAGGGGATGAAATGAATAATGCTTACTCAGAAAAATTGGAAGGAAAGTTCTTTCATGCTAAACAGTTTGTTGCAAATTCTTCCTTGATTATGAGTATGTGGCAATGAAAGGTAATGTGGAATATGACATTACTTCTTGCCCCTTGTCGTCCAATGAATTGTGGAAAGAAAAAGGAAAGAAAAGCCCCGAGTACAGTTTGGATTAAACAGTTATGACGATTATCTCATGCATTTGTCAAATACCCTAGCTTCACTGTTTAAGAAAACTTGCAGTACTAATCACTGTTTCTTTTGACTGTCTTTCAGCATTAGATTTCCTTGAACATTTTCCTGACCTGATAAATCCCCGCTTTTGAAAATCTGGTACATTATGCTTGCAGTAATTGCTTGAGGACAAGCAAAGGTTAAGTGTGGGGACGTTGATAAGTCGGGAATTTACCTATTTCTAAGGGTCTTTTGAGACCCAATTTGTCATCATTTACTGCTAAATTCCTGTCTTATAAGTAATTTTATGTTTTTATTGCAATTGTCTTCTTTTATGGTTTTTGTGTGCTTTTTCAGGTATTTAATCTCAATAGAAACATTTTCATGTCATTGTTGGAGATCTTAGTTTTTCAAACAAGCTAAAGGAGTCGAGAAAATTCTTCATCGGACCAACTTCAGGCATGGCCCGGGACTTGTTCCATAACCTAAGTCCCGGATCACAACACAGAGAAATTCTCGAAACAAATACAGGCGTGGTCCGGGACTTGTTCCATAACCTAAGTCCCGGATCACCACACAGAGCAAGTCTCGAATCAAATTAATGGGGTGGTCCGGGACTTTATACAAGACTTAAGTCCCGGACCATATGCTGAAAACAAAGGTCTGTAGCGCCGCGAAAGCGAAGAGAATTATTCTCTGAATAATTAAACCGCCGCCCCATTACGTACTCCTTTCCAGGCTACCATCACGATTAATCTGCTACCTTTCAAATCAACTTCTGTTCCAACCACACACCACGTTACTTTGGTCTTCTTTCCAGATTAACCACCGCCCCATACCTCAATAATCCATCTTTCCCACTGATTAATCCGTTCTTTTCAGCTCATCACCCACGATAAACACTCACCCTTCCACTCACAAACTCCAGCGTCATTTCCCACCACCATCTGCTATGCTACGTACTCACCCAAAGTTCTATAAATAGAACTCAAATCCCTCTCATTCATCACACAGTTTCGAGACATCAATCTCTCCCTCCATAAATCCTCCACATTTCCATTCCACCCAGTACGTAGTATTACTACTACTACTAATCATCTTCATCCCATTACATCCATACCACCACCTACACTACGTAGTGTTTACACTACTACTAAAACACCCATTCACTCCTCCACCTGATCACACAATTTTCATCCACGCACACCTCCATTTATCATCCCATTTCCACCGGAAGATAGAAGACCAAGCAGGAGAAGAGAAGGAAGAATTGCTCAACCACCTTCATAAACATGGCTTCTTCTATCCCTCTCTTAGTTTTACTTATCATTATGCTTGAGTAATTCTATTAGCACTTTGGGATGGGGATATGAACTTAAATCCCCCATCTATGTTGTAAAACCTACACTTTATTTATTGCGGTTGTTTTCTCTCTTTTGTTTCATTAATGTTATAACCTGATCATTTATAGCATTTGTGGTGATTTCCAACAACATATGATTTTGAGTTGGGAGTTGTGACCGAAAAGAGAGAGGAACCTTAGATTATGGCTAGCTTGATTAGTTGGTGAAATTTAAGGCTAAATATGACTTGTTGTTAATGCTATCTAGTGATTTGAACTCTACTTGATTAGAGAGTTGGAAGCAAGCTAGGAGAGTTGGTTTATTCATGATTTGAAGGACCTTTACATTAGTCCAGATAGACAACCTGAGTGAAGTGGGTTTACTAATATAGTTGGGGTGAATTTAGGGGATTACAACCATCCTAAAGGTGCTTTCCATTCCAACAACATCACATGTCTACTGCTTTTATTTTACAATTCCTCTTGAACCAAAAATACACTTGCCTTCGGCTAAACCCCTTTATTTACTGTTTTATACCGACTACCGAAACTAGGGAGATCGATATACCAATTTCCTAGTGGAACGACATCTTTACTACTACATCCGACTAGGGTTCACTTGCCCTTTTTCTATGCTTTCAATAACACCCCCCTAAAATTATCAACAGTAGTCGACTCCATACTACGGTCACAAGAGCAAGAGCAACGGATTACCAAGAATGGTTAAAGTAAAGGAACTCAGTTAAGTTAACGAGACTAAAGGAATTAGTGAATTCATTTCAAGGAAATGTTTAAGAGTCAGGAGGTGCGAAGTGCACTAACTGTTATGTAAAGACATCACATATGTCTTAAGAATCCCGAGGGGTAAACATGATAGCTGGAATGGTGACCCAGCCTGTGCATGGCAAGCAGATGCCTAATGTGGATACATTAATGTGCAATGAACGAGATGAAACTCCCAGAAAGAGTACCTACACTACCAGGAAATGTTGATCTTCAGAGAAGAAGATAATAAGTCAGTCAAGAACGCAAAACGGTGTGGCTAACTGAATATACCAATAAGTGCAAGCCAGATGTGATGGCATAACATAGCAACACCCAGGAGCAATCCTTGAAGGGTGTTCGCATCAACAATTGTTGCATGAAATAAATGTGTGTGAACCGTCCACAATGGACAGAGCTCGAAGCAGTAAGGCTCATAAGCCACAAATAAAATGTGTTATGTAAATTTGATTGATTGTAGAAGTTTATGCTGTATAAGTGAATAGAGTGGGGAACGAACCACTGCTTTATGAGTGGGGATACCTTTCGATATTATAAACCGTGCAAGCGGGTAGTAGTAATGTAAACCAAGTTCAAGAAATATGTAAGGATTGATCATGTTGGTATTGCGAGAGAACAGTTAGTTTAGTAGCATGTGAAGCACCCGACTGAATAACGGCGGCTTGTAACTCGAGTGAGCTACGCTCAAGGAGCATTCAGTAGTCATCCAAATGAATGGCAAACCATAATACAAAGGATGTAAGTATATGTGTGGAAGTTAATGTGACAGTAAATACACCATGTAAGTTAGTGTTATGCAATGAGTAGGAGCACGGTGCGCAGCAAGCGACCGTTGTATAAGTATTGTTAACCCATAAGTGATAGCAAATAACTAGGCAGTAAGCCAGTAACCAGTATTACGAGATTAGAATCTCAATGAAACACAGTGTGAATTCCGTTGCAAATCGCATGAGAGATTTACTGTCAAGAGTTTACGCCTCTGCACTCTGTATAACTGAGTGTTTTGGTATTGCACTTGTGCAGTAATGATCGAGTGGGATAGCTAGGATTCAGGAAATGTTAATTGTGGTGGAAACAGAAAGAGGCTTATAACGCCATAGTGACTGATGCATAGGAAATGCAAAGACGTACCAATGAAAGAGTACTTGTACATGACCAAATGTGGAGACAAGATTAAGAACAAGTGACTACAATAGCACTAAATACCAACTATCGGTATGGAATATACCTCAAGCGTGGGAGATAACTGAGAGAGCACTACACACTATGTAGTAGCTCAACCTCAACCGTTGGAAGAAATCAAGTCAATCGTTGTGAAATACATAGCAGTATACACAGTAAATTATTATGGAAGTGGATAGAAAGTTTATACCTCACCGAATTCGCGCACGGTAAGAGATACCACGCGTCGGTTGAGAAACCGTATTACCAAGATAAAGGCGATAATTGGAGATGTACAATACAGTAAGAATAACGAATGGGGCAAACTAAGCCCAAAAGTTATTAGAGTTGCAGTAGAAAGCTAGTGAGCCAGTAATTTAAGTGTTGAATGTGCATGGTGAATATGAGTGAATGGCTAATTATTAATGCCTAGAAGCCTCACAGGCCAGAACCGAAACCAGCTAAGAGTTTAAACAAACTCCAATGAGAATTCTTGGTTAGGACTAAACCGCCAGTATGGTTAAGATCCTCTAACCAGAACACATTGTATAACAGACCGCGTGGAAGTTAAAACACTTCACGACGGCAGAACATTTTAAACCAATATTCAGTGGTTGATTACGTAGGCGTAATCCCTTTTAAGGGGGATAGAGCGCAAAACCGCTAAGTGTGTTTTACCGTACAAGTGTACGCGAACTATGTTGTGCATAACACAAAATAATTTGTTTTGATGATTGGTGCATGCGTTACATAAACATACACATTTATTCATGGTTTAATTGTGGTAATTGCGCACAGGAGATGCGAATACCATTGCGATAAGTGTGTTTATTTTGTTAGCAGTTGTGTGTGAGAGTACAAGTATAAGGGAGTAAAGAAACTCCCGGGGAACTAAAACCCTGACAGTGTATAAATGTAAAACCGTGTGTTGTATTTTGATAAAGTATATGTATATATACAGTATTGTGAGTTATGAAGGGGTATGAAACCGATATAGAACCTAGTAAGAATTAAATTCCCTAGGAAATTGATTAAAACTAAATGGACATAGCTGATAGACAGAGTTCTATCCTTTAGAGATGTAATGATTATGACTAGATTGACAAAAAAAAAGATAGAAAATTGGAAATGGGTGTATTTTTGATTCTTGAAAATAAGTGGGAGGTGGAACTTGATTTGCATGTGATCAAGGGAGCCAAACACAAATTGGGGTGGAAGGATAGTTCAACAAGATGCTGATCACATTAGGGTGGATGATTCTTGAAGCTCCCTTTAAGTGGTCACAAATAACCACGCTAGGAAAAGAAGCAAAGAACATAAGTTGGACTTGGAGTTGTATGTGTTTTCAAAAGGATTTTGAATTGGTATTTTAAAATGTCGATAGATACTCTACATAATTAAAGTTCTCTTAATTAACCTCACAAGGAAAATTTTAAATTTAAGTGATTGTTTGACCTCCCAAAGGAACGGGGACAGAAGGTGTCCATCGCGACCGGGTTCTGCGAGATCACAGTATATGTAAAAGATATTTTTGGTTGCCATACATGCTAAGACATGTTGTGTAGTATGTGTAAAAATATTATTTTGACCTTGAGTTCCAAAAGTGTATGTTATCAAGACCTATGAGTCTAAATGTTGTTGTGTCACATAGACCTATGTGTCTAAAGGCAGTTATGTTATCAAGACCTATAGGTCTAAATGTTGTTACGTTACCAGACCAAGAGTCTAAGGGTTGTTATGTATGTGCAAATGTTGTTAAGATACCCGGACCATTGAGTCGAGGTTATCTGTAAGTATGTTATGTTATTATAGTAGTTATGTATGTTATGTTATGTTATGTATGTTATGTTATGTATGCATGTGATGTTAGTTATGTTATGTTATGTTATGTTATGTTATGTTATGTTATGTATGCATGTGAATATGTTACCCGGACCATTAAGTCCGAGGTTGTGATGTAAAGTATGTTTGGTTATGGAAGTTCTATTTTGTGAGTTATTCCCGTGTTCTAATCAAATGATGTGTGGGAAGTGTGAACTTCGAGGACGAAGTTCTTTTAAGGGGGTAGATTGAAATACCCCAAACCTTGATATGTTGTTAAACATTTAAAATATGGTATTTAAAGGCTAAAAAGTGTCTTAGAAACATCAGTGAACAATTTAAACCGTAGTAAAACACAATAAAGCACTAAGACACAACTTGAGCAAAAACATACTCTAAACATGGAGCGAACTTGGTTGGGACCCAAAGAACCTACCATGACTTAATAATATTCAATTATGATTTAATAAGGCTAATTAAGTCTTATGAAACCTTGGTAGACAATTAAACCAAATAAAACACAAATAAATACCTTAAAGTCAATATGGGCAAAAATGTGCTCTAAGCTTGGGATAAGTTCGTATAAGACCTAAAGGTCATAAATATACCTTATAAATATGTTAATGAACATATTAAATCAATTACTAAAGAAAAACAAGCTTGAAAACAAGTTAAAACACAAAATGTGCTTTAAGGAGCCTTAAAGCACATTTTTGAAAAATTGTCTTGTAAATGAGTTTTGAATGGCTAAATGTCCATCATTACTCTTTAATTAACATGTGTACTATTTAGTATCACATTTGTAGGTCTAAATCAATGGGAAATCAAAAATTTCACAAGAATGTGCCTTGTTTTTGTGAATAGTAACAAAAAAATACTAGTTTATGACATAAGTCAATATAAGTAAGTTAATTGGTCAACAAAGACCATGACTTTGCCTAAAACACTAAGGGGCCGGTTTTTCATGTGTGACACACCACACTTGACCAATCAAATAAACAAGGAAAGGTTATAAAGCAAAAGTTACTATTTACTTTAGCATAAATATCTCCAAAAGCAACCTTCCTTCTCATTTTCTTCTTTCCTTCTTCATTTCACACGGTCTCCAATCCTCTTCTCCCTTCTCCTTCGGTAATGCTACAGATCATGCACCATCTTCAAGCTTTGAAATCTTGTATCTCCTAGCTCCCTTTGCCAAATCAAAAACAAAGACCACCATTCTTCTAGTTGGAGCAAACTCTACACTTCTATCTTTTCAAATCTTCAAGAACTCCATTTTGGTGCCTCGAAGATTCACCATTGTTGGAGCTTGAGCTCATCTTTTCATGCTTTGTCATTCTCCTTTGCTTCAAGGTAAGGAAAATCAAAGAAAAACAACATTTCCTCTTGTTTTTGTGTGTAACCGAGAATCACCTTTGATGGTCTCTTCTCTTGTTCTTTCATAGCTCCATTTCAATCTTCAAAGGACAAGGAGGAGTCCTCTCTTGATGCTTATTCAAGCTCTCTTTTGTTTCCAAGGTAAAACAACTATCCTAATGTGCAAAGACAATATATATAACCTAGGGTTTGTAAATGAGTTTAAGCATGAAGCTTGAATACTCATTACCTTGCTTGTACATTGATTAGAAGTTTGACAAGCAATCAAAGCCTTGCCGGTTTTCTATCAAAGAAGGAGCAATGAGTGACAATGAAAAACTTGTGAAGGAAAAGAGGTAAACAAACTATCTAAATGTAGTTTAAATGCCTAAGGAAAATGAGCTTGATTTGCTTAATAAAATACCAAAGGAGCCAATGGCAAATGAGCTAGTAAAAATGCTCTCAAGGAGTTTATTAAGGGCATATGTATTGTTGGGTGTATTTGCAGGTCAAAGGCAATATATACATGTGGAAATTCAGTGTTTATGGTTTATACAATTTAAGGGCCTAAGAGCCATGTTATTTAAGGGCCTAAGTGCCAAGCAATTTGATTATGCACTATATTGTGATGTAGTGTAAATTTGGTGAAGTTTTGTGTATGAGAAAGCTCTTGATGGTTTTAAGTGTTCTTGAATGTTTAATGGTGAAAAACAATGTGTTTTGGTATGACAATATGCTAGGAGAACCCATGGCAAAATTTGGATAATGTACAAGAATTTTAAGTGCTTAAATGAGTTTTAGTGAACTAGGAAGTGTTAGGAATGAATAAATGTTTTACTATGGAAGAAAGCATGTATTAAGGTGTTTAGGGTGCTACAAGGATTTAGACATTATCTTGGAAGTTCTAGAAATCCAATGGGTGTTTGTGGGATGTACTAAAGTCTTGGAGAAGTTTGTTAAAGGGTTAGGAATGTTGATGTACAAGGAGGGAATGATGTTTAGGTAAGGATTGAGAAAGAAATTTTAAGAAGGTGTGAACAAGGAAATTAGTTAGTAAGAAAAGATGCTTGGGAGATGATGTTAAGGTGTAGAGGAAACATCTTGGTATAGTGGTCATTATAGGTGAAATACCACTTAGAAAACCAAAAGAGAAATGTTACAAGTGTTAAGAGATTTATAAGAAAAATGAGTGACAAGTTGGACAATGTTTTAAGGTGACTCAAAGTGATATTTTGGTATTAGAATATGCCTAAGTTCATGTGTGAAGTTTGGGTAATCAATGGATGAAGAAAATAGATGAAACAAGACTTGAAAATGTCAATTTGGGAATTTTGTTACAGTGGTCCGGGACCTAGGAATTGGGTGATGTCCCGGACCATACATAAAAAAGGGCCGAGAGTAAGAAGACTGTCTTGGTCCGGGACTTGGGGTCAGTACAAGGTCCCGGACCACCCTATTTAAACTAGCCGAGAATTGCTTAAGTGTTGGTCCGGGACATAAGGTAAGGACCAAGTCCCGGACCACTCTAAAAATGTTGTTTAAGGTATGAAAATGGTATGTAATGATGGGGATTGATAGGTAATGGTGTTATAAAGTTGTTAAGGACATGTTAGGTGAGTTATAATGACAATTAAGTGGGTGAAAAGTTGTAGTAAAATGTGGAAGTAAAACAAGTTAAAAATGTTAAGTTACTTAACTAGTTAACGGCGTTAACCATAGTCGTTCAACGTTACGCAAACATGTTACCCCCAATGTTAATGAAAGCAACTTTAATGTTACCAGTTGTTCGTGAATTGTTCGAGGAACATAAGTCGACATGATAGAGTGGACTCCGGTGACAGGTATGGTTTTCTTGCAACCTGTGTCCTACCGGATTACACCGGCTTGTATGGCAATGTGTTTTTCTGTATGTTTGCCACGTTATAAGATAAATCATGAAACGAGTTTACAGTCGTTATTGTTGTTGAGTGTTTACGTGCCGATACCGGTAACCTCGAATGCGAATGAAAGACTAGTTAACCACTATTAGGTAAACGAAAGAGAACGGTATCCGGTAATAACATTTCCGACCTGAGGAACGTTCTAACCACGGCTATGCGTGAGTTAGTCATGTGATGTTTGTGTGTGATGTTTGTGTGAATGTATGACTCTCTCTTCCCTTGTGTGTGTCTAACAAGACTTAACCCAATGTTTATGATTGTTTATTGAGTTCAATGTTGAACTCCTAACAAGTGCTAACGGGGGAAGTGAGGAGTCCGGTCTGTTCCGGCCACGCGTGTGAGTATGGGAGTCGATGTCATAACCGGTTCGATTCTCTTTGTATGTTATGGTTGTTTTCCAATTTGGTTTCCAACCTTCCCTTTAGCTTAACCAAGGCTATTTTACTGACTCACGTCGGGCCACAGGGGCATACTATGTTTATGTTTGTTCGGTGTGCTTGGATTACTATATCCGACGCACCTTGGTGTTAAGTTATCCGTTCATTTAATGAGACGGTAACGAGTTATGTAACGAGCTTATCATGAGACTGGCAACATTCTCTAGGCTACAAGTGAACTGACTATGTTTGGGCCGGTTCATAATGGGAACCGTTCCCGTTATGTTATGTATTATTGTTGTGCTGCAATTCTTATTGCGATGTGATGTGATATGTTGCTAAGATGTGGAGTATGTGGATTATGGATATGAATTCCAGTTTATTGTAAGAGGCGTTTAAGGATAACCCGATTAATGGGTAAGTATCGCCTATTAAGGAAGTAGCTCCATTAGAGGAGAAACACTCTAGGGTTAAGGAAAACAAGGAGTGGTTTGTTAAGTGTAGATGCGTTGGCTGTTTTGTTGAGCCATCGTGGTGGAATGTTATGTGTTGTGTGTTGACCGTTTACATGCATGATTCAAATATAATCAACCGCATGCTAAGACGACAATTAGTTGTGCGTGGCCCGGTAGCATGCGGGCTGCGGGATTACCATACCAGCAAAGGTGCTGAGCCCCTGGGGGGCCACCCTTTCTCTTCTTTTTCCTATTTCAGGTACAAGGAGCTGGAAGCCGTTCGCGAATAGGACGGGGTAGTCGTTTGTACATGGGTGGCCATTTAAACTGTTTATGTATCGTAGGTGTAGTAAGACCGAAATTGTTATCGGCATCAGTTTGTAAATACTCGGTACAGTTGGAAGGCTTATGTATGTTGGTTGTTGTTAATGAAAAGATATAGTAATGTACAGTTGCTCGGGAATCTAGTCCATCAGACCGATACAATGTATATGTAATAGCCTTGGTAGCCACGTGGGTGGTTAACGGCGTGTAACACCAACGAGTTAAGTAATGTGATGAAGTAGATTTTCCGCTGCAGTTAGTTGATAAGTGTGTTGTTGTTGGATGGGGTGTTACAAAAAGTGGTATCAGAGCGAAGTATCGCTCTGATGACCGAATTACCGTGTTAGGATTTTAAGTACTTTGGGTTAAGGGTTGAGTGATAGCGTGAGAGATACGCTAGTTAGGTATTACCAGTGTGTACTGGAAACCTACAATATCCTTCCCGCCCTCCACAATCCCTGTTTTATAACTTGGGAAACAACCAGAGAGATGAAAGTCCTCTCATACTCGGGAATACCCGATCTGGCTGTTATTAAGTACTTCTGTGGGAACAGAGAACCAGTCATACGGTAGATCCCGAAGAATGAAGAATTTTGTGCATAAGAGAATAGAATTTCCGGCAACCTGGGTCGACATGCCGAGCAGTCGAGAACAACCAGCTTGCAACGCACCGACCGTGCAACAGACAAGAAGTGGAGTAATGAAACCCGAGACAAGTGTCAACGGGACTACAAATGTTAAATAATACACCGACGGTATACCAACCGACTATGGAATTACAACGTAGTGCCCAAACAAGAGACAAGTCTCAGTAACCATGACAAATGCGTGGAACGGGCTATGAAGAGGAAACAATACTAGAGAAAAGGGGACTCCAAGAATGGGGAACACCCCAGTTAATGATTATCATGTGAAGATAGTGAGAAGTCACCAAGAGGAATTATTATCAAGACAGTAAGATCAAGTAAGAGCCAACAAGGCCACTGATGACAGTGCGGGTAAAAATGATACCGCAACCGGTGTGTGTGTTTAACCGATAGCCAGTTAGCATGCGCACTTGCTATAGCAGGTGCTGCTATAACAGGGCTGTTCGGGAAGTTTAACAAATGAAGTACTTAGTAAAGTACCATGAAGTTAGGTGAGATCATCATAACTGTGGAAGGGCTTAACAGTCTAACCTCTGTAATTGGAAGTACACCAGTCAGCAAGAAGCTAGACTTGGTTAAAGCAAGAAGATGTTGTGAAACCATTAAAAAATTTTCTTTCAAACTTAGATTTATTCAAACTCTTTTCTTTCAAAACCAGATTTTCTTTCAAACCAATACTTCTTTCTAACCTTCTTCTAAACCAAACCAGTAAAACCAAGGGCAGTTGATAAAGGTACAACAGTGGATAAACTTTCCCTCGATTAAGTTCGGGAAGCACGGAATGCATATTGTCACGGGACAATATAAGGGGAGTTGACAACAGAATACTTCACCTAGGCGTGTGACAGACACTACGAGTGTACCAACTGTAATGTGGGACGACCGCACTCTGATAGGAGCTTGTGGGCCTGACAGACCTACTTATGGGTTAGTTGGGTAAGTAGCAATGTATCAGCATGGTACCCCACATATGTATACAAGTAGAGTCCGGAACACGGGAAGTAGTCGACTCCATACTACGGTCACAAGAGCAAGAGCAACGGATTACCAAGAATGGTTAAAGTAAAGGAACTCAGTTAAGTTAACGAGACTAAAGGAATTAGTGAATTCATTTCAAGGAAATGTTTAAGAGTCAGGAGGTGCGAAGTGCACTAACTGTTATGTAAAGACATCACATATGTCTTAAGAATCCCGAGGGGTAAACATGATAGCTGGAATGGTGACCCAGCCTGTGCATGGCAAGCAGATGCCTAATGTGGACACATTAATGTGCAATGAACGGGATGAAACTCCCAGAATGAGTACCTACACTACCAGGAAATGTTGATCTTCACAGAAGAAGATAATAAGCCAGTCAAGAACGCAAAACGGCGTGGCTAACTGAATATACCAATAAGTGCAAGCCAGATGTGATGGCATAACATAGCAACACCCAGGAGCAATCCTTGAAGGGTGTTCGCATCAACAATTGTTGCACGAAATAAATGTGTGTGAACCGTCCACAATGGACAGAGCTCGAAGCAGTAAGGCTCATAAGCCACAAATAAAATGTGTTATGTAAATTTGATTGATTGTAGAAGTTTATGCTGTATAAGTGAATAGAGTGGGGAACAAACCACTGCTTTATGAGTGGGGATACCTTTCGATATTATAAACCGTGCAAGCGGTAGTAATGTAAACCAAGTTCAAGAAATATGTTAAGGATTGATCATGTTGGTATTGCGAGAGAACAGTTAGTTTAGTAGCATGTGAAGCACCCGGCTGAATAACGGCGGCTTGTAACTCGAGTGAGCTACGCTCAAGGAGCATTCAGTAGTCATCCAAATGAATGGCGAACCATAATACAAAGGATGTAAGTATATGTGTGGAAGTTAATGTGACAGTAAATACACCATGTAAGTTAGTGTTATGCAATGAGTAGGAGCACGGTGCGTAGCAAGCGACCGTTGAATAAGTATTGTTAACCGATAAGTGATAGCAAATAACTAGGCAGTAAGCCAGTAGCCAGTATTACGAGATCAGAATCTCAATGAAACATAGTGTGAATTCCGTTGCAAATCACATGAGAGATTTACTGTCAAGAGTTTACGCCTCTGCACTCTGTATGACTGAGTGTTTTGGTATTGCACTTGTGCAGTAATGATCGAGTGGGATAGCTAGGATTCAGGAAATGTTAATTGTGGTGGAAACAGAAAGAGGCTTATAACGCCATAGTGACTGATGCATAGGAAATGCAACGACGTACCAATGAAAGAGTACTTGTAGAGGACCAAATGTGGAGACAAGATTAAGAACAAGTGACTACAATAGCACCAAATACCAACTATCGGTATGGAATATACCTCAAGCGTGGGAGATAACTGAGAGAGCACTACACACTAGGTAGTAGCTCAACCTCAACCGTTGGAAGAAATCAAGTCCATCGTTGTGAAATACATAGTAGTATACACAGTAAATTATTATGGAAGTGGATAGAAAGTTTATAACTCACCGAATTCGCGCACGGTAAGAGATACCACGCGTCGGTTGAGAAACCGTTATTACCAAGATAAAGGCGATAATTGGAGATGTACAATACAGTAAGAATAACGAATGGGGCAAACTAAGCCCAAAAGTTATTAGAGTTTGCAGTAGAAACTAGTGAGCCAGTAATTTAAGTGTTGAATGTGCATGGTGAATATGAGTGAATGGCTAATTATTAATGCCTAGAAGCCTCACAGGCCAGAACCGAAACCAGCTAAGAGTTTAAACAAACTCCAATGAGAATTCTTGGTTTATGGACTAAACCGCCAGTATGGTTAAGATCCTCTAACCAGAACACATTGTATAACAGACCGCGTGGAAGTTAAAACACTTCACGACGGCAGAACATTTTAAACCAATATTCAGTGGTTGATTACGTAGGTGTAATCCCTTTTAAGGGGGATAGAGCGCAAAACCGCTTAGTGTGTTTTACCGTACAAGTGTACGCGAACTATGTTGTGCATAGCATAAAATAATTTGTTTTGATGATTGGTGCATGTGTTACATAAACATACACATTTATTCATGGTTTAATTGTGGTAATTGCGCATAGGAGATGCGAATACCATTGCGATAAGTGTGTTTATTTTGTTAGAGTTGTGTGTGAGAGTACAAGTATAAGGGAGTAAAGAAACTCCTGGGGAACTAAAACCCTGACAGTGTATAAATGTAAAACCGTGTGTTGTATTTTGATAAAGTATATGTATATATACAGTATTGTGAGTTATGAAGGGGTATGAAACCGTTATAGAACCTAGTAAGAATTAAATTCCGTAGGAAATTGATTAAAAGTGAATGGACATAACTGATAGACAGAGTTCTATCCTTTAGAGATGCAATGATTATGACTAGATTGACAAAAAAAAGATAGAAAATTGGAAATGGGTGTATTTTTTGATGCTTGAAAATGAAGTGGGAGGTGGAACTTGATTTGCATGTGATCAAGGGAAGCCAAACACAAATTGGGGTGGAAGGATAGTTCAACACAGATGCTGATCACATTAGGGTTGGACGATTCTTGAAGCTCCCTTTAAGTGGTCACAAATAACCACGCTAGGAAAAGAAGCAAAGAACATAAGTTGGACTTGGAGTTGTATGTGTTTTCAAAAGGATTTTGAATTGGTATTTATAAAATGTCGATAGATACTCTACATAATTAAAGTTCTCTTAATTAACCTCACAAGGAAAAATTTTAAATTTAAGTGATTGTTTTGACCTCCCAAAGGAACGGGGACAGAAGGTGTCCATCACGACCGGGTTCTGCGAGATCACAGTATATGTAAAAGATATTTTTGGTTGCCATACATGCTAAGACATGTTGTGTAGTATGTGTAAAAAATATTATTTTGACCTTGAGTTCCAAAAGTGTATGTTATCAAGACCTATGAGTCTAAATGTTGTTGTGTCACATAGACCTATGTGTCTAAAGGCAGTTATGTTATCAAGACCTATAGGTCTAAATGTTGTTACGTTACCAAGACACAAGAGTCTAAGGGTTGTTATGTATGTGCAAATGTTGTTAAGATACCCGGACCATTGAGTCCGAGGTTATCATGTAAGTATGTTATGTTATGTTATGTTATGTATGCATGTGAATATGTTACCCGGACCATTAAGTCCGAGGTTGTGATGTAAAGTACGTTTGGTTATGGAAGTTCTATTTTGTGAGTTATTCCTGTGTTCTAATCCAATGATGTGTGGGAAGTGTGAACTTCGAAGACGAAGTTCTTTTAAGGGGGGTAGATTGAAATACCCCAAACCTTGATATGTCGTTAAAAATTGAAACTATGGTATTTAAAGGCTAAAAAGTGCCTTAGAAACATCAGTGAACAATTTAAACCGTAGTAAAACACAATAAAGCACTAAGACACAGCTTGAGCAAAAACATGCTCTAAACTTGGAGCGAACATGGTTGGGACCCAAAGAACCTACCAAGACTTAATAATATTCAATTATGATTTAATAAGGCTAATTAAGTCCTTATGAAACCTTGGTAGACAATTAAACCAAATAAAACACAAATAAATACCTTAAAGTCAATATGGGCAAAAATGTGCTCTAAGCTTGGGATAAGTTTGTATAAGACCTAAAGGTCATACCTATACCTTATAAATATGTTAATGAACATATTAAATCAATTACTAAAGAAAACCAAGCTTGAAAACAAGTTAAAACACAAAATGTGCTTTAAGGAGCCTTAAAGCACATTTTTGAAAAATTGTCTTGTAAATGAGTTTTGAATGGCTAAATGTCCATCATTACTCTTTAATTAACATGTGTACTATTTAGTATCACATTTGGAGGTCTAAATCAATTGGAAAGCAAAAATTTCACAAGAATGTGCCTTGTTTTTGTGAATAGTAACAAAAAAATACTAGTTTATGACATAAGTCAATATAAGTAAGTTAATTGGTCAACAAAGACCATGACTTGGCCTAAAACACTAAGGGGCCGGTTTTTCATGTGAGACTCACCACACTTGACCAATCAAATAAACAAGGAAAGGTTATAAAGCAAAAGTTACTATTTACTTTTGCATAAATATCTCCAAAAGCAACCTTCCTTCTCATTTTCTTCTTTCCTTCTTCATTTCACACGGTCTCCAATCCTCTTCTCCCTTCTCCTTCGGTAATGCTACAGCTCATGCACCATCTTCAAGCTTTGAAATCTTGTATCTCCTAGCTCCCTTTGCCAAATCAAAAACAAAGACCACCATTCTTCTAGTTGGAGCAAACTCTACACTTCTATCTTTTCAAATCTTCAAGAACTCCATTTCGGTGCCATGAAGATTCACCATTGTTGGAGATTGAGCTCACCTTTTCATGCTTTGTCATTCTCCTTTGCTTCAAGGTAAGGAAAATCAAAGAAAAACAACATTTCCTCTTGTTTTTGTGTGTAACCGAGAATCACCTTTGATGGTGTCTTCTCTTGTTCTTTCATAGCTCCATTTCAATCTTCAACGGACAAGGAGGAGTCCTCTCTTGATGCTTATTCAAGCTCTCTTTTGTTTCCAAGGTAAAACAACTATCCTAATGTGCAAAGACAATATATATAACCTAGGGTTTGTAAATGAGTTTAAGCATGAAGCTTGAATACTCATTACCTTGCTTGTACATTGATTAGAAGTTTGACAAGCAATGAAAGCCTTGCCGATTTACTATCAAAGAAGGAGCAAGGAGTGATAATGAAAAACTTGTGAAGGAAAAGAGGTAAACAAACTATCTAAATGTAGTTTAAATGCCTAAGGAAAATGAGCTTGATTTGCTTAATAAAATACCTAAGGAGCCAATGGCAAATGAGCTAGTAAAAATACTATCAAGGAGTTTATTAAGGGCATATGTATTGTTGGGTGTATTTGCAGGTTAAAGGCAATATATACATGTGGAAATTCAGTGCCTATGGTTTATGCAATTTAAGGGCCTAAGAGCCATGTTATTTAAGGGCCTAAGTGCCAAGCAATTTGATTATGCACTATATTGTGATGTAGTGTAAATTTGGTGAAGTTTTGTGTGTGAGAAAGCTCTTGATGGTTTTAAGTGTTCTTGAATGTTTAATGGTGAAAAACAATGTGTTTTGGTATGACAATATGCTAGGAGAACCCATGGCAAAATTTGGATAATGTTCAAGAAGTTTTAAGTGCTTAAATGAGTTTTAGTGAACTAGGAAGTGTTAGGAATGAATAAATGTTTTACTAGGGAAGAAAGCATGTATTAAGGTGTTTAGGGTGCTACAAGGATTTAGACATTATCTTGGAAGTTCTAGAAATCCAATGGGTGTTTGTGGGATGTACTAAAGTCTTGGAGAAGTTTGTTAAAGGGTTAGGAATGTTGATGTACAAGGAGGGAATGATGTTTAGGTAAGGATTGAGAAAGAAATTTTAAGAAGGTGTGAACAAGGAAATTAGTTAGTAAGAAAAGATGCTTGGGAGATGATGTTAAGGTGTAGAGGAAACATCTTGGTATAGTGGTCATTATAGGTGAAATACCACTAAGAAAACCAAAAGAGAAATGTTACAAGTGTAAAGAGATTTATAAGAAAAATGAGTGACAAGTTGGACAATGTTTTAAGGTGACTCAAAGTGATATTTTGGTATTAGAATATGCCTAAGTTCATGTGTGAAGTTTGGGTAATCAATGGATGAAGAAAATAGATGAAACAAGACTTGAAAATGTCAATTTGGGAATTCGGTTACAGTGGTCCGGGACCTAGGAATTGGGTGATGTCTCGGACCATACACAAAAAAGGTCCGAGAGTAAGAAGACTGTCTTGGTCCGGGACTTGGGGTCAGTACAAGGTCCCGAACCACCCTATTTAAACTAGCCGAGAATTGCTTAAGTGTTGGTCCGGGACTTAAGGTAAGGACCAAGTCCCGGACCACTCTAAAAATGTTGTTTAAGGTATGAAAATGGTATGTAATGATGGGGATTGATAGGTAATGGTGTTATAAAGTTGTTAAGGACATGTTAGGTGAGTTATAATGACAATTAAGTGGGTGAAAAGTTGTAGTAAAATGTGGAAGTAAAACAAGTTAAAAATGTTAAGTTACTTAACTAGTTAACGGCGTTAACCATAGTCGTTCAACGTTACGCAACATGTTACCCCCAATGTTAATGAAAGCAATTTTAATGTTACCAGTTGTTCGTGAATTGTTCGAGGAACATAAGTGGACATGATAGAGTGGACTCCGGTGACAGGTATGGTTTTCTTGCAACCTGTGTCCTACCGGATTAACACTGTGTAGCCATGTGTTTATTGCTGCATGGTTGTTTCTGTTGTTGCCACGTTATAAGATAAATCATGAAACGAGTTTTACAGTCGTTATTGTGGTTGGTGTTTACGTGCCGATACCGGTAACGTCGAAGCGCATGAATGAAAGATAGTTAACCACTATTAGGTAAACGTAAAGAACGGTATCCGGTAATAACGTTTGCGACCTGAGGAACGTTCTAACCACGGCTATGCGTGAGTTAGTCATGTGATGTTTGTGGTGATGTTTGTGTGTGAATGTATGACTCTCTCTTCCCTTGTGGTGTCTAAACAAGACTTAACCCAATGTTTATGATTGTTATTGAGTTCAATGTTGAATCTAACAAGTGCTAACGGGGGGAAGTGAGGAGTCCGGTCTGTTCCGGCCCAAGCGTGTGAGTATGGGAGGAGTCGATGTCATACGGTTCGATTCTCTTTGTATGGTATGGTTGTTTTCAATTTGGTTTCCAACCTTCCCTTTAGCTAACCAAGGCTATTTACTGATCACGTCGGGCCACAGGGGCATACTATGTTTATGTTTGTTCGGTGTGCTGGATTACTATATCCGACGCACCTTGGTGTTAAGTTATCCGTTCATTTAATGAGACGGTAACGAGTTATGTAACGAGTTATCATGAGACTGGCAACATTCTCAGGCTACAAGTGAACTGACTATGTTTGGGCCGGTCATAATGGGAACCGTTCCGTTATGTAGTATTATTGTTGTGCTGCAATTCTTATTGCGATGTGAGTGATATGTTGCAAGATAGGGAGAGTATGTGGATTATGGATATGAATTCCAGATTTATGTAAGAGGCGTTTAAGGATAACCCGATAATGGGTAAGTATCGCCTATTAAGGAAGTAGCTCCATTAGAGGAGAAACACTCTAGGGTTAGGAAAACAAGGAGTGGTTTGTTAAGTGTAGGATGCGTTGGCTGTTTTTGTTGAGCCATCGTGGTTGGAATGTTATGTGGGTGTGTTGACCGTTTACATGCATGATTCAAATATATCAACCGCATGCTAAGACGACAATTAGTTGGGTGTGGCCCGGTAGCATGCGGGCTGCGGGATTACCATACCAGCAAAAGTGCTGAGCCCCTGGGGGGCCACCCTTTCTCTTCTTTTTCCTTATTCAGGTACAAGGAGCTGGAAACCGTTCGCGAATAGGACGGGGTAGTCGTTTGTACATGGGTGGCCATTTAAACTGTTTATGTATCGTAGGTGTAGTAAGACCGAAATTGTTATCGACATCAGTTTGTAAATACTCGGTACAGTTGGAAGGCTTATGTATGTTGGTTGTTGTTAATGAAAAGATATAGTAATGTACAGTTGCTCGGGAATCTAGTCCATCAGACCGATACAATGTATATGTAATAGCCTTGGTAGCCACGTGGGTGGTTAACGGCGTGTAACACCAACGAGTTAAGTAATGTGATGAAGTAGGTTTTCCGCTGCAGTTAGTTTATAAGTGTGTTGTTGTTGGATGGGGTGTTACACTCTCTAGGCACTATTTGGCCTTTAATAATCGTATTAGAATAATTAAATCACCCTTATTAGGTCCGGGGTATTAAATTTAATCAATATATACCTTAGTTTATAAATCTTATTTATTTATAGTTTGTCACATTATTTAATGTGAATATCCTTACTTATATTAATTCCATTAAAACCACATTAATACCATATAATTGTTATAATATTTATAACATTGTAGACCATAGTCTAAAATTCATTTTCCAACTCTTATTAATTGGTACAGCACTTTATTTTTCTTTAATTTCATTTTAACCACATAACATTATGTAATGTTATACCATATACTAATATCATATAATATGATATTTTTATTTCCTTTAACTTCTAACCTATAATTTTTTTATACAAAACTATATTTAATATTGCCGCATGGGCACCATATCAAACCTTATTCTTTTTCCATAACCCATAGTTTTCTTTATTTACAAAATCACCCCATAATTTATACCATGTTATATATACCATATAATATAACATTTTTAACTTATAAAAAGGTATAACCTATGGTTATTTTTATTTAATAACCGATCAGACCATGTCTGTTTATAAATTAATTTCCAACCCCTTTAACTTTCCAAATTTATAATTTGACCACATATGTAATGTTATGTAATATATATCATATATTATAACATTTTAACCCTTAATATAAATATAACCTATGGTTATATATTATTTATATTGCGAACAGACCCAGTAATATGTTCTATATTATTTTTCTAATCCACCAAGTTTCTATAATTGCCATTTGGCCCAACTTATAACATATAGTTTCGTAATATCATTAAAACTATATAGTATACACATATCTTATTAAATACTTATATTTTTCTAAAAATCACCAAATTCCACCAAAGGGTTATAATTACCCTTACTAACCATATACTTTCGGTATTTGCTATTTCCACCACATATTTTTATCCAAAGTGTCACAATGACAGAATAACTATATATTATACATATATAGATTATGTTAATTCCAAAATCAACCAAATAAATTCCTAAAAATTCCTAATAGCTCATGGGTGTTTGTAATACCATTTTACACCCTTAACTTTTGGTAATAGCATATTTACCACATATGTTATAAAAATGTTACAATTAAATACTTATCTTATTATAAAACCTTAAATAAGTCATTTAACTTATCTAATTTGGTCAAAGCCTACTATATGGTCAAGGTTGACCTCTTTAATATTGCCTTGACCATTAATATCCATATATTAAGGTTTATACCCTTATTTTTCTAAAAATTACCATTTAACCCCAAAACTTTATAAAATCTTATAATTTTTATTTTAAATCCTTTTAACCTCGAATTTTCGGCTTATTATTATATAGCCCCCAAATTTAATTTAATTACACTTTATACCCCAATTCCTTGCGGTAATATATATATGTTACCTAAACCTTATAAATACATATATAAAATGGCCTAAAGTACATGGCCTTATTACAAACATTAGCTTATAAAATAAATTACATATAAATGCTCAAAAATGCTTTAAACTCTCAACCTTGCCATATAGTTTTCCATATTTACCAATTTTCCACATAATGACTTAAATTTGACAATTATGTTAATTAATTACTTATATAAATTTACTAAACCATTCCTTAATCACCTAAGATCAAAATAAGACCTTTTATACCTTGTTCACTCACGGCATATATATACACATATGTATAAACACATACTAATATACCAAGTGAAGATTAAAGTGATTTATACCTTATTTTGCCAAGTTTAGGCCTTGTTTGGCCTCGGCTGCTTAGGAACAATTTTTCCACA
Source organism: Limonium bicolor (assembly GCA_023374045.1). Taxonomy (NCBI): domain Eukaryota; kingdom Viridiplantae; phylum Streptophyta; class Magnoliopsida; order Caryophyllales; family Plumbaginaceae; genus Limonium; species Limonium bicolor. The sequence continues at coordinate 161,860,405 of CM041777.1, read as the reverse complement.
TCTTAGTTTACATGTTTTCAAACAACAATTAAGGCATGATTAGTCTCCAAACAAGAGCTAACCATAAGAAGTGTTTAATGTATATTTTTAAGGTAAAATTTACCTTAGAATACCAAAGCAACCAAATATGTTCTTCGGCCTATTTTTACGGAAGAACAAGAGCATCAAAAGGTGTCCTAAATAAAGCTTTAAAACCGGAATAAATCAGCTAAGAAGGTGGCTAATTTTTACCTTGATTAGGATGCCAAAAATGGTGTTTTGGGCATAGATTTGGCTATTCCTTGAAGCTCTTGATATACCAATTGAATAAGTATGTTAAGAAGAAGATTATAAGCCTATGAAATCAAACTTTCCAACCGGAAATGAAAGGAATCAAGATATAAGTGCTTAAAGCACATTTTTATACCTTAAGAACAAGATTAGAATTCTCCTCCTTCTTCCCTTTTTACAGCCTAGAATTGCCCTTCTTTTAACCTCCAAAACAACCTAGAACCGTGGATGGAAATGGTTGATGCTTAGCTCCATGGAAAGAGGAAAGAAAAGTGATGAGAATGAACATAAAATGGCTTAATAAGCTTACCTATGTCAATTGGTGTTCACTTATGAGTTTGGACAGTAGCAGGCATCAATGGAGGAAGAAAAGAGAGGATGAAGCTTGTTGAAGTCGGCTGGGAAGGAAGGTAATGGGAAAAGAAAACTAGTTTTGTTTTTTTGTCATTTAATGCTACTTTAGTGTATAGTAATAGATGACTCATTATGAGATATTTGTTGTTGGATAATGGATGAGGATGAGTCATAATGTGGTCGGCAATGGGTGGTTTGGTCAATGGATGACATTTGACCATGGTTAAAGTTAAGTAATTAAATGTTATTTTGGGTACTATTCACTCAAAATCGCCCAATTTGATTTTATTTTTAAACTTTGATTTAGACTTTATAATATAGTCTATCATGTCACATTAATGATATAAAGAATGTAATCTAGTCTTTAAAGTGATAAAAAGTCAATATCTTAGAGCTCATACACAAAAATGTGCTTTAAGGCGTTTTAGTGCACATTTTGTGTCACAAGGTGTTTCTGAGCATAGTTTTCTTTGAGAACAGTTTTGTTGTGTTCCATACATGATAATTGATCTTAGGAACCCAATTTTATATCAAATAGAGGTCATAAGACCTTTAAGGTTTCTTAGAGCATATTTTCCCCTTCTTGACCTTGAAGCATGTAAATGCTTTTTCTTTGTGTTGGAGTGTTGTCCAATGATTGTAGTATGTTTATTTATGTGTTAATATGCTTAGGACAAAATTTTAGGTCCTAAGAAGTTCATTTGGGTGTGTATTTACCCTAAATGGTCAAAGGGTGCAATATTTGCTTTTGTGTTGACCATTGTTGTTTTCAATTGACTTTTAAGGCATGATTAGGCCTTAATTAATGTGATTAGATGTTTAATCCATGTTTTATTAGTTTGGGGTATTTCAATCTACCCCCCTTAAAAAGACTTCGTCCTGAAGTCGCTTCATCCAAATAGGTGTTTTAATAACTACCCATATAACCCATAATGTATATCTATGTGATATATCATTTACACACATCGTATTGTGCTTATACAGCACATAGCCATCACTTTGTGGCGTTAGTTCAATCATATATGGATATAGGTGATCCATCAGCACCATTATTTCCTATCAATTCTACAAACCCTGACAACCTCCCCGAGGTGTCTATAACATACCATCCTTCACATTCCATATCTAATGATTCATTTCGTATCTAGGCGATACCATATGTAATCATTCTACAAGATAATATAAATATATATATCACAAGTATCATAAGAAACTATTACACTCATGGGTGTATATACATCATTCAAACAGGTATCTCATAAGATACATACATACAAGTGCACATCACACACAAACAGACCAACAACGCACGCCCCGTGTACCAAACATAACCAACAAAACCTCGTACGCCCTGCATACCACCAATTCACTGTATGCCATGCATACGAAACAAACAGATAAATAAACCTCGTATGCCCCGCATACCACAAACTATTGTATGCCCCGCATACGAAACAACAAAACTTAGTGCACACATGTGCACAACCAAGAGGCTCTACCCCCCTTAAAAAGGGTTACGCCCCCGTACCCCACAAGTATACAACATCCGCTCAACAAGGAGCGCTGGATACTTGGCTCTCATAGAGTTCTCCAACTCGTGGATTATCCTCAAATCAGAGAGACGGGTATGACTCTAGCCCTTCTAGGTTCCACAATACATAAAGGGTGAGGCACTGATCTGTTTGTGCTCTCTCCTAAGTTCGTTCTAATGGGCCCACTCGCTCCGTATGAGGTGCATACCCATGAACATAGGCTCAATTTGCCTCTTTTCATTGTTGCGTATCCTCTTGTTTGGATCACTAGCGTATATGCGTGTGTCTTCTCTCACTGATATTCAGCTTGAGGTGTAATATGACATTGGCTATTGTTAGTACTTAGTGCTCTTTGCACTTGTCTTTGTAATACTGAGACGTACTAGCCTACATGTCCATAGAGATAAAGCTTGTCATCCGTGTCTCCTGGTGGTTTTGTTCCGGAGTAACACACTGTTGTAGTTCTTTGATACACACTCGTGTTGATATCCATTACATCTTCCCGTATTCCCACTAGATTAATAACTGCATGAGTGCAATACCAAAACACTCAGTCCTACAGAGTCCAGAGGCGTAAACTCTCAGCAGCTAATATCTAATGAGTCAACAGATAAGATGGGCGAATTATCATGTGAGTGGTATAATTCAAGTCCATTAGTTATCATAACTTTGATCCTTGCTTAAGGTATCTGCTAGTATATTAGCTTTGTCTCTCATCATTGCGTAGTTACACGTTTATGTTCACATCATCTGGTAGGTTTCCTCTGGATTGCAAGAATTTGCTCGATCCTTATGAGGGTTCTACATATTATTCGTCCATAATGGGTTTCCATGTTCCTATCCTTAGTGTTCACGTCCTTGAAAGGTTTCCTTGTCTTCACTGTATACTGTCTACTACTCTGTGTTGAAGGTTCTTGATTTCTCTAGCCCGTTGGTTTAAATGCGGCTCTTCTCGTCCATCTTCGAGGTAATCTGGATCACTGTCCTTAGTACGGAGTTGACTACTTCTCGTGTTCCAAACACTACTTGTCTACATACATGGGGTACCGTACTGATACATTACTACTTACCTGACTAACTCATAAATAAGTCTGTCAGGCCCACATGCTCCTATCGGAGTGCGGTCATCCCATGTCTCGTTTAGTAAACTGGTAATGTCTGTCACACGGATATTATGAAGTATTCTGTTGTCAATCTCCCTTTGATGGATATCCTTTTTGTTGTTTATTAGTTCCTGTTATCGGTTATCTTGTTGTAAATGCTATTGCCCTAGTGGGATGGTGTAAGTAAAATCCGTGCTATATTTAGCAAAATTTGGTTCTCCTGTCTCGATCTCATTGAGTACAACACACATTCCTTTCCTCCTTGTTTATCATGATCATATCTCATCCATAGCTCGTATTCATTCCCTCATCCGTCTAATTGGATGTATTGCAGATTGCATAATAGCTTGAGTAACTTGGCTGTTCACTTCCCAACCATCCTCACTGACGGTGGTGCATCTACAAAGGGTATGCTTGTCCATAAGGACTAAACATTCATCACTAGTAGTGATTAGCATTAAATGTGGGTAAACACTGATGGTATTTGGCTAATAAGCCATGTCTGAAAATTCTCGAACAACTAAACTGGTGCGATGTACAATTATAGTGGCTGTATAATTTCTTCAGTTGTAGTGGTTGGACTAACGGTACAGATTTCTAATCGTAAGGTTTGTATGAAAAGTTGATATGAAAATTGGTACTAAAATATTAGTATATAATAAGAGATTAAAATTAGTAGTAGTTGTAGTTGCAGCACTTGCTGTGGCAAGTGCGCAAGGCAGATGGCAATTCCAGTGGTTTAATTGTCATAGCGCTTGCAATAGCAAGTGCCATGCAGGTGGAAATTTTGGTTCAGTAATTACCGGTCTCATTGACTCTGCGTCGTTGAGTATGGGCTACATGATAAGGTAAGCATTAACATTCTGTTCATATATATCTGATCCGTCAAGGTTCCAAGGTCACTCGTATCGAGTACACATAAATAGTCCCAAAAGTCATACACAAAAAAGGCGAGTGGTCAATGACACACTCCCACATATTTACAATATATCTCTGTCTAACATCCAAGGTAAATACATAACAAGGTAAGCAAAACTCTTCCACTAGCGGTCCCATGGAGTTCAGGGTACTCATGCCCTATCTACTCCCTTGCCTCTCTGGGCTCCAGCATCAGTAGATGTCTGGCCAACCTGACCGCCTCATGGTACTCCAGATCCTCCAACTGAGGTCATCTGAGTATTCCTTGGTGGCCTGTAGTTACGGTCCTCAGGGTTCATCCAGCACTCGAACTACCGGTGGCCCTCTTTCTTGCAGCACCGACACTCAACTTTGCGGCCATTGCAGTCCACCCAGGATGGTCCTTCCCACAACACTTGCAATAGAAATGGCGTTGGGGCAGTCCGGTGCCCTTAGGAGGTGTAGATCTCAGAGGCTGAGCATCTATAGCTGGACTGGTCAACCGAAGGACGGGCTCTTTCCCCTTTGCTCCCAGGTCACCCTGCTGCTCTTTCTTCTGAAAGAATTTCCTGTTTAAGGTTTCGGGTCAACATTCATAAGGCACTAGTAGAAAAAGACCCTACCGCAGCGGTTGTTTGGTACCTATGGTAGCGGTACAACCGCTGCAGTAGGTACTCTACCGCAGCGGTTGTTAAAAGAACTGTTGCGTTAGACCTTTTTTTTTAAAAAAAAAAACAACCTATCGCAGCGGTTGTTGAAGGAACCGCTGCAATAGGGTCTCTTCAGAAAATATTGACAGAGCCTAGTGCAGCGGTTCTTACTAAGAACCGCTGCAATAAGTTGTTTTTTTTTTGTTTTTTCCATTCTACCCTACAATTCTACCACACACACCTAAAATCAATCAAACCTGTTAAGATATAGCAATTAACAATGCCACCACAGTGGGGCATTAGATCAACCATTTCACCATTTAAATTGCCACCAAACCTATCTACGGGCAATAATCCACTTACATTTACAAATTTGAGCAAATTAATCAAACATCAACAAAATTTTTACAGAAACCACAATTGTTTCATGAGAATTTCAAAATCATCCTACTTAATCCTACCAAAACCTAAAAGCAACCTACATTAACGCTCATGAATTCTACCCATTCTTCGAGCACCTCGGTTATATGTCCTTCGTTGTAACCTTCTACCAAGTCATCAAAAGCCTTGAAAGTAACACAAAAAGAAATATGATTAGATGCTAATAATACTTTGAGTTTAAGAATCAATGTTAAAAATTATCTACAAAACCAAAATATTTCGAGAATGCTACTTACCTTGTCTAGAGACTTCTCTGGCAAGAGTCTCGGTCCCGCAATCAAGTCACTCATAAACCGCATGACATAGTAGCCACATTCCGAACCTCCCGGCTGCTGTGGACACTGCACATTCATATACATACATATTCAAAATCCATTTAGCACATAAATTATAATACTGTTCCTATTTCAAAACTAATGAACATATTACAAAATTTGAATAAGGACTACAAAAATACCTTGACTACATTCCACGGAATGTTCTTAAATCTCTCTCCCCGGATATGCGTTAGTACAAATACAAAGGCACTAGAATTCATACACACAGATAAAGTAAAAGTTATCAACCGGATGATTAAGAAATTATTAAAAATTGATAATTAATCAAGTTAAGTAAATTCATCACCTCATCAACATGTTATATATAAGTGGCCTCTTGGGACGCCGAGATGCTGAGTCAAGCTGCAGGACTCTTGGGCTTTTTAGACATAGAACGAGCAAAGACCAGTGTGGGTTGTTCATAGATTATAATACAAGCAGAATTTAATTCAATCAATTACATAATACAAATATCATAATTTTTAAACTAACTTAACATTAGATAAAATTCTTACCCTTGATGAAGTGGCAGCATTATGTAAGATTTATCTGCAACTGCACACGCATGTATCACAGTCGACAAGTACTGGACCAAAGCTTGGGGGTCAGATCCCATATTAGCTTCGGAACATTAGTCAGGGCATAAGAACCCAAAACTACTATTCTCATGTACTTGGACCGCCTTGTCATCAATAAACCTTCACAATATAAAGAAACCAATATTATGAATTTAATTTTCAAATATACAGAGTAAAATGTGTACAAGGTATGCTAATTACTCACATGCAAGCCGATTTGAGAATCGACGCACTCAACCAATCCTTCGTGAACAACTCCACAAAATCACTAAGATAGATTTCAAAACTCTGAGCGCCTTCATAGTAAAAAAGATCCGGTCTTGGTTCCCTTGTAACCGAATCTCTTGCTGGCGGCGTCATCAAAAGTGTGGAGTGCAATAGTTTCAGCTTGGGGGGAAAGACATTCAGAACCACCGGTTGTAGCAAATTTGATCTCATCACAACTCTAGTCGCGGATGCCATCGAAGGATTAGCTGGTGCAACAACAACTCTCTTTCCTTTTGCCTTATCAGAATTTGATTGAATGTGTTCCTAATATATTAATTTAATAAGTATATGTTTCTACTCTAGGATATGTTAAAGAATAAATTTTTTCATGGGGTTACCTGTTGCTCCCCAAGCTTAATCAATCTAATGGGCCACTGTACTGTCAAGGATTCAGCTTGACGAAGGGTGAATATGTCTGCACTAGGCACCGGTATCTGACAATCCGAGTAAGCAGGCGCGTAACTTTCAACAAGCACCCGGGCATGGTACACTCGGAGCGCTGCATTCCTCACGGTGTCTCCAGCAGAAGACTTGAAAAGTTTTCCCCACCCTACTTCAACTTCGTCAACGCCAATCACTTGGAACAATGTGCAGTCAATCGGTTGCTAAATTTTCAAAATTAAAGATTTTAGATGCACATAAACAAGTGTATAATTTGTTTTTTTTTGTATTTGTAGTTAACATGTTGTTCTAACCTTGAGAGATGAATATGGAAATGGGTTGACGGAGTGAACACTACTAGGAGGCACTGCTGCGGGCTCTGATGCTTGTGCCTGATGTGGCGGTCTAGAGACCTCCTGACCCATTGATGGTATTGAAGGCGTGGGCGGTACTTGCGTAACGTGGATCATGAGCACTTGATGATGTTGAAGCACTAGCTGCAATAGTTTCTCCATGAAAATTCCATCTTTTGTAATGTGGCATGAATCCACGGGACTTAAGATGAAATCTAATTTCCTCAATGTCTACATATTTCCTTACGACCCCACAGTCAACACAAGGACATGAAATATTGTCCGCCTTTGTTCTGTCCTTGTGTTGCACTGCCGCTTTGAGAAACTCTTTCAGCTTCTCATCAAAGTAGTGATCCCCTCGATCACCGTACATCCAGTCACGCTCCATTTTATATGTGAAAACAAAACAAGTTTAAGATAGATTTGTCTTTCAGTTTCATCTGCATTTGTATATGGAGCATGTTTCTACTTGATGTAAGGTTGCAACCAAACTCAGCACTACTCTATGGTTCCAACGTAACTAATCTAGCCTTATTCTAACAATTCTAACACATTTAATTTAACTTCAACAAATCATTGCATTATTAAAACAAAAAATAATGTTTAATTACTTACTTGTTTTAAGGATATACAGAGGGGGAAGCTAGGAGACTGCTTTGGTGATGGGCTGGGAAAGTACTGGTACAAATCCAATAGCAGATTCAGAAGACCTGACAAATAAAATTAATTAATAAGACTAATACGATTATAGAAAAAATTCGGCATGACCTTTGCGTAATCGTGTTAATCTCATGCTTATCATTAAGCATTCACCAACATCTTATTTACCACGACACATAAATTCAACAATTGACAGCAACCATCCTTATTCACAATCACTCAATATTAACCACAACCACTTTTCACAATAATTAATTAAACAAACAAAGAGAAAAGATAGATGAAGATGTTACCTTTTCACTCTTAGTCCACAGCAGAAGAAATGAGGAAAAAGAAGTAGAGACCACCCCAATTACTGCAGACAGCGGGGAAGCAAGGAAATAATATTACGGGGGCAAGAAATCCATTATTATAAGCATTATCATATTAAGAAAATAAAAAAGAGAAAAAAGATAGATGAAGATGTTACCTTTCCGCTCATGCTGCACAACAGAAGCAATGAGAAAGAAAGAGACATAGAGACCACCCCAATTACTGCAGACAGTGGTGAAGCAAGGTAATAATATTAGGGGGGCAAGAAATCCATTACTATAAGCATTATCATATTAAGCACGTATATACTGCAATGTAATGGGAGAACATAGATGTTATAAAGTTATAGATCTTACCACTTTATTAATGTGAAACTTGATTTTAATTTTTTTAATAGTTTGAGAATTAAGAACAAAATGATTTGTAGTTATTCTTTTTCTTTGCATAGTAGTTTTATTTACCATTTCAATTTATATGAATTTAAGTTTTAAATTTGTTATATATGAATTGTTTTAATACCGTACAAGCTGCTCGCAGTTTAAAGGCGTTAAATTAACATCTGTTTTAGCTCTATTTATTTATTTGTACTGTTAGTGTGCTGCTTGTTATGCAGTATATCTCCTCTGTTTTATTTGAGTTAACATTTTTTTGTTACATTTTTCTTACTTCCCACGCTCTTCTTTCTCTTATAAAGGTTGTAACTTTTTTCAAGGCTCTTTGCGAAAAAAGTAATACAGTATACCAGTATTACTTTCATTTCTGCACCGAATTAATCGTATCAAATTTGTCTAAAACAACATATTAAGCTAGTTTGTTTCAGGATTTTTTAATTAATAGTATATTTTTTTTTTGCAGGAATTATGTAAAATTATAATAGTCAACAACATATATACATATGAATTCTCAAACTTTTTCATGTCAACAAACGACTAATATATGGTTTATGATATTGGTATCATGTAGTCATTATGCAATGAATTCAACGTATAACGTTTATATCTAATAAGTTTAGTAAAAAAATTAATATACAATAAATCTATTAAAACTTGTTTTGAATTATAAACTTGTTTCTTTGATCTATATAATGAAAAGTTAAAACTTATAGTGTGGAAAAAAATTATAAATTATAAAATGGTATATAATACTTGAACTAAGTTATTTTATGTAGTAGATGTTTATATGCCTTATTTGTATATTGATTTGCAATTTTTATTTTTTAATATCTTTCATAGTTTCATAGTCATGATTATAATTCTAGTTCTATATTTATATAATTAAATTTATCATCCGTATCATTAACCCCGTTTTATCCGTATTCGTACTTCCGTATCGCATACTTCAGATGACCCGTACTAAACTCCTGTACCGTTTATTACAACTTTGGGTTATATGCAGAGGGCACAAATAACAAAAATATCAACTGAGGCATTTTATCGAACACCTTATATGCACAACTATTTATACTTGTTCAATAATCTATCTATATTCAAATTATGCACACATAACTAAACTAACAATCAATAACTATATTACAACTAGTTATTCAATCAACAAGACAATAATTAGCATATTACGAAGTTAGAAATCGGAATTCGAACCTAGGGTTCCCGCAGCAGTCACGATCGATGCCTGCAACCTCCTGGTGGAACAACTTGCGACGGCAACGGCGGCGAAGAACGGTGGTGCGACGAGGAAGAAGGAGGTGGCGGTGGTGGAGCAAACGCAGGCGTCGAGCTGCGGAATCGCCATCGAGAAATAGCCGTCGTCCTTCGTTCTCGCGAGATTACAGAAGAGAATGAAGAGGAGAAGACAAAGTGGAGCTGATTTGGGGGAAAATAAAACAACTCTATCGCAGCGGTTCCTACTAAGAACCGTTGTGATAGGACAGACCTATCTCAGCGGTTCTTAGTAGGAACCGCTGCGATAGAGTTGTTTTTTTAACGACCCTAGCGCTGCGGTTGTTACTTACAACCGCTGAGATAGGTGTGCGGGATTTTTAAAAACAGCCTATCTCAGCGGTTGTTTCTACAACCGCTGCAGTAGGTGCACTACGATAGACCATTTTTGTACTAGTGATAAGTGTCTAAATGAGCATGTTTTATGGGTGTATTTCATATATTATATCAGCACTTTTCTGCTCATTTCTCACTTATCGTATGTTTTTCCTCTAGTTTATGTTTTATTGGTTATCTCACAAATTTATTGGTTAAAACATGAGGAAAACCAAGCTAGGAGCAAAGTACACAAAGAGACGAACGCATAGGCGCAGACGGCTCGAAAAACGGAGTCCAAACAAAGAATCTAGAGCCGGTCAAAGTTTGTAAAAGAAAACAAGTCAAAAGACTTGACTTGTGTCCGCCTGGTGACCGCCTAACCAAGGACGGACATGGGCTGTGTCCGCGTGAACTAAGGTGAACAACAAGCGGACAAGACATAGAGGTGTCCGCGTGAACTAAGGCGGACAACAAGCGGACAAGAGACAACCGCCCCCGCGTCCGCGTAATATTAGGCGGACAAGAGATGGAGAATCCGCGAGACAACCATGAGACGTCCGCATAACTGAAGGCGGACAACGAGGCGGACGTGAGTAACGTCCGCATAACCTTAGGCGGACACAGGGGCGGACGCATGTAAATGTCCAGAATTCAGAAATTAACGCGACAGTTTTCTTCTTCACCGACTATCTTCCCCAAGTTGCTTCTTCCTTTGCGGCGCCTACAGACATGTCAAACTGCTTCATCAACAACATCAGGCGCCTACCTTAATTCCCTCACGCGTCTGTCTCCAATCAATCTCAGTTCTGTCTCCTCTCCACTCTCCAGCTCTATCATCAACCTCATCCTCTGCCTCTATATAAACCCAGTCCTTCTACCATAAATAAACGGCACCACGGCGTGAGGCTGAAAGAAAATCACACAACAGCACCACACTCCATTCCTCCTCTCATGTGCATTTCCTCCCGTAACACCACAACACTCCATCTTTTATTTATTTCACCACTTCACCACACTCACTCACGTACTCAAACAGAAGCAGTATTTTTACAAAGAGAGAAAAGAGGCAGCAGAAGTAAGAGCGAGTGCATACCCGTTCTTCCCAAGCAGCTTCGGAATAATGACTATTTCTATCTTTACTCTGTTTTTAGTACCGTCGATGTCTGAGAAATTTTATATTTGTGCTTAGGATGGGTGTTTAACCCCAAAATAATTCAGAAGTATTTATAATACCGAGTTTGCTTATAAATATTTGTTTTATCTCTCTAAATTATTAAATGCTTAACAACTGATCACTTTTATGCATTTAGGGTTTCTCTAATTTCAATGATTTTATAAATTAGAGAATAGACAACAAAGAGAGATAAACGTTAGATATTATCTCCTTGATTAGCAGATAAAATCCATCGCTGTTATAAAAAGAATTCTCGCTCAAAGCTAATTAATGATTTTAGACTTTTTCTGATTGTAAAAAGTCTATTGAATTAATTAAGAGTTGTCCTTACCTATGATTTAGGAAGGCCACAAGATAAATTCTTAACAGGCAAATAAGAGCAAACTAGGATTATAATTAATATCTGAATTATATTTGGGCGATTTCACCTTCCTTAGCACATTTTCCATCCACTTAATACACAACTGTTTTATTTAAGCTTTTTATTATTTCTGTACTAATCCAACAACAAATCAAGCTTGCCTCCGTCTAAACCCCCTTTTTACCGTTTTTATTAACTACCAAGACTAGGATAATTGAACAATTTCCCTGTGGATACGACACTTGTTTTACTACTCCGAATAGGTGCACTTGCCTATTAGTTTGCTATAAATCTATATATATTAACGTGTAGTTTTATCCCAACAAGTTTTTGGCGCCGTTGCCGGGGAAATTGATTCCATCAATATCCCTAGTTTCCGGTAGTTCACTTGCTATACTGTAATATTTTGTTTATATTATTTTGTTGTTAATCTAATTTCGGACATCTAATTTCGGACATCTAACTTCGGACATTTGACTTCTGACTTTGGACATCTGACTTCTGACTTCTTAATATTATTGTCATTTAATTTCCATCGTCCTTAACATTTAATTTCCATTGTCCTTAACATTTAATTTCCATTGTCCTTAACATTTAAATTTTTCAGTATACTAACTACTAACCTTAAATTTCTGTCATTTAATTTTCTGTCATTTAAATTTCTGTCAACTAATTACTAACATTAAATTTCTGTCATCTAACTACTAACATTTAAATTCCCTTGTCATTTGAATTCCCTTGTCACTTATTTTCTGTCATTTTACTCTTGTTAAAAAAAAATAGAAAAAAATATATAAAAAAAATATAAAAAAATATATATCAGTGCTGTTTAATTAACGTTTATCGGCCTAACCAATATCTCTGCTTTTCTTTATATATTTACTAATTATTTTCGCAGTTTGTCACAAATCAAGTATCTTCTGTGCATGCCAAACACTCGAACCCGAGGTTCTCCACTTGTCAATCCGAGACCTGAACCCGAGCGCACTTTATTACAAGCAAGAAGAAACCCGAGAAATCAAAACATGGCTAATAACAAAGTTATAGAAGAAATGAACCATGAAAATCTACCAAATCAACCAGAACACTGTGCCCTATCTGATTACCACCAACCGGATACCGAAGGAAGGGCATCAGCCATAGTTCTCCCCGAACTAACACCGCTAGAAACCAGACGATGGGCTTTCAAAACCCACTACATCACCGTCGTCCGGGATCTAGGCAAATTTAGTGGAGCGAATCCTGATGAAGCCCCAAATCATTTGAGTCTCTTCCTAGACTTCTGCAATTCCTTTGGTCAAACTGGCAACGTCAAAGAAAGAATCCGTCTACAACTATTTCCTCACTCGTTGTCAGATTCAGCAAACAGGTGGTACCGAAGCCTTCCCTCCTGATCAATCACCACATGGCTGCAAATGGCCTAGAAATTCCTTGCAAAATACTACCCAACCAGTAGAACGAGGCAATTGATCGGAGAAATCAACACATTCTGTCAAGAATCGGGAGAAACGTTATACGACGCATGGGACAGATTCAAGGATATGCTGATGAAACGTTCCCACCATGGTCTCGACGATCAATCCCTCTGCCTGTCATTTTTCAATGGCTTGGATGATGGAAACCGACTACTCGTCAATTCCTCTGCAGGAGGAAGTTTCATGATGAAATCTTCTCAAGAAGGGATGAACCTTCTCGAAACCATGACGAGCAATACAAGACAGTGGATGAGATCCAAAGGAAGAACACCACGAGCAGCAGGCCTACTCCATGTTGAGCCTACAGATCATTTATCGGCTCAGATCTCGTCCCTTGCAAAGATGGTGGAAAAGCTAATAACATCTCAAAACGAAATCATGAAGACAATAGCTTCCCCACCTACAAATCCATCACCAGAAGGATGTGCCATATGCGCTGGTCCCCATGAAACCCATCAATGCGAAGGTAAAAATCAGTTCGAAGATGTAAACTTCATAGGGAACCGCCCCGGTAATTCCTACAACAATAACTTCAACAACAACTACCCATGGAGAAATCACCCGAATTTCTCATGGAAAAGTAATGATCAGAACCAAGGAGGGCAGAACAACAATTCCAATACCTATCAGGGAAACAGACCCCAACCAAACTCTAATATAGGTTATCGAGCACAAGGTGCCCCTCCTGGTTTCCAGCAACAACAACAACCATCCTCAACCTCTTCTGATCCAAATGAGGAATTCAGGAACCTAATGAAAGGATTCATGACTACGACCCATACCAGACTCGTGGATCAAGAAGCCACTAACAGAAGGGTTGAAGCCCAGATACAACAAATCAACCAACAGTTGGAGCAAATCAGCCAGCAGCTTGCACAAAGGCCACCTGGTGCCTTCCCTAGTCAGCCAAATCCAAATCCAAGGGAACAGGCCAAGGCAGTGACGTTGAGAAGTGGTAGGCCGCTCGACTCATCTCTTCCCCGAGATGATATTGATAATCAAGAGCAGCAAGCTCACGAGCCTCAAGAAGAAGAACAAGAAGATGCTGAAGAATCCCCTCCTCCTCAAAAAATATTTCCAAGGAGAAGGAGCCTCCTGAATCTACTCCTTCCTCTCTCACTAAGATTCTTCCCCCACTTCCTTTTCCAAACAGAATAAGAAAGAAAAATCTAGATGAACAGTTTGGAAATTTCTAACTCACTTCAAGAAACTAACAATTAATATTCCTTTTGCAGATGCTTTGAAACAAATGCCATTATACGCAAAGTTCATGAAGGATATCATCACAAACAAAAGATCGTTGCAGGAAGTGGAAACTGTACACCTTACACAGGAAGTGTCAGCAGTGCTTCTCAAGAGTCTCCCTCCAAAACTTGGAGACCCAGGTTTGCCAATTATTCCATGTTCCATTGATAATGTTGATTGTGGTAGTGGGCTATGTGATCTAGGAGCTAGTATCAATTTAATGCCACTCTCAACTTTCAACAAACTTAAGATTGGTAAATGCATGCCTACTTCTATTCAATTACAATTAGTAGATAGATCTTTTATTCCCAAAAGGGATAATAGAAGATTTGATTGTTACTGTAGGAACTTTTGTGTTCCCCGCTGATTTTATTGTAATTGACATGGAAGAAGACACTAGGGTGCCCTTAATCTTAGGATGACCTTTCATGAGAACTGCTAGAGCACTAATCGATGTTGAAAAAGGAAAAAATCATTTTAAGGCTGCATAACGAAACTTTAGAATACGACATGTCCAAGGTTATAAAGAAACCCGCTCATATAGAAGACACCTTTTTCATAGACATTGTCGACTCTATTGTGCAGGATAATTCATCTGCTATTATTCGTAATGATGCTCTTGAAAATGCTTTAGCTGAAATTTGTGATAAACAACCAATGTGCCCTGACACAATCCAAATGGTAGCAGCTCTGGATAAGATAAAATCATATACAAAACCACGCTACCCACCACCCGAACCATTAGAGCTTTCTACTAAGAAGATACCACCATCAATCGAACAGCCCCCTCTCGTAGAAATGAAACAATTACCTTCACACCTGAAGTATGTCTATCTTTCTGATCTTTGTACTTTACCTGTTATTATTTCTTCATCCCTAACAAGTACACATGAGGAACAGCTTGTGAAGATCCTTCAGAGCCACAAGAAGGCAATAGGCTGGTCCATTTCTGACATCAAAGGTATCAACCCCCATTTCTGCACACATCACATATACATGGAAGATACCTACAAGCATTTAGTCCAACCACAGAGAAGGCTGAATCCCAACATGAAAGACGTAGTAAAGAAAGAAGTGCTCAAACTTCTCGACGCTGGGATTATCTACTCCATCTGTGACAGCAAATGGGTAAGCCCTGTTCAAGTGGTCCCGAAAAAAGGAGGTCTCACTGTGGTCCCCAACGACAAGGGTGATCTAATCCCCCAGAGAACCACGACGGGATGGAGAGTCTGCATCGATTACAGGAAACTGAACAGCGTAACGCGGAAGGACCACTTTCCTCTACCGTTCATTGATCAGATGCTGGAAAGATTGGCTGGGCAAGATTACTACTGCTTCCTGGATGGGTATTCAGGATACTTTCAAATACCCATTGCCTCTGAAGACCAGGACAAAACCATATTCACATGCCCGTACGGGACATTTGCATATAATCGGATGCCTTTTGGTCTATGCAATGCCCCAGCCACATTTCAAAGATGCATGATGGCAATCTTCAGCGACTATCTTGAGAAGAGCATCGAAGTCTTCATGGACGACTTCTCTGTCTTTGGTCACACTTTCGAATCCTGTCTAAATAATCTGGACGCTATCCTCACCCGATGTGAAGAAACTAACCTTGTGCTTAACTGGGAAAAATGCCATTTCATGGTTAAAGAAGGAATAGTTCTTGGGCATAAAATATCTTCGAAGGGCATTGAAGTTGACAAAGCCAAGGTCGAAGTCATTGAAAAATTACCACCACCTTCGACGGTGAAAGACATCAGAAGCTTCCTTGGCCATGCTGGGTTCTATAGAAGGTTTATCAAGGATTTCTCCAAGATTTCGAAGCCTCTATGTGATCTCCTAGCTAAAGACGTCAAGTTCGACTTCACTGACAAATGCCTACAAGCCTTCAACACACTGAAAGAATGCCTCATCTCCGCCCCCATTGTGATATCACCAGACTGGAGCCTTCCATTTGAAATTATGTGCGACGCCAGCGACTACGCAGTGGGTGCCGCTTTATGCCAAAAGAAGGAGAAGATCTTGAGAACCATCTACTATGCAAGTAGAACCCTCAACGACGCTCAGAAGAATTATTCAACTACTGAGAAGGAACTTCTAGCAGTAGTCTTTGCTCTGGATAAATTCCGATCATATCTCTTGGGAAGCAAAGTAATAATTCACACCGATCACTCCGCTCTGAGGTATCTATTTGCCAAAGAAGATGCCAAACCCCGACTCCTCCGGTGGATACTCCTACTACAAGAATTTGAGATTGAAATCAGAGACAAGCCAGGAGTGCAGAATGTAGTAGCAGACCACCTATCTCGCATAGAGGCACCAAGTGATGGCACATCCATCAATGAATTCTTCCCAGATGAGTGCGTTTTTATGATTGGTGACACCGGTGATCCATGGTACGCTGACATGGCCAACTACCTGGCACAAGGAGTAATACCACATGGGCTAACCTACCAACAAAAAAACAAGTTCTTTTCAGATGTAAAGCATTACTACTGGGAGGACCCTCTCCTTTTCAAGGTCTGTGCAGACGGGATGGTGAGAAGATGTGTGCCCCGAGATGAAATCCAAAGCATTCTACGACATTGTCACTCTCTTGAAGCAGGAGGACATCATGGGCCAGCTCGGACAGCAGCTAAGGTACTTCAATCAGGCTTTTTCTGGAAAACCTTACATAGAGACTGTCACTCCTTTGTAGCTTCCTGTGATGAGTGCCAAAGACTTGGGAACACCTCCAGAAAACATGAGATGCCTCTCAACATCATACTCGAGGTAGAACCTTTCGACGTGTGGGGCATTGACTTCATGGGACCCTTCCCTTCGTCTTGCTCAAACCTCTTCATCTTGGTAGCAGTCGACTATGTGACTAAGTGGGTGGAAGCTATCGCCTCTCCCACAAATGATGCAAAGGTAGTACTCAAGTTCTTGAAGAGGAACATATTTACACGATTCGGAGTCCCACGTGCTATAATCAGTGACCAAGGATCCCACTTCTGCAATAAGCAGTTCACAGCCTTGATGACCAAATATGGAGTGAGGCACAAGGTAGCCTTGCCTTATCACCCCCAAACAAATGGCCAGGCTGAGGTCTCTAACCGAGAATTGAAGTGGATCCTACAAAAGACAGTTAATTCTTCAAGAAAAGACTGGTCCCTGAAGCTGGATGATGCACTCTGGGCGTATAGAACAGCCTACAAGACGCCCATCGGCATGTCCCATATCGACTAGTCTTCGGCAAAGCTTGTCATTTACCGGTCGAGCTCGTGCACAAATCTTCTGGGCCGTGAAAGCCCTCAACTTTGATCTACTGAGAGCAGGTGACAAAGGAAATTCCAGCTCACTGAATTAGAAGAATTTCGAGAGGATGCCTATGAAAATAACCGAATCTACAAAGAAAAGCCAAGAGGTGGCACGACAAGATGATCCTTAAACGGGAGTTCCATGAGGGAGATTTGGTTCTTGTACAATTCCAGGTTAAAGCTGTTTCCTGGTAAACTAAAATCCTATTGGGCTGGACCATTTACTGTCTCCAAGGTCACCCCATATGGATCAGTTGAGTTGGTGGATTCTAAAAAACAAACTTTCATGGTCAATGGATCTAGACTAAAGCATTACCAGGGTGGTAATCTCGAGACAGTTGATGCTCGTACAATAAATCTACAAGATCCTCAGATTTGAGTACGCTTCAAAGCGTCTAGCCAAAGACGTTAAAGAAGGGCAGCTTTCCGGGAGGCAACCCGGATGAACTTATCTTTTATATGCTTTTATGCTCTTTTAATTATCAGGTTCTCTTTCAATTTTGTTTTGCTAACTATTAACCCCGTTTGTAGTATGGTTGCTTCTAGTGTCTTATGCAGGTGCAATTTCATGTCTACACCGCAACCAAGCTACGCTACTTGAGGCTGAAGCTCAAGTGTGGGGGAACTCCTATAACACAAGCAAAATAATCTCAGGGGAGTACCAGTCTTTTAATTATGCTTTTATTTAAATAAAATCATGCAGAGGAGAGTTTATGTGCTTAAATGATTATTGTGAGCTTTGTGTCTCTATTTTATCTACTTACCGAAAAGGTCTTCTGAAACTTTCCCTTGTTTTTCTGGTGAACAATGAGGACATTGTTCAATTTAAGTGTGGGAGAGTGTGCCCTTTTCAGTGACATTTTATGCTTAAATGCTTAATCTCTCTGCTAATCTTGCGTTTGTCCAAATTCAATATCGTGGACCCTTTATATGTGGGTTGTTCTCTTTAGAATAAATACTGTTATGAATTGTGGGATAAATGGTACAAATTTTAAAATTTTGATTACTTTTGAGGAGCATTTTTATGCGGTGTGACCAAATGATCTGAAATGGATGGATTTTTATTACTCAGGGGTTCTTTCTGTCTTCTCTCTTAGGGATTGCTAAGGGGTGCTTCTCTGTCAAAAAAAAAGAAAAAAAAAAAATAAATAAGGGACTTGCGAGACACCATTGGTAACCAACAAAGAGAGTTGAGTGTTCTTAAATACAAAGGCTTAATGCCTACATATTATCTTCTCATCTCTTATGCAAAAGTGAAACAAATGCATAATCTATTTTCCTTTTGTTTTCTCCTCAATGCCCATTCTTGAGAGAAGTTGGCCATGGTAAAAGTTCTCAAAGTCACCTTAAATCAAGAAGCATTGAAGTACTCCGGATCATACCCGAAACTCTTTTTTATTTTTGCCCTGAGTACACCTATGCCACCAGTAGGTGATGGATCACACTCCTCTAAAAGTTAAGATCATGTACTGTTCACTCCTTATCCTACCCTTCATAATATATTTGTTAATATTGAGCATTCCCTACTTGCTTGGGTACATGGTTTTGCTTGAGGACAAGCAAAAGGTAAGTGTGGGGGTGTGATAAGTGTCTAAATGAGCATGTTTTATGGGTGTATTTCATATATTATATCAGCACTTTTTCTGCTCATTTCTCACTTATCGTATTTTTTTCTAGTTTATGTTTTATTGTTATCTCACAAATTTATTGGTTAAAACATGAGGAAAAACCAAGCTAGGAGCAAAGTACACGAAGAGATGAACGCATAGGCGCAGACGGCTTGAAAAACGGAGCCCAAACGAAGAATCTAGATCCGGTCAAAATTCGCAAGTCAAATACACACGTCCGTGTGTTGTCCTCGACTTGTCCGCATAACTGAGGGTGGACAGCAGGCGGACAGCACTCTGTCCGCGTGAACTAAGGCGAACAAACAAGCGGACAAGACATAGAGTTGTCCGCGTAGATTTAGGCGGACAGAAGGGAGGACAAGTGGCGGACAACACACGGATAAGGAGCGGACATGGGTGTGTCCGCATGAACTTAAGCGGACAGGTAGGCGGACATGGGTGTGTCCGCATAAAACTGGGCGGACACAGGGGCGGACGTGACTCAACACAGATGCCGCGACAGTTTTCTTCCCCAATTGCCCAGTTGCTTGTTGCGGCGCCTACAGACATGTCGAATTGCTCCGTTAACAATATCAGGCACCTACCTTATCCTGCCATAAATTCCTCACGTGTCTGTCTCCACTCAGTTTTGTCTCTTCTCCACTACAGATCTGCAATCAACCTCTCCTCTGCCTCTATATAAACCCACTCCTTATACCATAAATAAACTGCACCACGTACGAGAGACTGAAAGAAATCACACAAACAGCACCACACTCCATTCTCTTCCATTCAATTCCTCCCGTAACACCATAACTCTCCATCTTTTATTTATTTCACCACTTCACCACATTCACTCACGTACGTACTCAAACAGAAGCAGTATTTTACAAAGAGAGAAAAGAGGCAGCATAAGTGAGAGCGAGTGCAGACCCGTTCTTCGCAAGCAGTTTTTGAAATAATGACTATTTCTATCTTTACTCTGTTTTTATTTCTGTCGATGTCTGAGTAATTTTATATTTGTGCTTAGGATGGGTGTTTAACCCCAAAATAATTCAGACGTATTTATAATACCGGGTTTGCTTATAAATATTTGTTTTATCTCTCTAAATTATTAAATGCTTAACAACTGATCATTTTTATGCATTTACGGTTTCTCTAATTTCAATGATTTTGTAAATTAGAATAGACCACAAATAGAGATAAACGTTAGATATTATCTCCTTGATTAGCAGATAAAATCCATCGCTGTTATAAAAAGAATTCTCGCTTAAAGCTATTAATGATTTTAGACTTTTTCTGATTGTAAAATGTCTATTGAATTAATTAAGAGTTGTCCTTATCTATGATTTAGGAAAGCCACAAGATAAATTCTTAACAGACAAATAAGAGCAAACCAGGATTATAATTAATATCTGAATTATATTTGGGCGATTTCACCTTCCTTAGCACATTTTCCATCCACTTAATACACAACTGTTTTATTTAAGCTTTTTTTATTTCTGTACTAATCCAACAACAAATCAAGCTTGCCTCCGGCTAAACCCCTTTTTACAGTTTTTATTAACTACCAAGACTAGGATAATTGAACAATTTCCTTGTGGATACGACACTTGTTTTACTACTCCGAATAGGTGCACTTGCCTATTAGTTTGCTATAAATCTATATATATTAACGTGTAGTTTTATCCCAACACTTAACACTTAACAATCCCTAGTACCTTCTAGGTCATAAAATCTCATTACAATACTTAAACTCCTTTGTTTATCAACTAAATTTTGCCATAGCTTCTCTTGTATCACCTTACACCAAAACACATAGTTTTTCCACCATTATACAATCCAAGAACACTCATCTCTTAATGCACATTCTTTACACACAAACATATGGTTTTTCATCCTTTAACCTTCAAACACATTCACCTTCACAAGATATGTTCTTTACACACAACTAAACCTTTAAACTACACTACATCACAATATAGTGCATAAACTTAAATTGCTTGGCTCTTAGGCCCTTAAATTGCATTAAACTTAAACACTGAATTTCCACATTTAAATGCCTTGAACCTGCAAATACACACAACAATGCTCCCATGTCCTTTTAGTCCACCTTGTGGATAGTTTTCTATCTCATTTCTCATTGGCTCTTTAGGTTATTTATTAAGCAAATATAGCTCAATTTCCTAGTACACAAAACACACCAAGAGAGATCATTTACCTCTTTGTTTTCCAAGTTTTCTCATTGTTTTCTCTTGTTCTTTCTTGATTGAAAATCGGCAAGGAAATTTTATCACTTGTTAATCTTCTAACCATTACACATATAAGGGTAATGAGCATTAAGTTTAATACCCAAACTCATAGTCAAACCCTAGGTTTACATATGTGTCTTAAAACACCAAAATTTGATGATTACCTTTGGAATTCGAAAGAGAGCTTGGTTAAGTAGTAAGATAGGACTCCTCCTAGTCCTTTGAAGTTTGAATTAAGCTATGAAGAGAGCAAGACAAAGCACCATTGTGAGGTGAATTTTCGGACACATACAAAAATGAGAGGAAACTTAGATTTTTTTGGTTTTCCTTACCTTGAAGCAAAGGAGAATGACAAGGCATGAAAATATGAGCTCAAGCTCCTTCAATGGTGAATCTCCATGGCACCGAAATGAAGCTTTTGATGATTTGAAAAGATAGAAGTGAAGAGATTGGTCTAACTAAGACAAATATGGTCTTAGAATTTGATTTGGAGCATTAATGAACATTTGGTGATCAATTGAAGTTAGAGAAGAGAGGGGCTGTAGCAAGCTCGGTTCTGGTTGGGAGAATAGAGGAAGAACACGGTGGGAAGGCAAGGAAATGAAGAGGAGAGGTGAGAGGTCTCACTTTTGCAAGATATTTAAGCTTAAAAGCAAATAGTAACTTTACTTTATTTCTTTTTCTTTTCTTTAGTTGGATGACTAGGTTGGTGACTCCCCACCTTAAAAACCGTGGCCCCTTCAATATATAACATATATATGGCCTTTGTTGACCAATTAAACACTTATGTTGACTTATAACTTAAACTAGCACTATTTGAGCACTATTCACAAAACAAGGCACATATTTGTGAAATTTTTGATTTCCCATTGATTTAGACTTCCTAATGTGATTAAGTAGTACACATATTAATTAAAGAGTAATGATGGTCATTTAGCCACTCAAAACTCATTTACAAGACAATTTTTCAAAAATGTGCTTTAAGACTCCTTAAAGCACATTTTGTTTTTAACTTGTTTTCAAGCTTGGTTTTCTTTAGTAATTGATTTGACATGTTCATTAGCATGTTTATAAGGTCTAAGAATGACCTTTAGGTATTATACAAGGTTACACCAAGTCTAGAGCAAGTATTTGCTTAAATTGACTTTAAGGTGTTTTCTTGTGTTTTGTTTGGTTTAATTGTCCACCAACATTCCCTAAGGACTTATTTAGGCTTATTAAATCATAATTGAATATTATTAAGTCTTGGTAGGCTCTTTGGGTCCTAACCAAGTTCACTTCCAAGCTTAGAGCATGTTTTTGCTCAAACTGTGTCTTAGTGTTTTATTGTGTTTTACTATGGTTTAAATTGTTCACTTATGTTTCTAAGGCACTTTTTAGCCTTTCTATACCATAGTTTAACATTTAAACAACATATCAAGGTTTGGGGTATTTCAATATTAATTCATCTTTCCAACTTCATTATGTTATTTAAATCCCAAAATACCATTCTAGAATCTTCTTTCTAACTTATTAATTTTAAATAATTGGAGTCCAAATTCAATTTGACTTTCTTTTGTGGTTATAAGATTTCAGGAGTTCAGATCCTTTTACTACTTAATGTAGTATTTGTTAACTCTCCTGATTCTTCTCTCAATAATTATATTACTAGCATTTTGACTTACATTTTTAACGTAATTGTTTTCCCTTCTGTTGGACCTTTGGACTAATTACAATATATTATTTCTAGCTTCCTTCATTATTGTTGAGCAGAAATATGTGGCCATCTCTACCTAGGCAGTGTACCTATCGTTTTGCGGAATAGTGAATTGAGTGGGGGTTGTCGATCTCAGGGACCTCGTTCAATTAATTAACAATTTATTTACTAACTGAGAACTAAACTAAGAAAACAGGAAATGTCACTTTTTCAGGTTTTACTTAATTTAATAAAAAGGATGACCAAGCAAACTAACATAAATAATAAAACAGTAAAATAACCTAAGTAAATAAATAAAGAGTAAAACTCTAAATAAAAGGAAGCACCCCGGATTGTTTTGCAAACCTTCACTTTTTATTCTATTAGTAAACTCTCCCCTGATTATGTAATAAACTCAGAAACTTTAATTAATTCGTCAACGGCTAAGTCTAACGAATCCTAACCAGTTGCTAGAACTAGCAGCAGACTAATGCTTTAATCCGGACACAACTAATCGCATAAAGAACAATTTCTATTTGAGACCGATTAACTATAGGCGGGATCACGTTCTAGTCGTTAATCAGGTTTAATTCCTATGTCTTGTTATCTATCTCAGCTCTCGCATGTTGAATAGAAAACTACAAATATAGCTTTAATAATTGATCAGAGAATTAAAGCGTATGAAGAACTGGAATTAAACTATTGCAATAATGAATTCGACAAAAGATTACAAAATAAATATAAAGATCCGGCCTGCTACCCCAACCCGGGGAGCTAAACTAACTACGCTAACATGACTATAAAAATAACAAAAACAACAAAGGAATAACACATTGAACAGATTAGAGAAAAGGGAAGAAGAAACTCTGTTAGAAGAACTTCGCTCCGCCTTCTGTCATCACGTGTCTCTGCATTAATCCTCTGCTAGAAGTGTGGGGTGTAACAATGGTGGACTTGTGGGTGTGGAATAGTAGTGGATAGTGGAGGCATACGCCTCATCAGAGGCGCGGCGTCAATGCGGGCGTAACCCCCCTCGTCGAACCCTAGACTTCATTTTATATATAGCAGCCACCACCTTTTTATTCTATCCTTTGATGATATGCTACGTCAAATAGATAGATCATGAGACATGTGCTTCCGCCAAAGACTTGCATGGTTGTGATCGTGAATATTGGTGGCATGTAAAACGTGCTGTAGCTATGAAATAAAGATGATGAGAAATCATTTGCCGTGAGAATTATGTTTTTGTGTGAGTGCTAGTGATTAGCAAATGATGATTATAATAATTGAATCATCATTATGCTTTTGTTATGCAGCCGTGAATCTCATACATATATCTATATATATATATTGTAGTTTTTCTGCATTTGACACATAAAATATATTAGCTCTCATCTAAACATAAATCTATGGAAAAACATATGATAAGTGAGAAATATGACATGAATTGTTATAAAAATAGGAAGAATTATAACCCTAAAAGTAGATATATTTCGCACTTATCAATTATCAATAAATGTTTATTCTTTACTTCCTAGATATTTTACTTCTCATCCTTATCTTTTACAACAATCAAATAAATCCCTTTCCATTTTATTTCAAATTAAAGGATTATTTCTTTATTTTCTGATGGGTTATTTTGTTAGAGTTTTGACTTCTTCTCCGATGTTTCTCAACGTCGATATAATTTCTAAAGTAATTACAATATGAATTCTTTGAATTCTCCTTTTAAATATTTTACATTATTTAATTAATTCCTCTACTCCTTTAGAAAGAACGTAATTCACTTAATTTATATTAATAATCTTTTATTCCCTAATTTACTTATTTAAACCACGATCTTATTGATCATTCTTCATCTTCTTCACGCCGCCACTACATTCTCCTTCCCAACTCTCAATTCACGTTCCTGCTTGTGTTTGGGCCAAAACCCTTCCCTGGTGCCAACTAGAGCTATATCGGGTAAAGTAATCGTATGTTTAGTGTGTTAATGGTTCAGTTGTGTTCGTTAAATTCTGATTGTGAGTTGTTATGTTCTATTGACGAACATTGTTGGTGATCTCTGTGAACCATCTCCCTGAGTCAAGGAAACGACCAGGTAAATTCTATGCTCATTGTTGGATTTGGTTGTGGATTGTTTTCTATCACAAATTGCGTTTTGAGAAATCTCATTGGGGATTTGGTAATGGTTATGTTTTGAGATTTCTTCACTGGTTTGTAATTTCCCTAGGGTTTTTGGTGCTCCCTGGTTCACCATGTTGGTTCTCTGCACCGTGAGCATGAATTATTTACACTGATATATACATTATTGCGCTGCATACAATGACTACAGTTAAGCTCCATGATCTACTCTATGGACTGATGATTCATAGGAGGTGTGCACACTTAAGGACTTAGGGTGAGGGTATTTGGTATTACAGTCTATTGTGACTGTCTGTTGGTTTCTGTGAATACTCCTGTTGAAGGCTCCCCAAATTGTTTTACTGGTTATTGGTTATTGAAACGTGGAAACGGATTATTGAATTGTAAAGCTTGAATGTTTCGTTTATTCAAACTCAAAGGAATTTCTAAAATGCATTTTACGTAATGAGATGGAATTTACTCATTTTCGCTGATTTGCACGATCCCTTCATGCTTTTATTATTGTTTTCTGATCGCAGGTACAAATTGCTGACTTGGGGAAATGGGGAACGCGCTGTCACTTAGTTTAGGAGAACTGAAATCAGTTTGCGACATTAATTGAGTTATGGATTTATGGAACGCAATATTTTAGTTACTTCGTTTGCTTCTTCAATGTTGGTTACAGTTTGAGCTTCTGCATATTTTGGATTTACAATGTTAAGTTAACATTTTGGAATGTTTTGTGGTTTATTAGCCTGAGCATCCACGGGTTTGGATGTGGCGGTAGCACCTTGGATTACAATAAAGTTTTCCGCTGTATTTCATGGTAAAAATGTTGTTTCAATTCATTTATTCATTGTGTTATCCTTATTATGGTTTTGTGTAAGTTCTGGTGTGCTTTTGGTCTCTGGTTTACACTTTGAAAACGCATACAGGGACCTGTCCGAATGTCCGTTCGGACGTCCATGTTCGGACAGGCCCCGAGAGTTCTAGGTATTCTCGCTGTTTTGGTTGTGTCCGGACTTCTGTCCGAAATTCAAAGTTCGGACAGCATGCGAGGATGAGTTCGACTTGCAAGTCTCGACTTACGTCCGAACTTGCAAGTTTGGACCTACGTCCGGACACGCGCATAAGAAATTTTGGGATTTTGAAACTTGACTTGTGTCCGAACTTCAAAGTCCGGACACAAGTTCGAACATCTTCGGCTTTCAGAGTTTTCAACTCTCGACTTGTGTCCGAACGTCAATGTCCGGACACAAGTTCGGACAGGTGCTTTCCACAGTTTTATCTTCTTCGGCTTGTGTCTGAACGTTCAATGTCCGAACACAAGTTTGGACCAATATCGTTTTGCACTTTTAGAGCTCGTTTGAAGTCCGTTTTTAATTTCGTTTGCGCCGTTAGATTTGTATTTTCATAAGCTATCATTTGAGGTAAAATCTAGGGCGTTACAGTGAGAATCTAAGGTAATCCCAATGTTGACATCGTACTGAATATAAACTAATTCTAAAAGTGCAATAAATAAATAAATAACGTCGTTGACTACCCCGAAGACCCGCACTCCAGCTTCATAGCTCGATTAAGTCCTGAAATGTGGGTGCCATAAAGGCTCAGCCAACTGAGGTATGCTAAATGTGATCCTAGACCCTTTAGGCCACTTAGGTCATTTTTGCCATCTTGATTAACATGGGGTTCATTTCTAGCTGTACCGTTTACATGCTTATAACATAACTGTAAATACGGAATTGAAACACACAACAGGTATTCAAACATTGACACATCAAGACATGCTATTACGACATTGATAATTGAACAATTAAATTCGAATCGACGGTAATGTAAGAGTTAGCTGAAGTCCAGTTAGTCTCACTTGTTTATTTCCATCACATGAAGCCCCGCTTCCACAATCTCACATAAACATACGGGTGTCATGATAAGGACAATTCCCCGTTTAACCTCACACATTAATATTTTGGACAGTAGTCCGGTGCCATCTACAGTGGGTAGATGGACTCACTTATATACAGTGGTAGATGTCCATTAGGCCGAAGCCAGGGTATGGTGCCAACGGTAGCACACTCCGACTAACGATGGTATCTGGCTCGTGAGATAAACAAGAGTAGACCCTAAACGGGTGTTAGAACTCTAGTGATCACTATGCGCAACCTGCTGGGACGTATGCAGACCAAGATTTAGGAACATTGTTATATTAATTAATTATCACACTCTCATAAGTTAGCGTATTTTAATTAGTCTCCTGGAGATTCAATCTCGTTATTGGAGAAAACACATTTTTATTGGATGCCCTATTGGGTCTTACACACAACCTAGAAGTCTGCTATGTGATGTTCAAAGGTCGAGTCATCACTCTAGAGACAGTTAATACTGGGTCTCTAAACTAAGTTCCTCACTTAGTGTGTTAGGAGTTGTTTACTCTCACAAGATAGTATCCAGAGTCTCTCCCGAAAGTTCATACACAGTTAGAGTGATAATCAGTATTACATGTCCGAACGACGTACGCGCATAGTTAATAAACGCTTTGGCGATTGGAAAACATAAGCACATACAAACACATGCATAACATTTATTATCTGACATGCAAGCACACAGTTACGTCCGGAACCCAAGGAAAACTCTCAGAGTCTCACATACCGTTCACCGTTGAACAATGCTAGCGTGATGATTCACGCCTATCCTCTAGCAATCCCGTAGCTCGTATCTAGCAGTTGTACCTCTGGAATACATCACTCTAATATCAGTGTCTATAGTACGAGTCTACTTAACCATCTAAACAGGTTCTAATCTTTGCCCTGTAGTTATACCCTTAACTGATTATTGTTTAGCTCGGGTTTGTATTAAGTCTCGGGATTTAATTTAACCATACTCTATAGTTGTAAGAGTATAATATTTCGTAACGCAATAACATACATTACTTAAGGATTAAGTTCCTAGTAATCCATGCTATTTATCAAGGTTAGTGACCCTTGTATATTTGCATACACACATACAAATATATATATATACCAATTTATATTCCACTTCTATATTTATATACCCATATTCGTATGTATCGATACATATATTTTTATATCCATACAATATAGTCCATTGTTATACTTTACTTGGCTAAGTTATATTCTAACTTTTAATTACATATTATTTTATGGGGCAGTCAACTTAACCACTTGATCAATTTGTGATGATTTGGTCAATCTAGTTTGACTTGGTCAATGTTACATTATATCCAATATTTATTTATCAACTCATACTATATCATATTATAACACCTATAGTCATATTTCCAAATCTATGATTCTCTCACATTAACCAATATGATTTACCAATCATATTATATTTTCATATTATAAATTCATATCATGTGAAATAAGGTTTCCCATAATGCTTTTATTCATAAATTTCATGTGGAGTACGCTTTTATTTGTTTGTGCCTTTTATTCACAAATCTCTTATTAATAATTCATTAATGTTATACAAGGTATTTTACACATTGTCACCTTCCTTATATTATAAGGTTTCTTATCATATATTATCCCCAATTTCCAACTTAACCCATTATTCTATGTGATTATTATAAGGTATATTTACCCCATTAATCTCTTTATGTTATACCCTCTTATACTTTAACATAAGGTCATGTTATATTATCCTAACCTTTATAATATATCATTCATTGTTTCTGAAAATTCCAAACTAACCATATACCTTCGGTATTTTAATTCTTCCCCTTTCATTTTTGGTTATTTACATAATCACCCAAGACATTATTGTTACATTCTAACCTTATTTAATTATAACCTAAGATTCCAAAACCTTATAGTATACAACTATATACATATCTATATCTACAAATTCGAACAGCACCCTCTCTTTCCAAATTTATGCTATTGCTCACAACTTCTCATTATACATATTACCCCTCTTTATTTTGTAACCTTACAATTTAATACCTAGATTTAGTTACAATATTAACTTTATTTAACTCTAAGAACTCCCAAAATAATCCTTAATTTCTCTAACAGCCCCTAGGCTGTCCCAATACTATTTTCCATCCCAAACTTTTGGTTATTTACTATTAACCCATAAGTTTTATAAAGGTTACATTTTAATACTTAAAACTATATATTATAACCCTTAGTTTATTAAATTACCAAAATCAATCTAAAATTCACCAATATTATGTACAGAACCCTACTGGTCATATAACCTCATTCCAGCCCTTAACTTTTGAAAATTACATAAACACCCCAAATAGTTTTATAATTTCATTTTTAACTTATACTTGATTTAAGTTACCAAATCAATTACTTATTTTTCCAACTTGGTCAAACACCATATATGGTCAAGGTTGACCTCCAAACACTCATTTGACCAACATTTATTAGTAATTACGAAAATACCCCTATCATCTCTCTAGTTTTACATTTAAGTGTTAAACTTTATAAAAATTACATTTTATGTTTTTAAATTCCTAAACAGCCCCCATTCAGCTTTTTTTTTATTGTTTAGCACCCCAAACTTTATTTATTTATGGTTTGACCCACATGGTAAATCTTTTGTTCATTTTAACACTTATAAAGTTCATAAATTATATTATAACTTTATATTCAATTTATGTTACACCTAAATTCATCATTATTCATACAAAATGTTCCTAGGTGATTATGTTCACTAAAATTACATTTAGCACCAGAAACATGTTAATTCATTTAACCACACAAAACTTAATAATTTAATATTTAAAGCTTTAAATAACTATAATAAAATGGCCTAAACACATGGCCTTCAACATAACATAAGCTTAACTATAAAATGACATTAAAATGTCGAAACTATAGGTTATACATGGCTGCTACAGATTTTTCATTTAACTTATAAAAATCATTTTTCTTTCATTTTTAAACTTATAAACTGACTTTAATAAGTCATTAGCACCTAGATTCACCAACCAACACATAAACCCATAATTTTCTACACATTTTTATGGTTTAAACAGCACCTATATGTACCATTATCGGCCCTAATTGTTTCATGACATTAATAACTTTAATGTACATAATTAAGGGTTTTAAGCATCATTACCTTGTATAACCACAAGGAAGTCCATTCCAATGCTCCCTCCCCCTCTCACCACATTTTACAGAACCTTAGGTTAGGTTTTTGCTTCATGAAATTAAGTGTAACACTATTATGAACCTTAAGACTTTAAATGAGTATTTTACCTTCTTAAAGATGGTTTTCTCTTTGGGATGATGTTCCTTGAAATACCCCAAACTAATTAAACATGTATTAAACATCTAATCACATTAATTAAGGCCTAAACAGGCCTTAAAAGTCAATTGAGAAACGATGGTCAACACAAGGCAAGATACTGCACCCTTTGACTGTTTAGGGTAAATACATACCCAAATGAACTTCTTAGGACCTAAAATTTTGTCCTAAGCATATAACACATAACTAAACATACTACAATCGTTGGACAACACTCCAACACAAGAACAAGCATTTACATGCTTCAAGGCGGTAGGGCAAAAATGTGCTCTAAGAAACCTTAAAGGTCTTATGACCTCTATTTGATATAAAATTGGATTCCTATGATCAATAATCATGTAAGGAACACAACAAAACTGTTCTCAAAGAAAACCAAGCTCAGAAACACCTTGTGACACAAAATGTGCGCTAAAACACCTTAAAGCAACGTTTTTATGTATGAGCTCTAAGATAATGACTTTTTGTCACTTTAAAGACTATATTACATCTTTTATATCATTTATGTGACATGAGAGACTATATTATAAAGTCTAATCAAGTTTAAAAAAAAATCAAAATGGGTGATTTTGGGTGAATAGTACCTAAAATAACATTTAATTACTTAGTTTTAACCATGGTCAAACGTCACCCATTGACCAAACCAGCCATTGCCGCCTCTTTATGCTGTCATACCCACCCATTAAGGGAACTAAAATATCTACAATGAGTCATCTAATTACTATTCAATAAAGTAGTAAACATTACCTTATAAGCTTAATTCTTTCTCTTTCCTCTCATTATCTTCTTCCCAGCCGACACCAAGCGTCACCACCTCTCTTTTACTTCTCCAAACCGTAGGAACACTCCAATTCAGAAGAGAACACCAATGACATAGGTAAGCTTATTAAGCCATTTATGTTCATTCTCTTCACATTTCTTTCCTCTTTCCATGGAGCTAAGCATCAACCATTTCCATCCATGTTTCTAGCTTGTTTGGAGGTTTAAAAGGAGGGCAATTCTCGGCTGTAACAAGGGAAGGAGGTGGAGAATTCTAATCTTGTCTTAAGGTATAAAATGTGCTTTAAGCACTTATATCTTGTTCCTTCATTACCGGTTGTAAAACCTGTTCTCTTAGGCTTATTATCTTCTTCTTAACATACTATTTCAGTTGGTATACCAAGAGCTTCAAGGAATAGCCAAATCCATGCCAAAAACACCATTTTTGGTATTTTAATCAAGGTGAAAATTAGCCATTCTAATCTAAGTTGTACCGGTTTTAAAGCTTGATTTAGTAGCTCTTTTGATACTCTTGTTTCTTCTAAAACAGGCTGAAGAACACCTTAGCTTGCCTTGTTATTCAAGGTAGTAATTTACCTTGAAATATACATTAAACACTTCTTATGGTAGCTTTGTTTTGGAGACTAATAATGCCTTAATGCTGCTTGAAAACATGTAAAATAGCTGTGGTAAATTTATCTCTAAGCAGCCGTGGCCAAACAAGGCCTAAACTTGGCAAAAATAAGGTATAAATCACTTAAACCTACACTTGGTATATTAATATGTGTTTATACATATGTGTTATATATGCCGTGAATGAATATGGTTATTAAGGTTTTATTTTGACCTTAGGTGATTAGAGAATGGTTTAGTAAATTTATATAGTAATTAACTAACATAATTGTCAAATTTAAGACATTATGTGGAAAATGGTAAATATGAAAAGATATGGGAGGGCCGAGAGTTTAAAGTATTTTTGGGCATTTATGTGTAATTTATTTATAAGCTAATGTTTGTAATAAGGCCATGTACTTTAGGCCATTTTTTTTAGGTATTATAAGGTTTTAATTAAGTAGGTGATAAAATTATATACCGCAAGAATGGTGTATAAAGTTGTAATTAAATAAATGTGGGGGAATTAATAAAGCCGAAAATTAAAGGTTTTAATGAGTTAAATAAAAATAAGATTTTATAAAGTTTTGGGGTTAAATGGTAATTTCTGAAAAATAGGGGTACAAACCGTAATATATGGAAATTAATGGTCAAGGCAATATTAAGGAGGTCAACCTTGACCATATGGTAGGTTTTGACCAAATTAGATAAGTTAAATAACTTATTTAAGGTTTTATAATAAGATAAGTATTTAATTGTAACAATTTTATAACATATGTGGTAAATATGTTATTACCAAAGTTAAGGGTGTAAAATGGTATTATAAACACCCATGGGCTATTAGGAATTTTTTAGGAATTTATTTGGTTGATTTTGGAATTTAAAATAAACTATATATGTATAATATATAGTTATTATGTCATTATGACACTTTGGAATAGTAGATGGGGTGGAAATGTAAAATACCGAAAGTATATGGTTAGTAAGGGTAATTATAACCCTTAGGTGAAATTTGGTGATTTTTAGAATAATATAAGAACATTTAATAAGATATGTGTATAATATATAGTTTTAATGATATTATAAAACTATATGTTATAAGTTGGGCCAAATGGCAATTATAGAAACTTGGTGGGTTAGAAAAATAATATAGAACAGCTAGGGTCTGTTCGTAATTTTAAAAATATATATAACCATAGGTTATATTTATATTAAGGTTTAAAATGTTATAATATATGATATATATTACATAACATTATATATGGGGTCAAATTATAAATTTGGAAAGTTAAAGGGATTGGAAATTAATTAAGAACAGAATGAGGTCTGTTCGGTTATTTAATTAAAATAACCATAGGTTATACTTTTTATAAAGTTAAAAATGTTATATAATATGGTATATATAACATGGTATAAATTATGGGGTGATTTGTAAATAAAGGAAACTATGGATTATGGAAAAGAATAAGGTATAAATGTATATGCCCATGCGGCAATATAAATAGTTTTGTATAAAAACTATAGGTTATAAATTAAAGGAAATAAAAATATCATATTATATGATATTAGTATATGGTATAACATTACAAAATGTTATGTGGTCAAAATGAAATTAAAATAAAGAAAAGGGCTGTACCGAATTATAAAAGATTGGAATATAAATTTTAGACTAAGGTCTACAATGTTATAAATGTTATAACAATTATATGGTTTTAATGGAATTAATATAAGTAAGGATATACACATTAAATAATGTGACAAACTATAAATAAATAAGATTTATAAACTAAGGTATTTATTGAATAAACCTTAGGAGTTGTAATTATACAACTTAAATTGTTACATAATATTAGGATAATAATCTTAATATAAGTTGTATAATATAATACAACTAATGGGAATAATCATCTAATATAAGATGATAAAATGTAACATATAATATAAGAGTTTTATAACTCATGAAACTTACCTATATGGTAAATATATGCGAGAGTAATGTATATCAGGATGGATATATATTATGGTTGGAAACCATATAATATAATGGTGGAGATTATTACATGGAAATAGTTATAAACTAGATGTTATAAGTTTTTGAATGGAAATAAAGTTTACTAAAGATAATGGATTAGATAATACAATGTATTATAATAGATGGTGGAAAAATAATACAATATAATAAACAATGCATGCATACATGCAACTATAGGCTATATACCTATATTAAATGGTGGATAAGATTAAGGAAATATAACGAATTAAACTTAACAGTCGAAACATTTCGACATACGAATTTTAGTAACAAAGCCGATCGGTTTAGAGAAACCCGTAACAATTAACTGTAGAACTCCGGGGATGAACTGTCGGGGTTACTTGTTATTCGGAAATACCGGATTTAGTTAGTCATGGAGACTGACTTATAGTTTATTACCGTTTATATCATACTTCAGACGAAGGCGCTTGACGAGCTAGTGGACTACACTGCGCATCCTTGGTCTAAGGTGTACGGTATGTAAAGGGGTTTGATCCGAGTTGTCCTAAGGAATTCCTTGGGCTCGGATTTGGTTGATATCACTTGTGTGTTAAGTGTTTTGGATACGTGTATGTGATTATGTGTTACTGCATTATTTATTTATGCACGAGCGTCCTACAGGACTAACATTACGTCGACTATAGATCGACTTATATAAACATACATATGCGTTTAATGTGATAACATGACGGTTACTTGATATGATACCCTTAGTATTAATATTAAGTATATGGTAACCTAAGTAAAACACTTAGGAACGAGTCACGACATTGTCGGTCTCTAGAGCATGGATCTCGAACATGAATATAACCTAGATTACTTCCAGGTATGCGTGAGACCCATTGGGCAGCTAATTAATAATTATATTCTCCATAAGACTAAGATCATATCTTAAACATTATGAGAGAGAGATGGTATGAGTTGAGGTGAGGAATCCAGTGTAGTTTACGAACTACCTGGTTACGCATTTGTGATCACTGAGGGGTTCCCGATCGGGTTCCGCTCCAGGTTTATACCCAACGAGCCCTATTTGGATCGTGGGCAAGTGGCTACGACCTTTATATGGACGCCTTACGAGGCAAAGTGAATAGTCAGGGGCCTCCGGACCTCTGGCGAAATGAGCACCTTTGTGTGTACGGGAGGACTACTGTCCATGGTGAGGTTATCGGGTTGTCCTAACATGACGCCCAACTGGTATTTAATTAACATGGTTTGGATGGATGGGGCCTTGAAGGCCAAATTAAATTAACAAAGGATGGTGTTCGCTACGGCGTTTATTCAGTATTATTATTCGATATACAAATGTTGTTTGTGATGTTTATGACCGTTTGAATTGGATGGATGATTATGAATTTATGCATGTTTATTACAGTATTGATTATAACTGTAAAATGGTAAAGCATGAAACCAATCTAATAATAAGATGGTTAAAATGACTAAGTGACCATTAGGGTCCAGGCCCTGCATACTCAGCGTTTATCGTTGAGACTACACTCATTGTGCAGGTTGTTGATTATCGCCGAAGCCGAAGTGCGGGATCAGGGTAGTTAGAGTTTATTTTAATTACCACGCATGGAGCTTATTTGTATAACGATGTTAGACTGGGAATTGAATTATGGCACGGTTATGCATATTCGGGATTGGGTAGACGCTCACTTGTCGACGTTTATGGTGTATGGACTTAGTATGATGTATAGGAGTTATCTCGTTATCACAGCGGTTAGCAGTTTGTTTATATTGGTTGTTGGATATAGTTTGGCTTCGTTACTCGCATGGGCGAGTAATGGCCGGTGACACCCGAGTGAGTATGTTGTTGTTATTATTTCTTCCGTGTAAGATGTTTTATTTATTGATACGAGAGAGATTATTACGTGTTTTAAGGAGAGGGGTGTTACATTCCTACTGCCTCCACACACCATGGGTGGTTCCAAGACCCATTCAGTCAGCATAATAACATGGACAAAAGTTTAGTTAATAGCTTTGACAAGGGATTTAGTTTAAGGAGTTTTAAGGCATAAATTTGAACATTAAAAGGAGGTGTTCTCACCATGATGTATGAGGAGTTCTGGGCCTAATTTTATGCCACCTAACAGAGGTTAGAATGAACTTTAGTTCATGGAAAAATCAGAACGAATGGATAGGTTTAAGGGACCTCATATGTACTTGATTTACCTTGCCTTTGGAGCTCTTCAAGAGGTGTTTTGACGCAGCTATTTGACCCACTAAATGGGGTGAATATCACCTTCATTTGAATCATGAAATGGTGTAAAAATGGAGAATAAACAAGTGCTAATTTCGGATTTATGAAGAAATGAGCAAAAATGTGCTTTAAGGAATTTTTGTCTTACCTTGACTTACCAAGCTTGTTCTCCTTGTTTCACCACGGTTTTCACTGACCCATGCTCATTAATTTTGAGTTAGAATTAAAGAAGAGAAGTGGTTGGTGATTTGGAGCAAGGAAATGAAGTCTTGAGGTAAAAAAGGGCTTAAAACACCATTAGAGACTTAAAGCTTGAAAGGGATGAAGATGGTGAATGAAAGGGGTATTTTGCTGTTATTCATGTCTGGAATGAGGGGGTGAAAGTTCTGAACATGAGCATGGGCAAAGAGAAAAATAAGTGTGAGTGTGGGTATTAATAAAATATGACTTTGTCTTAGGGTGAGTAAGGGCTATGTTTGTCTTATGTGTGAGTCATCTTGCTTTTCCTTGTCCCCTTTACTGGAAAATAACCGTAGGCAATGAAGAGAGGTGGGGGACATTCCATTTTGTGTGTGTAAGAGAAGGTGATGTGGAATTGTCTTATGTGAGGTGAATTTTTCTTTTAATGTATCTTTTGTGTTTCTTGCTTGTTTATGACTCACTTTTGTCTTCTTTGGTCCTTGTAATGCCGATACAAATAAGAGAGTGCAGTCACATTTCTAGTTTGTGTGTGTGTAAGAGAGGATGAAGTGTATTTGTCTTATATAAGGTGAGTTGTTCTTTAATGCATATTTTGGATTCTTACTTGCTTTTTGGCTTGTTCTCCCCTTGTACAGCCGAGATTAAGGAGGAAAAAGGATGTAACG
This sequence comes from Limonium bicolor, assembly GCA_023374045.1. Classification (NCBI taxonomy): domain Eukaryota; kingdom Viridiplantae; phylum Streptophyta; class Magnoliopsida; order Caryophyllales; family Plumbaginaceae; genus Limonium; species Limonium bicolor. Next base: position 161,823,329 of record CM041777.1, on the reverse strand, counting down.
ACCCCATAACCGGCCTAGGAGTTAGGGCCGTTACACGCCGCGAGTCTACTACCTAACGTCGCAAGGCTCTAATGCAAATCAACCCCAAAACCAAATAACGAACTTATATAAATACTGAAAGAGTTTACAAGATCCAAACACTTATAAGTCAAATACAAGGGAAGGCCCGAAGGCTACACAAAAGCTCCAAAGCGTCCAACGCGTAAAGCCAAACAAAAGTCTAAAGAAAACATAACATAAACAGAGCTCCAGGAGAAGGTAAGGAGAGGGATCCCACGAGCTCAATTGCAACATAAGTAAAGGGGTGAGCTAACAGCCCAGTAAGCAGAAGACTTCCTCAAGGAAGCCCACTCAAAACAGAAGCAGAAGTTTGTATAAACAGAGAGAGAAGTAGCCACTTGGAAACAGACAGATCAAAATCACAAATCAGAAGGCAGAGCGAACATCACAACAAATCATAGTCGAACTTTGAGAATCAAACACAGAAGAGTGGGACACTAGAAACAAGCTAACACAACAAAGGACTCACATAATGTCCTATGGATCCGAAGATCCCACAACAGAAGCTGTAGAGACAGCTAACAGACCCGTCGGTCAAATAACGTCCTAAGGGAGACCCTAAGGAGTGTAATCAGAAGGAATTCCTGCACAGCATGCTACAGCCCCGACCCGACTATCCAAGGCTCAGAAGCAAAGTAACTAGGTCCCAAAACCAAAAGCTCACAAAACAGATATTAAGTGCATGAAAATGCATATAAACAGCATAAGAAGCTTGTACACAAGTAGGGGAATCCAACCCAGCAAACGGAACTCAAAACGGAGCTAAAACGGAGAAGTTATGCCCAAAACAGTGGCATGTCCGAACTTGCGTCCGACCTTGCAAGTTCGGACAAAGGCAGAAACAGAAGTCACAGAAACGCCAAAGTCTGAACTTACGTCCGAACGTTGAAGTTCGGACGTAAGTCGAGAGTCAGGAGCCAAAACATTCATCGTGTCCGAACTTGCGTCCGACCTTGCAAGTTCGGACACATGTCGAAACTCATATCGAAAATTCGTCCTCACATCGCGTCCGAACTTCCAAGTTCGGACCGATGTTCGGACACTTCAAAACTCGGGAATCAAAACGCGCCCGATGAATGTCCGAACTTACAAGTTCGGACAGAAGTTCGGACAGCGCAAAACTGTCGAAATCCAGAAAGAACAGACGCGCAGAAGAGAACCAAAATCATCACAAACTCACCCAAAATCCACAGAATTGTAAATCAGTACCCTCGGGGTTTAGCCAATCGATTAAAACGCAAAACCAAAGAGAACACACAATCGCACAATTCCAAATCAGAAACGCTAGAATAAAACAGTTCCCGAGGGTGAGTAAACCACCCCGATTCCATCCCCTACTTACATCGAATTCGCAGCGCAGACCACACCAATCTGAAGCGGAGAAAGTTTCTGGCAACGCAGCGTCCCGATCAGTAAACAACCACTGAATTGCACCAGCCAGACCCCAAAAATCAGAGAGTTAAATCAGAAAACCGCCTCCTCAAACAACAATGAAAACCAACGAAACCGAGAGGGAAAAACCAGACCTGAATCACCGCAGAACGAACAGCCCACAACAGCAGTGCAGAGACGATCAAAACACAGCGGAATTCTCAGCAGAATTGGAAGCACTCAAGGAAGGAGGGAGAGAGCAAAGCTTTCAAAAACTGTCGAAGGAAGGAACGTCGTGTCTAAGAACTGATCGGGGATTGAAAAGAAAAGAAAATTGTCTTATATTCCTAAATAAAGTCTTACCAAAATAAAAAGAGAGGGAAACGACCTCCTTGCCCCCTCTTTTAGTTATATGCCTCGGACGTCCCATCAGCTAAACAAGGCATCACATAACATAAGCAATTAGATAACCCAAAGTGTTATAAAATCTGAAAACGAAAATACGGAGTATTACATCACTCCCCCCTTAAAGGAATTTCGTCCTCGAAATTCAACATACCTCACTGCTCAAGAGAAGGGAACTTGGCACGTAGCTCTTCCTCAGTTCCCACGTCGCCTCGCGCTCAGACTGCTCCGACCACTGCACCTTGACCATAGGCAGTGTCTTGCTACGCAGTCGGCGAACATCACGAGCTAGAATACGAACCGGGACTGCCTCGTATGTGAAATCATCTCGGAGTCGAAGCTGACCATAATCAATCACATGTGAAGGATCGTGCAGATACTTCCTGAGCATCGACACATGGAACACATCATGAACTCCTGCTAGAGCTGGTGGCAATGCCAATCTGTAAGCCACCGGCCCAACCTTTTCAAGCACCTCAAAAGGGCCTACGAACCGAGGGCTCAACTTGCCTCTCTTACCAAACCGGACAACGCCCCGAACTGGAGAAATCTTCAGATACACGTGGTCCCCAACCTGAAACTCGAGCGGACAGCGCCTCTGATCTGCATAACTCTTCTGCCGGCTCTGGGCAACCAATAGACGCCCCCTGATAGTCTTGACCTTGTCCACAGCTCCCTGCACCAACTCAGGACCCACAATCGCCCTCTCTCGCAGATCATCCCAACAAATGGGAGATCTACAGCGCCTACCATACAACGCCTCAAATGGGGCCATCCCAATACTCGATTGGAAGCTATTATTGTAGGCGAATTCAATCAATGTCACATGCTGATCCCAGCTCCCTCCGAAGTCAAGCACACAAGCTCTCAACATGTCCTCCAAAATCTGGTTCGTCCTCTCTGTCTGCCCATCGGTCTGAGGATGATATGCTGAACTGAAAGCCAAATTCGTCCCTAAAGCCTTATGCAGGCTACGCCAGAAGCGAGATACAAATCTCGGATCCCTGTCCGAAACGATCGTCGCCGGCACACCATGCAGCCTCACAATCTCATCTACATACAGCCGAGCCAGGCGCTCAAGGCTGAAAGTCTTCCTCACAGGCAAGAAATGGGCTGACTTCGTCAACCGATCCACAATCACCCACAGCGCATCGTACCCAGAAGATGTCCTAGGCAGCCCCACAATAAAATCCATACCAACGCTGTCCCATTTCCACTCAGGAACGGGAAGAGGCTGCAGAAGACCCGCAGGCCGCTGATGCTCAGCCTTCACCTGCTGACAGGTTTGGCAACGAGCCACAAAATCAGAAATCTCCCTCTTCATATTCGACCACCAGAAAGACTCTCTGAGGTCCCGGTACATCTTCACCCCTCCTGGGTGTACAGAATAAGAGCTCCTCCTGCATAATCTCCCGCCTAAGATCGCCTCCACTAGGCACACAGACTCTGCCTCTAAAGCGTAGACAGTCGTCGCTGGACACAGAGAACTCTGACTCCTGATCATCGGTCAACTTCTCCCGGATCTTACACAACTCAGCATCAGCCTTTGACCATCTCTAATCCGCTCAATCAAAGTAGACTGGACCTGAAAAGAAGCAATCATCCCAGCACTGTCGGACCTGACAACCCAAATACCATGCGCTGAAGCTCAAGAGGACCTCTGAATCCCTGACAACGAGCAAACCCCGGAGCACCCCTACGGCTCAACGCATCTGCCACCACATTCGCTCTACCCGGATGGTAGAGGATCTCCAGGTCGTAATCGCAAAAGCTCCAACCAACGCCGCTGCCTCAAATTCAGTTCCTTCTGCGTGAACAGGTATTTGAGACTCTTGTGTCCGTGCAGACCTTACACGTCACCCCATACAGATAGTGCCGCCAGTTCTTCAAGGCGAAGACCACAGCAGCTAACTCCAAATCATGGGTAGGATAATTCTTCTCGTACGGCTTCAACTGACGTGACCCATATGCTACCACCTTTCCCTGCTGCATCAGAACACAACCCAGCCCTCTGTGAGAAGCGTCACAGAACACCTTAAAGCCATCTGTCCCAGAAGGCAACGTTAAAATCGGAGCCGAAGTCAACCTCTCCTTCAGCTCCTGGAAACTCTCCTGACACGCCTCGCTCCAATCAAACTTGACATCCTTCCTAAGAAGACGAGTCAAGGGGGATACGATCTTAGAGAAGCCCTCCACGAACTTCCTATAATACCCAGCCAATCCCAAGAAGTACGCACCTCAGAAACACTAGTGGGCTTCGCCCACTCCATAACCGCCTTAATCTTCTCTGGGTCCACTGATATGCCATCCTTCGAAAACGTGGCCAAGGAACACACTCTATCCAACCAGAACTCACACTTCTTCAACTTGGCATACAACTCCTTCTCCTTCAACGTCTACAGAACCATCCTCAGATGCTCCTCATGCTCCTCAGCACTCTTGGAGTACACCAAGATATCGTCAATAAAAACAACCACAAAGGAATCCAAGAAAGGTTTGAAAACTCTGTCATCATATCCATGAAGAACGACGGGGCATTGGTCAAACCAAAAGGCATGACCAAGAACTCATAATGCCCATATCGGGTCCTGAAAGCAGACTTAGGCACATCCTCGGCCTTAATCTTTAACTGATGATATCCAGAACGCAAGTCGATCTTCGAGAAGACTGTCGCTCCCTAACTGGTCGAAGAGGTCATCAATGCGGGGAAGAGGGTACCGGTTCTTAATGGTAACCTTATTCAATTCCCTAGTCAACACAATCTGAAGGAGCCATCCTTCTTCTTCACAAACAACACAGGTGCTCCCATGGAGACACACTAGGGCGAATAAAGCCCTTATCCAGAAGATCCTGCAGCTGCACCTTCAGCTCCTTAAGCTCCGCGGGCTCATATATAAGGGGCCTTCGAAATAGGCTGAGTCCCTGGCGCTAACTCGATAGCAAACTCCACCTCACGATCAGGTGGCAGTCCTGGCACATCGTCCTGGAACACCTCTGGAAACTCACACACAATGGGGATCTCCTCCAGACGAGCTCCCTCTCGAACCTCAGGTAGGTAGCAAAGAAAACCCTGGCAGCCCTTCCTCAGGAAGCTAGCTGCCCGCATAGCAGACACTATGACTGGCGCACACGGTACCGAATTACCCACAAAAACGAAACGGGTCTCACCCGGTCTATCAAAGACGACTCTCCTAGCCGCACAGTCTATATGGGCATGGTGCTCTGCTAGCCAATCCATGCCCAAAATCACATCGAAACAGGACATACTCATAGGGATTAAGTCAGCAGGCAAGGTCCTATCCATAATCACTACAGGACTAGACTTGCACACAGAACTAAGCACACAAGCAGGTACGCCACTCAACGGGCTAGAAATACACAGATCAACATCACAGGGCACAGCAGACAACCCGAGACTACCCACTAAATCAGCAGACACAAAGGAGTGGGTAGCTCCTGAATCAAACAAACAGAAAACTGGCTGAGAAGAGATCTAAGGATACCTGACACCACTCGGTCTGAACCACGGTCTCGCTCACCAGCTAGCGCATACACACGTGCCTGGGTCTGGGACTTCTTCTGGTCAGCCTTCTGCCCGGACCCTGAACCAGCACCACGACTCTCAGAACCACCACTGCTACCTCCACCTCTAGCCTGTGGACACTGGGCAATACGGTGGTCTAGCGAACCACACTTAAGCACGCCCCGGACTTCCTGTAGCACTCCCGTCCTGGGTGGAATCGATCACACTCGGCACACTTCTCCACAGCAGGTGACGCAGATGAAGAAGAACCCCGGTCTCCTCTGTACTTCTTCTTCTGAGAAGAAGTCTGCTCCCCCTATCAGGCTCCTCCACACGGCCCTTCCTCTTCTGATCCTTGCCCTTATCGGGCCTCTGGTCCTTCTTCTCATACCGCTGCCTAGCCTGCAGCTCCGCCTCCACAACCAACGCCACATCAGCCACATCCCTGAAAGTCTTGTGGCGAAATGGTGCCACAGCAGCTCGAATATCACCCCTCAACCCAGCTTCAAACTTCCTAGCCTTTCGATTGTCATCCGGCTCTGGCACAAACTTAGAAAGAGAGATAAACCACGCACATACTCATCCACTGTCATCTCCTTCGTCTCGGAGTCTCCCATACTCCACAATCTTCTGATCCTGAAGACGTCGGGATAAAACTGCTGGTTGAAGCAGCCCCTGAACTGCTCCCAAGTCCATGGGTGGGGATACTTCCCCTCAACTGACTTCCACCACTCCTTCGCCTCAGATGGAACATGAACGTGGTGAACCCAACTTTCTGATCCTCCTCACACCCCATGACCCGCAGAAGGTCCTCAATGGCAGTGATCCAGTGGCTCGCCTCCTGTGGGTCGCCACTAGCATCGAAAGAAGGTGGCTTCAGCTTCAGGAACTACTGAAGCGCCTTCACATGGTTTCCCCCCGTTACCAGCTCCTGCTGCTGAGCCAGCAGTGGCCCCTACGGTCTGCAACACCTGGGTCACCACCTGCTGCACAATCTCTGCGATGTCCCCCTGGGGAGCATCGCCTGAAGCTGCACCTCGTCCTGAACGTCGGGGAGGCATACTGAAGATACAAACACCAAGATTAATCAGAAACCATCAAGCATCATACAGCAGACCTTTCAGACACCCACGCATGCAGACAAAACCCCACAAACACCAAAGAACGAGCAACCTGGGACCTGTGGGTTTTGGGCCCACCACGCTTCCGCTGCGCTGCTCTGATACCACTAAATGTAACGACCCCATAACCGGCCTAGGAGTTAGGGCCGTTACACGCCGCGAGTCTACTACCTAACGTCGCAAGGCTCTAATGCAAATCAACCCCAAAACCAAATAACGAACTTATATAAATACTGAAAGAGTTTACAAGATCCAAACACTTATAAGTCAAATACAAGGGAAGGCTCGAAGGCTACACAAAAGCTCCAAAGCGTCTAACGCGTAAAGCCAAACAAAAGTCTAAAGAAAACATAACATAAACAGAGCTCCAGGAGAAGGTAAGGAGAGAGGATCCCACGAGCTCAATTTGCAACATAAGTAAAGGGGTGAGCTAACAGCCCAGTAAGCAGAAGACTTCCTCAAGGAAGCCCACTCAAAACAGAAGCAGAAGTTTGTATAAACAGAGAGAGAAATAGCCACTTGGAAACAGACAGATCAAAATCACAAATCAGAAGGCAGAGCGAACATCACAACAAATCATAGTCGAACTTTGAGAATCAAACACAGAAGAGTGGGACACTAGAAACAAGCTAACACAACAGAAGGACTCACAAAATGTCCTATGGATCCAAAGATCCCACAACAGAAGCCGTAGAGACAGCTAACAGACCCATCGGTCAAATAACGTCCTAAGGGAAACCCTAAGGAGTGTAATCAGAAGGAATTTCTGCATAGCATGCTACGGGACAGCCCGACCCGACTATCCAAGGCTCAGAAGCAAAGTAACTAGGTCCCAAAACCAAAAGCTCACAAAACAGATCTTAAGTGCATGAAAATGCATATAAACAGCATAAGAAGCTTGTACACAAGTAGGGGAATCCAATCCAGTAAATGGAACTCAAAACGGAGCTAAAACGGAGAAGTTATGCCCAAAACAGTGGCATGTCCGAACTTGCGTCCGATCTTGCAAGTTCGGACAGAGGCCGAGAAACAGAAGTCACAGAAGTCACAGAAACGCCAAAGTCTGAACTTACGTCCGAACGTTGAAGTTCGGACGTAAGTCGAGAGTCAGGAGCCAAAACATTCATCGTGTCCGAACTTGCGTCCGACCTTGCAAGTTCGGACACATGTCAAAACTCATATCGATAATCCGTCCTCGCATCGCGTCCGAACTTGTTCGGACACTTCAAAAACTCGGGAATCAAAACACGCTCGATGAACTGTCCGAACTTACAAGTTCGGACAGCACAAAACTGTCGAAATCCAGAAAGAACAGACGCGCAGTAGAGAACCAAAATCATCACAAACTCACCCAAAATCCACAGAATTGTAAATCAATACCCTCGAGGGTTTAGCCAATCGATTAACAACGCAAAACCAAAGAGAAAACACAATCACAGCACAATTCTAAATCAGAAACGCTAGAATAAAACAGTTCCCGAGGGTGAGTAAACCACCCCGATTCCATCCCTCACTTACATCGAATTTGCAGCGCAGATCACACCAATCTGAAGCGGAGAAAGTTTCTGGCAACGCAGCCGTCCCGATCAGCAAACAACCACTGAATTGCACCAGCCAGACCCCAAAAATCAGAGAGTGAAATCAGAAAACCGCCTCCTCAAACAACAATGAAAACCAACGAAACCGAGAGGGAAAAACCAGACCTGAATCACCGCAGAACGAACAGCCCACAACAGCAGTGCGGAGATGATCAAAACACAGCGGAATTCTCAGCAGAATTGGAAGCACTCAAGGAAGGAGGGAGAGAGCAAAGCGTTCAAAAACTGTCGAAGGAAGGAACGTCGTGTCTAAGAACTGATCGGGGATTGAAAAGAAAAGAAAATTGTCTTATATTCCTTAATAAAGTCTTACCAAAATAAAAGAGAGGGAAACGACCTCCTTGCCCCCGTCTTTTAGTTATATGCCTCGGACGTCCCATCAGCTAAACAAGGCATCACATAACATAAGCAATTAGATAACCCAAAGTGTTATAAAATCTGAAAACGAAAATACGGAGTATTACAAAGGAAGTCCATGCTAGCTTGTGTAAGAGAGGATGAGAGGAAGAGTGGTGGAAGGTCACTTTTGCTTTTTTCCTCACTTGTACATCCTTGTCTTCTTCCTCCTTTCACCTTTTTCATTTCTCTCTTCTTTTATCCTATGTGTGGCCGGCTTCCATTGTGTGTGTGTGGGGGGGACCATTCTGAAGTCCAAGCCTTAATATTAAGGCATTAAGTTGTACACTTGTGACTTTATTTATGTGTTAGGTGGTAACATGTGATATTCTTGTTTTAGTGTGTATATAAGTGGTTGTTGTGCTCAATAATTTGTTTGACTATATAAAATGTTTTATAAAGTCTAATGGGTAATATTTATGATATTTAGTACATGTATTAATATAACATGTAGTATTAATTTTTGGAGTTGGTTTCTCCTTAATAATGTTCTCTCTTTGATTAGAGAGTTAGTATATAGTTTGGTGTCCGTTTTGGACTATATTTTTATACAGTAATGTTTATAATGAGTATTACTCATTAGATGAATATTTGGTACTTATAACCTTCATTTGATTAATTCCTTATTAATTAAGGTAATTAATGTCTGGGGTATTTCAGTTTCTACTTTCATCTTTTAACATTTGAGTTGTACATGGATTTTTTGACCATGTGGTCCTTCTGTATTTTGGAGCCTATGAGCTTATTCCGTTTTGTTAGTTTCTCGTTGTAAACTATTTGATAAAGCCTTGTAAATTCTTGGTTGTATAATATATTAAGTTTGATTATAGTTATTTGTTTTAGTTTTGGGTTTCATTTGTGTAGCCTTACGTATCATAGGTAATAAGTGCCCAGCGTGTATCGACCTTAGTACTAGGGTGGTTTTAAGGTCGTTACAGGACCTTCAAGGACTTGCATATTGATGAGGTTGAATAATTGAGGTTGGGAGGAGTAGGACGAGACAACCAAGAGATATACAAAAGTAATTAAGGGGGTAAGGTGAATTAGAGAAAGAACGGGTTACTTAATAAGGATGGCCATGACTGATCCGGTAAGACACCAAGGCTATTGAGAAGAAACATCCAGAAAATAGAGGTAAGATTATGTTCAAATGGGCAAGGCAACGATGATAGGGGAATAATCACTAGTGGAACGCGAGGCTTTAATGACGGTGGTTTAATCACAGCTTAAACAGACACCGTGATTAATAGGAAGGCCGGAATTTATTAGCGACGATGATTGATTAACCCGTAATCAATAATAGTTCGGAGGTTGGCGCGCCTTTTTTAGGAGGGACTTTAGATGACGGTTTTTAGTAAAACCGTAATCTAAAGTCCCGTGTTGACGTGCGCTTTACGGTCAACGGACTTTAGATTACGGTTTTACTAAAAACCGTCATCTAAAGTCCCTCCTAAAAAAGGCGCGCCAACCTCGTCAACGACGTCATTTTGACCTAACGAAATAAATTTCCCGTATTATTTGATTTATTCGACTCCGCGCGTAATCTAAATTACAGTTAACGACGTCGTTCTAGTATTTTAGATTAATAAAAACTTCATATTAATGTGTTACCTAATACCTATGTTTGAAAATTGAAACCCAACATATGGCAAATAATTATCGCGCTATTTTTTTAATTTCGTTACACTTTAGATTACATTTAACGACGTCGTTTTACCAGTGTATTTTAGATTAATAAAAACTTTATATTAATGTGTTACCTATGTTTGAAACCCAACATATGCCAAATAATTATCGCGTTTTTTTTTTAATTTCGTTACACTTTAGATTACGGTTTTTGTGAGAACCGTCATGTAAAGTATGACTTTAGTTTACGGTTTACATGTAAACCGTAATCTAAAGTCCATTTAAACATTTGCCTATACTCTGCACACTCTACTCACACTAACTCTTCTTCTCTTTCGCGCTATCTTCCTCACTGAAATTGCCTCCTCTCTCCCGTCACCTTGCTAACGGCCATCGCCGCCGTCACTCCCATTGCCGCCGGTCACCACCCATCTACCACTGGTCTCACCGTCGACGTCTCTATCGCGTATTGGGTATGCGATCGCGATTGATTGTCGTTTTTTTCTAACTTTGTTCATATACATGCATTTCGATTGCAAGTTCTAACCTCGTTTGTATCGAATCCTGAGAGTGTAATGGCAAATGTTCTAACCTTGTTCATATATTTGTGCCCAGATTCACAGTTAATTGCGACCTAGTTCGTGGGCTGATTTCTACACTACTTGCCCACTTCGGTGCTTACTTACGGTAACTTTGCAAACCAATCTGTAAACTGCTGTATTTATTTGTTCTTAGCATTTAGTATTACAATTAATACATAATAGTGTAGTTTTAAAAATGCTACTACTTAAAACTGCCACAGGAAAGAAAGTAAGTTCAAGTATATCACCGATTCCTGAAAAATGAATGGAACAGAACTGTAGCATATCTCAGTTTCATGAATGGAACAGAACTGTAACAAATTGTTTGAGTTTTGGTCTGGATTTAAAAGCTTAATGGAATATTTAAGTAACTGGGTAAGGTGTTAGGAGAAGTATAATCAGTTGAAAGGAAAAAAACAGACAGGGAAGAAAGCAAGAACACAACTCAGTTTCTGTTTTGATTTCAGTTTGGATTTCAGCTTCAGTTTCGTATCAGATCAGGTTCTGACTAATTCTGCATCTGTAACAAAGTTGCCTTGGGTTTAGTTGAGTTGGAAACTTTATAACACACCAAATTGACAGGATCGACAGTTTAGAAAGGTTTGAGAATTCAAACACGTGAACAAACAGAGAGGAGTCATACACCAGTCTCTGTCTGTCTGTTTCTAGCTTTTCTTTTAGTTTCTATTTCTGTTTGAGTTCTGTGTGAATCTGTTCAGTAGGGGCAACAGAAAGATGTTGTCGTTTTTCTGTTTCTGTAAACTAAATTCATCAGTGAAGATAAGTTTATGTATGTTACCAGTTCTAGATGGTGCGTGCGAATTTGACTTTGATAAAACTGATTTGGAGACGTTAGAAATATAGGGGAGATGCTGTCGATTTTTTTCCGCGGTTTAGCTAGCATTTAACCTTGATTTTTTGATGAATTCTAATGTTGTCGTTTTTCATTTATGCATCAGGACTACGACTTTATTTAGGCTTCCGACCTCAACCGTCTTAGCATCGGCTAATCGTCTACCAGCGGTAAGATTTATATATATACATATAATATTTGACAAACTACCAAACATAGTTATCCGCCCAAGATATACCTAATAGAGGTATATCTTCGGCAGTCCCTGTCAGGACTGTCCACGATTGTTAAATCACACACCTAGGGTGTGAATGTGCTTTTAATATGTACTTTATTGATTATTTCAACAGTATCTCTTTATTGTTCTTCGAATGCATATATTATTGATTAATATCATAATATCGTGCATTTGAAGAACTGTAGGGAGATGCTGCCGAAATTTTCAATAAATTACATATTTAAACACGTTCACCGGTGGGATTTAATACTCATGGATGGATTTAGGTTGATAAGATACAAAAGTGTAAAGACTCTGCCACGGGTGACGGTATGAAATGGCTGCCTTCATATAAATAGCTAGAAGGAGATGGAACGTTCGTGGATTTACAGCGGAAATTTGGACGACAAGTTTTTAGAAGGAGTTGATAAGTTATGCACGGTGTTGGCGAACAATCTGAAACCTACAGACAAGGGATACATATTTTGTCCGTGTATCGACTGCCAAAACAATCTGAGATATCGCGGCGTTGAAACAATTAAGGAACATCTGATCCGCCGCGGTTTTACAAAAGATTTCCAAGACATAATCCGATGGCATGGTCAGAGTGCGTTCGATGTTATTAAGCCTGACGAAGGGGATAATGGTCAGGCAAACAGAAACAGAACTTGGAGATGATACAGTTGCTGGTGATCCAGAAGACGTTACAGCGAACGTTGTGCCAGATTTCTGGGATGATGACATTGAGACTATGCTTGAAGATGTGGAACGACATTACTCTAACACGCCAGACAAGCATGAAAATTTGTTGGATTCATCCAAAACACCGTTGTACCCCGGGTGTGACCCTACAAAGTTAAGCAAGTTGAGTGTCGTCCTCAAGCTATTCAACTTGAAAGCGAAACATGGCTGGAGCGACGTAAGTTTCACTGACCTCCTGGAACTATTGAAATACGTTCTTCCGGTGGACAACGTTTTACCAACGACTACGTACTCAGCCAAAAAAATGATGTGCCCAATGGGTATGGGGTACCAGAAAATTCATGCTTGTCCAAATGGTTGCATGCTGTTTTGGAAATCGGATGAATTTGCTGAAAGCTGTTCAGCATGTGGAGCGTCACGGTATAAGAAACAACAAACTCACATCAGCGGTAGTAAGAAAGGTTCACCAGCTAAGGTATTGTGGTACCTGCCCATCATTCCAAGGTTCAGACGTTTGTTCTCCATTGAGAAAGACGCAGAGAATCTTCGGTGGCATTCAGTTCACAGGAAAAAGGATGGCAGATTGAGACATCCCGCTGATGCACCACAGTGGAGAAACATAGACGTAAAATTTCCTGAGTTTGGTAACGAACCGAGAAACCTAAGGCTAGGCTTGTGCACGGATGGGATGAACCCTTACGGTACTTTGAGTAGCATACACAGTACCTGGCCTGTGCTTTTGGTTATTTACAATCTACCGCCGTGGTTATGCATGAAACCAAGACACATCTTGTTGTCTTTGTTAATATCTGGTCCAAAGCAACCGGGCAACAAAATTGACGTATTCCTACAACCTTTGATAGAGGATCTACAACTCTTGTGGAATGAAGGGGCTACGGTTTACGACTCATTCAGTAAAGAGGACTTCAATTTGCGTGCTATGTTGTACTGCACAATCAATGATTTCCCCGCCTATGGTAATCTTTCAGGCTATTCAATCAAGGGGCGTTGGCGTGTCCGATTTGTGGTGAAAACACTTGTAGCATTCGCTTGAAACATAGTGGGAAAACCGTGTATATGGGCCACCGAAAAATGCTTCCAAAAGGACATAAGTATCGAAAGATGGCGAAAGAGTTCGATGGGAAAACTGATCACAGCATGGCGCGCCAGCCTTTGACAGGTACAGAGATTTACAAAAAGTTGGATAATATTGTGAACAACTTCGGGCCGCCAACCAAAAGTGGTGAAAAAAGTGTCTGGAAAAAGAAATCAATATTTTGGGAACTACAGTACTGGCAGCATCTGGAGGTTAGACATTGTATCGATGGGATGCATGTCGAGAAGAACGTGGGTGAAAGTATCACTAGCACCCTTTTGAACATAAAAGGAAAGACAAAGGATCATTTGAAAGGAAGAAAAGATTTAATTGAGTTGGGCATACGCACAGAGCTTGGCCCGCAAGAACGTGGAAAACGCACATTCTTGCCTCCTGCCTGTCACACTCTGTCTAAAGAAGAGAAACATAGTCTATGCAGTACCCTTTACAACATCAAGGTGCCATCAGGTTACTCCTCAAACATAAGAAACCTAGTGTCCATGACAGATTTCAAATTAGTAGGAATGAAATCTCACGATTATCATGTCCTACTTCAAGAATTTTTGCCAATTGCACTACGTGGGATCTTGCCGGATGCTGTCAGACACACAATCACAAACGTCAGTGTCTTCCTCAAATCCATTTCGTCTAAGGTTCTTGATGTGGACACTCTGTCTAAATTACAAAAGGATCTTATTGTGACAATGTGCCAGCTGGAGATGTATTTTCCTCCATCGTTCTTCGACATAATGATACATCTCCTCGTGCATCTTGTAAGAGAGATTCTGATGTGTGGTCCTTTGTACCTTCGCTACATGTATCCGTTCGAAAGGTACATGGGTGTCCTGAAGAAGAAAATGAAGAACCGTCGTCACCCAGAGGGTAGTATTATAGAGGGCACTATCACAGAGGAAGTTGTAGACTTCTGCACCAATTACCTAGAAGGTGTCGATACCATTGGACTTCCACGTTCTAGACACGAGGGCAGATTGAAGGGTGTTGGCACGGTTGGAAGGAAACTGAAAAGAATTGACATAGACACTCTTAACAAAGCTCATTTAGTTGTGCTAAGTCATCTTGAAGATGTTGAACCATACTTTGATGAACACTTGTGTGTTTTAAGAGCACAATATCCAAACATGAGTGACGTCAGACTACAAAATGAGCAGAATAGGACATTTGTCCGATGGTTCAAAGAGAGAGTGTTGTCCGATCAGTCCACGAATGTGCCTGAACTGATTAAAGTAGTTGCATTTGGACCAAATCTGGATGTAATTTCTTATGAGGGGTACGATGTCAACGGATTCACCTTTTTCACAGAACGTCAGGATCAGAAGTCAACGAATCAAAACAGTGGTGTAGAGCTTGAAGCTTATCAAAACTTATATGACGTCGGTGTCGTGGGTCATAGTCCTGTCTCAGTACAACAATCATATTTCGGTGTTATACAAGACATCTGGGTATTGGACTACAACAGCTACGAAATGTGTGTTTTCCGCTGTAACTGGGTTAACAACATCATGGCTACCGTGAGAGGAGCATGGTATGAAACTGGTTGATCTGTCTAGAGCTACTCCCACGGTTGAGCCATTCGTTGTTGGGACGAAGGTTAAGCAGATATTTTATGTAACTGATCCCTGTAATCCTAGATGGTCTGTTGTGCTTAAAGGGAGAAGAGGAATAGTTGGTGTGGATGGTGTGGTTGATGAGGATGAGTATGATGCAGAAGATGAACCTCCAACTGTTCCTATTTCATTGGAAGAGGCTGAGGTCACAGGTCATCGTGAGTATATACGATCAGACCATAACGAGGGAATGTGGGTTGAGAGATAATGGTGTATGTAAGTTATTACTATAAAAATTTATATGAAATTACCACTCTTTTATTTATTGCTTGTTTATGACCATTATGAAATGCTTAATTTAATTCAAATTGTATTTCAATCCTTGCAGGCATGGCTGATCATGGATGATCAGGACATGGCTGATGCAGAGTTCGATTTATGTCGTGAGGAAATGAGCAGCGAATGGTACCGGTCCCATCTACATCTGCCGCTGCTGCTGTTGTCCCATCCACATCTGCCGCTGATGCTGTTGGCCCTTCCATGAGTGCACCTTCTACGAGTGCTACTCAGAGACCCAGAGGTAGAGGTCCGACCCGTGGGTTGAAACTGCAGAAAGAGGATCAGATTAGTCTTCTGTGGGACCAGTATGGGAGGTATGGTGGGGGCAGCAGGTCAGAGTTCGGTAGTATGCTAGGGACTCTGGCCAGATCACATTGCTGCATCAACCACACATGGAAACAAGTCCCGCAAGAAGTAAGGAGACCATCTGGAAGAAGGTGCAAGAACGTACAAGATCCCAGAAGAAGTGAAAGACCGTTCTTTCTTTGGTGCCGGCAAAGCTAAATCATTCCGCCACTACTTGGTTGAGCATTGGATCAACAGGGTGCCCCCACGTGAGCCTCCGCCGTATGTTGTGTACAACGGCATGATCACTGAAGAGGAGTGGAAGGAGTTCGTTGAGCGGCACGCCACCCCCGAGTTCAGGGTATGTTTGTGTGTACTCTTTTCTTAATTAATGCTCATAATGCTTTATCCCTGATTTTCTAATTAATTTCCTGTTGTACTTTCTTAACAGCAAGTACAAGAACAAGCACGGCAAAACCGTGAAGCTAATCTCTACCCCCACACCATGGGACGAAGGGGATATGTGGGCAGCCTCGAGGGATGGAAAGAAGCTGGTTTGCTGACACGGAGGAACGAGGATGGAAGTGAATGCCCGATCGAGGATGTCTCTGAGGCGAGGAGGGTGCAGATGTACATACTGGGACGCCAGAAAACGACCAGCGAAGGTCAGAGGATATTTCCTAATGCTGCGATGGAACAACTGGCTAACCAAATTGTAAGTATTTGAAAGTAGCTGTTAAATAATTTACTTATATACTCAAGTGTTTGTTGATCTTAAATTTAGTGTTAACTTCTTTGAAATTGGACAGTACGAAGCGGCACAGAGAGGAGAAGTAGACTTACACGCTCCTCCTTCTCAAGACGACGCGCTCAATCAAATGCTTGGGAAGAAGGATCACCCGGGGCGTGTTAGAGGATTTGGGGGAGAAGTACGTCAGAAGAACGTATTCCCGCCATCTGCTAGGAAGGGTCAGATGAGTGCTGCTGAAGTCGAGGCGATGGTAGAGCGTAAGTTCGCTGCTGAGCGCCAAGCTAATAGAGAGAAACAGGCTGCTGAGCGCCGGCTATCGAGGAGAGGCTGCAGGAAGCGTTGAATCGATGCACATGCGACTACAGCAGCAGCAGCAGCAGCTGATCCTCCTCGACTGTCTTCCTCGTCTAGTTGTGCTCCGGCCGCTGACCCGTACCCGTTTGCCAACATCCAGGTTAACTTTGTTTAACTATTTTTCTCCTAAAATAAAGTTATTTAAATAGTATTAGATTGGACTCACTTATTTATTTCACGTATTATCTCTGTTTATTAAAGGAGCAAAAAAAATGTCGTCTCCAAATACCATTAGAGGGCACCCTGTAGATGCGGCCTACGGGACGGTGTTGCCATCAGGTCCACTCACGCTCATCAGTTTCGTACGTCTACCCCCATTCTACGCGCGTGTGACCTTGGACCTGATAGTTGATGGATTTGAGCATGCATACCTTCCGATGGCGTTTGACAACAAATGCACGCTGATCGAAGCGAAGGGAGACATATTGCCCTGGCCAGCATGTTATATTGTTGTCACCGATGAGGTAAGACTGTTTGACAACCATTTAGTATCTAATAAAATGCATTATTTAGCATTAAGTTCTAATCTAATCTATTATAGATCCCTGAGCTTCCTCGCCGCGTAACCCGGCCCAGACTAGAAGAGACCAGCGCGCCGGCGAATCCTGAGATCCCTGAGCTTCCTCGCCGCGTATCCCGGCCCAGAGAAGAAGAGATCTGCGCGCCGGCGAATCCTGTCAGAAGTACAAGGGTATGTTCTAGATAATGTTTAATGTTACTATAATAATCAATTAGTAATTATCTTTACATTGATGCTTTACTGTTTGTGTGTGAAGGGTAAGAATCCAGTGAGTCGGGGTGCGAAAGGTAAGAATCCAGCGCCCGTCCGGGGTCGCACCAGGACTTCTGAGGCGCCTAAAAATAAGCTCAACTGCCAAAAAACTTGTTAATGTTTTGGGGCCAAGCAGATGAATCTCTACGACAAGATCATTGAAGTCATCTCAAACTAACAACTTCATGATGACGCTTCCAAAGTCGATGTTTCACTACGAAGAAGATATGATGACGCAATCAACTTTGAGGACATCAGAGAGATGATGTGTGGAGATTATCTGAACATTAACATTATTCAAGCTTATCTAAAGTAAGTGTTCTTTCCTCATACTGTAAAAACATATAGAATAAGTATCTATGAAGTTGCATTGGCTAACTTTTTATAGTACATGTGATATAATAGATGTCTGCTTGAGAGATGTGCTGAGAAGGACATGACCTCCATTACTGCGGTGTGCCCGGAGCGTTTATCGTACGACAATGTCACTAGGGACCCGGGGAGGTTTTGTAATACATGATTCATTGCTTCAATGTTGTTGATCAACAGAATAAATTATTCATTCTAATGCCGTATCACCAAACGTGAGTTCTAATATAAAATTACATACTAATTAGCTAACTTTTTTACCTTCATTTCTCATTTCATTTTGTATTTGACATTGTAGCCACCACTGGGCTTTGTTTATATTCTGCGCTGCCACCGCTACTCTGCTCGTTCTAGATCCACTAGGGCAGTGGACAGAATTCAACACTGAAGACTTAATCAAAGAGTAAGTTTTATTACTATTTAATTGTTTGTAAGTTTTTTGAACCAAAATTAATGTACTTGTTCATTTTGCTAAACGCTTTTGTTAATATATGTAACAGTTGTTACAAAAAAACCCCTCAGGGAGAGTTTGGTGATTTGACCGTCGATTACATCAAGGTTTGGTAATTCATGTATTTCATTCGTGCTGCTATTATCTTTGTACAATTGTTTTACATTTGTGAATTTTGGTGATTTAGTGCCCTACCCAAAAGGATTCTAGAGTTGCGGGTACTACGTGATGCGGTATATGTACGAGTTCTGCGGTACTTCCCAAGTTTTAAGAATGATAAAGACAAGGTAATAGAACGCTGTCTTGTATTTAATTTTCGGCAGATTTTTTGTGTCTTTATCTTAATCTCATTATGTGTTCCATTCCTTTTCTTGTTGCAGATTAAAGAGCATTTTGCCAGATTCTCGACTTACAGTGCAAACGACTTGTTGCATGTCAGAGAGAGCATGTCATCCATGTTTATGAGAATGGAGTGGTAGACTAGCTATGATGGATTTTGTTTTTAACAGTTTTCTGCACCGTTTTTGTAATGTTTTACACTTCTGTTTTATGCTATTTCTTGCTGGGAGTAATCCTAGCTGTATCTACCATGTATAGGTTACACTGCTACCTTTGTAGCCCTCTGATTCTGCTGGTCTCTAGCTGCTGTAACAGATAATTTTTGTAATGAATTGCTAGTTGTTGTTGTATTGAATATTTTTTGTTGCTGTAACAGATTCAGCAGTAACAGATTTTCGATCTGGTGTATATTAGATGTTATCTCTGTTGCAATTGTGCGCAGAGAATGAATTTGTGTTGGTATTTGATTCAGGTGGTTCAATTGTGCAGTTTCTGCACTGGTCTGATGCCTCTGTTGCTTCTGGCTCTATTGCGATTGTGTAGATTTGTAAAAACAAAAAAAAACAAAAAAAAAAATTACACTTTAGATGACGGTTTTGACAATAACCGTCATCTAAAGTCTTTTACCGCGCGCGCGCCAAAGGACTTTAGATGACGGTTATTGTCAAAACCGTCATCTAAAGTGTACACTTTACATTACGGTTTTTGGTTAAAACCGTCATCTAAAGTCCTTTGGCGCGCGCGCGGTAAAAGACTTTAGATGACGGTTATTGTCAAAAACCGTAATGTAAAGTCTTTTACACGCGGGAATGAAAAGGGCCTTTAATTACGGTTTTAAACCGTAATTAAAGACGTCGCAATCTTTATTGACCCCCGCGTAGATTACGGTCCAGAACCGTAATTAATCAGGGTTTTGGACCGTAATTAAAGGCTTCCGTTCCACTAGTGAATGAATGAGAAGAGAAGGTGACATGCAAATTAGACAGCTAATGATTAGTGCTAATGAGGTGGCGTGCTGGCTGTGGACAAGAGGGAGGGGGCGTGGGGAGTAGGTGGGAAGAGGTGAGGAGGAAGACGGAGGGGTGCGATCCGGGTGAATGCGGGAGAGAGATCCATCACCCAAAAAGAGAGTGCATCCGATCACAATTTCCTATAAGAACTCTCATTGCCCATCACAGTTTTGTAGGAAGAGGGTAAGACATTGTGAAGGAAGATGGTAAAACATTGATATCGTATGACAAATTCTCTAGAGATTGAAGACGCTGGTCGATTAATTTGAGAGGCGACTCTCTATGCGAGAAGTTTATTCGCTGAGATGAGAGTAACTGTAGGAGGGAGAGGTGTATGTCAGGAAGAAGAGACGTGTGAACTACTGTCTTAACTCCATGCAACTATTAAAGTTAAGAAAGAGATAAAAGAAGATAGGATTATTCCTAATAGTAAGACTTATCTGAGGGGTGAGAAGTATACACGTGAGCTTCTAGCTAATGTGTCAAAATCTCAAGCATCCCATATCAACCATCTTTATGTGATAGAACTATGATGATATCATCGATAACCAGTATAGTTGTAGTTGAGTATCTATGGGATAAAGATCAAAAGTTCACTCTTGGTAATCTAAGTCCAGTTATTATACGGTGGATTGTATGGTGTGGTTGTGCAAGTTCATAGAGTGCTTGGAGTTGGTTTATAACATTTGATTTATGTTGTCCTGAGTGCAAGTATAAAGAAAGGAGAGGAGGTTTAAGTAAGTGCTCAAATCTCTGTAGTAATATGGAAGGAATGCTGTCAAAGTGGATGAATCTGAAGATCCACCCTAGGGAACTAGAAAAAGTGGAAGGTGAACTTCTTCGGCAAGATTCTTGCAGCTCAGAGTTGGCTAATGCTCTGTTTGGCAAGATATGACATCCTAGCAGAATATCAGCAATGGTTCTCCAGAGCTTCTTAGTGCATATTTGGAAACTGAAGGCTCCTTTTAAAGTAAGTGAAATGGGATAGAATAAGTTTACTTTCATATGCACCTCAGAAAGTGATATGAGAATATCTTAGCTTACAGTCCATGGCACTTTCACAATAGACTACTGGAGATTATGCCAATAGACCCTACTAAGCACATAGATGAACATGACTCGAGAAAGATTAAGATTTGGGTGGGGATTCACAATCTTCCGATTATGTTTTATAATAAAGCGTCTGTGGTAATTTTGGGTAACAAGATAGGAGCTTTTGTAAGCTGTTCTGAAAAGTTAAACCCTCTAACTGCAAAAGTGCTGAAAGTTAGGGTGGAGATAGATATTACATAACCTTTGTGTAGGATTCTCTTGATAAAAGATGGAGTGAAAGACAGATGTTGTAGATTGTCTTATGAGAATCTACCTCATTTCTACTTTCGGTGTGGAAGGGTTGATCATATGCTTATAGAGTGTGGAATGAAGAAAAGTAATCATGAGGAACCTGAAAGGTATGGTGTCTGGCTTAAAGCTGAATATGCAGGGTCAATTGCTGCTTTGACTGAAGATTTCTTGATGAAACAAAACTTGAACCTGATGGGGTCCTTAGAGACTGAAACATGTATTAAAGTGCTAGAACTTGGTGAAGAGTTTATCAAAGAAAAGGGAAAGGAAAAGAAAAAGAAAACCTCTCTTCTTCTATTCCTAACTTACAAATCCAAGGAGGAAGCTGTGATCTTTTAGGCTTGAAGAGTGAACAAGAGCAAGAGTGTATCGATTTAGGTTCTGTTAAGGAGATAGCAGCAGGATTCTACGATATTGATCAAATAGATAATCACTTGCTGGGTCAGACAGACATTGCTTTGAGTTCAGTAAAGAGGAAAGTAACAGGTGCTCTTGCAACAAATCATAAAGATTTTCAGTTTCTCTGTCAGTCAGATCCTAATAGTTCAAATAGCATGATTCAAAAATGGAAGAAGATACTTTTTCTAAGGGTATGCTCAATGCAGTGATTGAGGAGGACAATCCCAGATTGTAAGGAAGAAGGCTCCTTCGGTCCCTCCTGGATTTGAGTCTAAAGATATTCAGAAAGAAGATGGGAATAAAAGAGGCTTTTATCAGGCTTTTGATTAGGTATCAACTTTAGAGAATTTTAGTTCTCAAAATCCAAAAAAATGTAAAGCTATGCCTAATGCTCCAGCTGATATAAACATGTCAACACACAAATCATGGAAGAAGTGGACAATAAAGGAAAAGGAAGATCTAGCAGTGTTCAAATCAATAAAGCATACAAGCTTTATGTTAATAATTGGATTCAGAGAGAAGGAAAAGGTATAGTTTTCAAGTCAGGTGTTAAGGACAAGACTCTAACTCTGAAAATCAGAAGAGCAAGAGTAGTACTATTAAGTTTCTAGGGGTTGAAACTTCTGTTACATAAGGGATAACCAAGGACTCTCAAGAGGAAGATTTATCTCAGTCTCAGGTAGACCTTGCTTTGAAGCAAGGCTGTCATCCCAAATGACTTGCCTAAGTTATAACTGCCGAGGTTTGGGTCGACCTTAGGCAGTTATCTGGGTAAGAGATATGATAAGATCTAAATCCCCTGATATTATTTTCTTATGGAGACCCACAGAACTGGGGAGGAGATGAATTTGATTACGAAGAGATTTTATAGGAAATGAGAGTTGTGTTGTTTCTAGTGTTGGGCGGAGTGGAGGTTTGGTTCTTTTTTGGAAGCAGGAAATCAAGGTTTCTATTATTAATACTTCTAATCATCATATTGCCGCAGATATAACCTTCCCTAGAGGTCTGAAGTTCAACTTCACAGGCTTCTATGGTTGGTCTGACTGGCGACTGAAAATTTTATCTTGGAATCTACTAAAAGTGTTAAGAAAGCAAATCTTGACTCCTTAGCTGATTGCTGGAGATTTTAACCAAATATTATGGAATTCATAAAAAATAGGAGGAAGAAGAAGGAAAGAGTGTGATATGAAAATTTTAGAGAGCAAGAAGAAGATTTGTAAGCTATCAGATGTAGGCTTTTTCGGGGAAGAGGGTACTTATACAAATAGACATATTGATGGAAATCAGTCTATTAGTGCATTAGCTTGTGAAGAAGCTTTGGTGTGTTTCCTCTCTGTCAGTATAACATTTGAAGTAGGAGAATTTTGATCATAGACCTTTACTCATCAGGTTTTTCGAGAATAAGAAGAAACAGAAACACTTGTTCAGGTTTGAATCTTCTTGGCTGAAAGAAGAAAAATGGTTATCAAATTGTTTATGAAGTGTCAAGAGTGAATAACTGTAATTTAGCGCAGAGATTAAAGATTGTGCTAAGGCATTAACCAGTTGGAAGGGCTGGTCTTTTGGCAAGCTGCAGTGGAAACTTAAGAAGAGAAAAAAAAAAGAATTGCACTCACTGGATCAAGTGCATATACGCAGGGGTGGATTCCAACAGAAAGAGACTTTTAGTTGAGATATAGTTGATTTCATTCAACATTGAAGCTTGGTGGAGACAGAGATCGAGACAGCAATGGGTCATTGAAAGGACAGAAACATTAGGTTTTTCCATTCTAGAGCAACTGCTAGAAAAAGAAGGAATACTATCTTTGGGCTGAAGGATCATACTGGGACTATGTTCTATGACTAGAGAAGTATTGAGGAAATTGCTAGAGGTTCTTTTCATAATCTGTTCACGTTCTACTCAACTGTTACAGAGTCAGATTTCTGATGCAATTAGAGGAAGCTTGACTTCTGTTCATGTGGCTTCTCTGCAGATTCCTTATTCAGTTTGTGAAATTGTTAGTGCATGAAAGATCTCAATGAAGATAAGTCTCCTGGGCCCGATGGACTCAATGAGAATTTCTTTAAAAGTTTTTTGGAATGGTGGGAGATCAAGTTATATCATCAACCCTTTCTATCCTTCAATATATCCTATCTCTGATATGATTTAATCAGTTTTTGTTTACTTGTTTGATTCCTAAAGTAAAGGGATGTTCATATAATTAATTTAGACCAATAGCACTTTGTACTTTGTGTACAAAATTGTGTCTAAAGTACTAGCTAATAGAATCAAGGTATTCTTCCCAAGATCATATCTCCAAATCAGTCAGGTTTTGTTAAGGGAAGACAAATCACAGATACATTATTATTTCAGGGGAAATGCATGTTCTGGAAAAAGTAAGGCAAGAAAAATGGACATTTTGCTCTTAAACGGACTTAAGTAAACATATAATAGGATTGAGTGGAATTTCATTAAGATATCCTATCTGAGATAGGATTTCCCGAGAGTTGGTTGATTCCAGTTTAAACTGCATTTCTCAACAAATTTCAGTTTTGATTAATGGAGTTCCTGGACTTTTTTCTCTCCCTCTAGGGGAATAGACAAGGGGATCCCTTTCCTTCTTTTTCTATTTATTTTACCTCAAGAATCTCTGTCAATTTATGTGATCAGAGTTAGAAAATGCGGACAGTTTAAGGGATTAGGATTGCAAACTCTGGTCCAAGTATAAATCATTAGCTTTGTAGATGATTTATTAGTGTGCGGCAAATACTCAGTGCAGAATGCAATATTCTCAAAGATACTCTAAACTCCGTAGCTCTTTAGGCATGAGATCAACACCCAGAAATCTGAGATTCAGTTCAGTAAAAAGCTCAATCCTAATATCAAGAATTGATCTGTAACATCCTAGGGTATGTGAGACTAAATCTTTTCAGAGTAATTAGGTCTCCCTTCAGTCATGAGGGAAAATCAAGAAGAATTCTGTAACTTTCTTTTAGAGGATATCCGTAGGAAAGTGGTTAACTGGGAAACGCCAACGTCTCAAGCAGGGAGAAAGTTCTAGTGTCTAGTGTCCTTCAGGCAATCCCAGCTTACACTATGTCTCTGTTCTTACTCCCTAAAGGTATCAATGAAAAATTTAATTCTATGCTTAGATTCCTTCTAGTGGGGAGGTCATGGATAAAGAAGCATCCACTAGCTGAAGTGGGATGAGTATGTAAGAGTAAGTTCTCAGGTGGAGTGGGATTTAGGTCTACAGGAGATTTTAACAAAGCTTGCTTTCGAAGCAGCTTTGGAATATTTTGACAGATCCTAACTCTTTAGTGGCCAGGACTCTGAAAGGGATTTTATTTCCCCAAAGGTAGATCTACTTCAGGTCAAGAAAAGAAACAATGATAGTCCAATCCCGAGTTCATTAATTTTTTTCTGGATCTTCTGACGAAAGGGGTTAGAAAGAATAGGGGATGGAAAGGATACTTTGTTTTGGAGTGATCCATAGATCCTCAGACCTTATTCTTTTAAAGCTCTACACCCTTATGACAAATAATAATGACAGAGCACAGTTCATCAGTTCTGATTCAGGATAGCAGTGAGTGGAATCTGGAGGCGCTCAACAACAGCTTTGGGGTATAGATATTGAAGAGATCAGAAAAACCAAGATCAGTCTTCAGATAAAGATAGTTGGATTTGGCATCACTCTAAGGATGGGTCCTTTTCTGTCAAATCAACTTATCTTACAGCTCTTATATGTCTATTTGTCTAATAATCCCCTTCTAGTGAAAATTATCTGGGATTATATAAAAGAGTAGAAAAGTTTGGTGTAGTCCTATAGCTAACTTCTCTATTGGAATTTAAGCACAACAAGTGCCCTGTGTGGCCAATCTCGCCAGAAGGATTTGGGGTTCCCTTCTTTGCTTGCTTCTGTGGCAAGAAAGATACAATGTTTCATCATTGTTGAGTGATCATGGTCAGAAAATTATGGGAAGGGAGTCTTAACTTCTTCTAGAATTATATTCAGAATGTTATCTTTGCTGAAGCTGGCAATTGGTCCTGATAAGTTAGTATCTGTTATAAACATAATGTGGATTGTTATGATGTAAAGAATACTGTTAGACATAATCCTCATTTGTCTTTGATGGCTTTAATAGAAAATAACCAAGCTTTTGTTATAGCATGTAATATGGGAAGAAAAATAGAACGTCTGTTAATCTGCCTATGAAGAGTTGTCTCCTCCTATGCAGGATGTGATCAAATCAATTGTGGTGTGAAAAGAGAAAGGGGACATAATGAGATATTATTGGATCGATCAGAAATACAGAAGACATATACTGATGGCTTTTAACAAGATCAAGAAAGCACATGTTCGTGGTTGGAGCTGAGATTCAAGGACTTGTATATGCTCTAAAATGGGCGATATAGAGGTTACCATAAGATGGATATCGATGTTTTTGCAATCAAGAAATCTCAAGGAGAAAGAGGATCATATACACATATTTTTTTGTCCTGTAGTTGGGAACAACTCTACTATGTTTCTAAACTATTGATATAAGTAAATTAAGTTTAGATGTCTCAGGTTGTAATTATCTATTTTACTATTTCCTAATCTACAACAATTCGATTTTCTTCCAACATTGGGTGGGAAAAACATCCCTTACCAGATCTCTATATCTTGTACTTTTGGCGATGGATGTAATATTTTGAATGGATGAAGAAGATTCCAAGATTATGATCAAAAAAAAATGCTGTCGATTACATGCTATTAGGACTTTGTAGTTTCTGTAAATGTTTTCCGCTGTTAAGTTGTCTTTTGTGACTTCTATTTTGCTCTGCTTGTATTTGACTTCTGATCTGAAATACCCCGGACTTAAATATGGTGATTAAATTATTCTAATATGATATTTAGAGGCCTAATGGTGCCTAAAGAATTTGGTGAAGAAAGTAAACCAAAAGAAAAAGAGAAAACGCTTAAAAAGCATAAAAAAAACGAAAACTGAAGTGTTACACAACCATAGGTGGTATTTACCTTCGAATAGGGTTCTAGATGGATTCCTAAGACTTAATTATACACTACTAACAGGTGGAACAATTCCCGAAGAAAACGAATCCATATAGTGGGTTAAAAACGCAAACGAAGTCCTAAGGCACTTTTTTTCGAGAGAACCCGAAAATGTGACTTTAAGTGGTTTAATGGACTTGTAAAAATTATACTACCTCCGTCCCGTCATAAGTGTCCTGTTTTTTTTTTTGGCACATTTTCCACCTCAATATTAAACTATAAGGTAAAATAAATTTTATAAAACTAAATTTTGTATTATATAGTTTATCAGTAAGGAATCATATGCAAACTTAAATTTTTCAAAATTAATTTATCTATATGTTAAAAATTGAAGTCAACGACATGTCCAAATAGTAAATAGGACAGCCAGGGTGGGACGGAGGGAGTAGTTGCTATATAAGTATAATTAAACATTAAGAGGTCTAAGACCATTAATTAAAGAAACGAGAAAATCCGGAAAACGGGCCCGGTTAATGAATATTTCCCAAACCGGGAATTTAACGAGTTTTTCTTGCGAAAAGATGAAATGGCCCCAGCTAATGTACAAGGGGGCCGTTTTTATAAGGGTGAATCAGCACTCTCTCTCAATTAACTAGCGTTTTATTAGTTAGTAAGACAAAGAACAATAAGCAAAAAGAGAAAAATTCAAATTTACCTTTTGGCACTCTCTCTCTTCATTTCCTCCCTCACTCTGTTTCTTCTGCTTCCCCCCACCCTCCTCTCTGCCAAATTCTCCCCTTCTCTCCTCCTTGTGCCAAGCTTCAGCCCCCATGGGTTAAGCCCATTTGAGAGAAAGTCCATTTTCTTGAGCTAAAGTACATCCTCTTTGATTCAAGGTAAGAAAAATCTCAAAAACTCCTTGTTTTCCCCACTTTCTTACCTTGACGATTTTGCCTTCTCAAGGCGGGTTGTTTCTTGTTTTGTGTGAGCATTTATCCAAGATTCAAGAGGGTGGTTGAAATACCCCAAACCTTAGTATGTTGTTTAAACACCTAAATAAGGTATATTAAGACTAAAAAGAGTCTTAGAAACATTAGTAAACAAATTTAAACAAAAGAAAACACAAAATGTGCTTTAAGGTCAATAAGAGCCAAAACGTGCTCTAAGCTTGGGATAAGCTTGGTTAAGACCTAATGAACTTACCAAGACCTCATTTATATACTAATGAACATATTAAACCAATAACCAAAGAAAACCAAGCTTGAAAACAAGTTAAAACACAAAATGTGCTTTAAGGAGTCTTAAAGCACATTTTCGAAAAATTGTCTTGTAAATGAGTTTTGAATGGCTAAATGTCCATCATTACTCTTTAATTAATATGTGTACTATATAGTATCACATTTGGAGGTCTATATCAATGGGAAATCAAAAATTTCACTTCTAAGTGCCTTGTTTTTATGAATAGTGATTTTAATAAGCTATTTTGTAACATATGTTTGTATAAGTAATTAAATTGACAAATAAAGACTATAATACCCCTAAGTATTAATGGGGGCCGGTTTTCTCAAGTGTGGTGACTCACCACTCTCTTGTTAACATTATTAAGTAAATAAAGAAAGCTAATTAAACTACTTTTTACTTTATAACTACAAATATCTTCAAAAGCAAGTTCACTTTCATTTCTCCTTTCTTCTTGTATTAACACGGGGCCAGGCTCTCTCAAACCTCTCTTCTTCATTCTTCCACGGTAATACACACCACACCAAAAACCTCTTCTTTGATCTCTGGTAAAAAGCGGCCACTTAACCAAATCAAAAACAAACACCACCATTCTCTTAGTCTTATCAAGCTCTTCATTCCTATCTTCTCAAAACTTCAAGACCACCATTTCGGTGCCATGGAGTTCCACCATTGAAGGAGCTTGAGCTTGTATTTCTACATATTATTACTCTCCTTTGCTTCTAGGTAAGGAATCTCAAATAAAAACTTCATTTCCTCCATGTTTTTTTGTTGTGACCGAAAATACCCATTGAAGGTGCTCTTTATATGGCTTTGTTTTAGCTTCATTCCAACCTTCCAAGGACTAGGTGAAGTCCTCTCTTCATAGATATTCAAACTCTCTTCAAAGACCAAGGTAAAACAACTACATTAATGTTTTTGAAACAATGTAAAAACTAGGGTTTACAATGAGTTTAAGCTTGGAGCTTGTATACTCATTTCAATGTTTGTATATTGTTTAGTAGTTGACAAGGAATCAAATACCTTACCGGTTTACTAAGGAAACAAGAAAGAAGTTGTGTGGAAAAGAGGTAAAAATACTAACCTAATGTAGTTTAATGCCTTAGGAGAAATGAGCTTATAATGCTTGTTAAAAATACCTAAAGAGCAAATGGTAAATGACCTAGTGAAATGTTCTCAAGGACACTAGTAAAAGAACATATGTCTTGTTGTATGTATTTGCAGGTCAAAGGAATATATATTGTGGAAATTCAGTGTTTAAGGGTTATGCACTTTAAGGGCCTAAGAGCCATGCATTTTAAGGGCCTAAGTGCCATGCAATTTAAATTATGCATTATATGGTAATGTAGTGTGATTTGAGTGAAGTTGAAATACCCGGGAATTTTAAGTTAGGAATACGATAATATAGTCAGAATAATAAGTCCGAGTTTATAATATAGTGGCCCAGGGAAACCAACGATATTCATATATTAACTTATTTCCTCTTCCTAGAACCTTCCTCCTCACTTTTATTCATTTAAAATACATGGAGTTCTAATTCAAAGTGATTTGCTCTTGGTACTTAATTAATTTCTGGACCTCGATTATGATTTTACTTCATATTAGTAATTTATCTCTAATTACAGAGTTCAAATCCCTTTTGACTTCTTCAAGTTAATTTATATATATTTTTTGTTATTAGTATTCTAGAACTCTCTCTAACGCGATTATAATTCCCTTACTAGTATTATAGTTTTACTTTATTTAATTTATTTCAATCTCCTTCCTACTTCCAAGTAAATGTTATTTAATTATCTTCCTAGATTTTCTACTCCTTCCTCATCTTGTTACTACGATCTACTTTCTCAGCAATATTCAAACTAGGAAACTATTTCTGAATTTCTAAAAGAATGTTGTTAGAGATTTTATTTTTCCTTCCCGATATTCTCAACGTTAAGTTGTTGTATAGGTTTCCTAAAAACATTTTGCAATGTGAAGTATTTGTTTCTGATTTCCTTTTCTGAGTTATTTTGTATTTCGTAATTATTTACCCCTTTTGTTAAAATAGAAATCATTACCTTGTTTGACAATTTCAATTTCCTTTATTCCTATAATTTACTTATTTATATAAAACCTTCCCCTCTGCGGTCTACCATCATCACGACGCTTCTACCTTCTGTTCTACTAAAACTTCTTCACGTATCTTCTTCCTTGAGTTCTTTTAATTCGCGTTCTCAATTCTACCTTCGGTGTTATTCATTCCACCCTTGCTGGATCGTTTTCCTTGGTGCCAATTAGGAGCTTTGTTGGGTAATGTATTCTACTTAGCTACTTAGTTATTTATTCGTTGTTCGGTGGATCCTGATTGTTAATTCTGATTACCTAGACGCCGATTACATCGACGAGTGCTATCAATAGTCCGGAGCAGTTGGGTTCTTGAGGGAATTGGTTGTTCCAGGTAAATTCTATGCTCAATGGTTTTGATTGTGGTTTTGCGAAATCTTGGAAAGGGTTGTTTGTTGTGTTTTATCTCGGTTGTGGTTTGAGGATTTGGAATTGAGAAATTGAATTGAGGTTGTGGTATTTCAATGATGGCTTTGGGGAGTCTTTCACAGGTTGTTGTTATTGTTTGGGAGCCCATAGGTGCTCCCCATTATTATATTATTTGCGCTGCACACATTGTTGCAGTTAAGCTCTATGATCTACTCTATGTTACTGCTGTTTCATAGGGGGTGTGCACACTTAAGGACTTAGGGTGAGGTGGTTGTTTGACGGTCCCACAGGTGACTGTCCTGGAATTGTGGTTTGGGGTCCCATAGGTGACCCCGTGTTTGGAATTATGGTTATTACTTCCTGTTGAAAGCTCCCTACTGTGGTTTCGGTATTGAAATACTTTTCTGGAGATTCATTAACTATTCAGTAACCTACCTTCTCATCTGATTGTTAAAGGCGAATGTGTTCTAAAATGTATTTTACAGATTGAGGTGGAATTTACTCAGTTTTTCTGATTTGTGCGATCCTTTCTGTGTTTCTGTCTATGTTTTATGATCGCAGGTATGAATGACTAGCTGAGGGAAAAGGGACCGCGCATCACATAGTTTAGGACCACGTAATGATTAAGCAATATCTTGAATTTCAATGTTTTAGAGATGTTGTTATGTCTTCAAGGTTTTTATACATTAACGTTATTTTGCTTCCGCATAAATTGAAGTTGACTTTGGTTTTAATGTTGTTTAGTTCATCAGCCTGAGCACCCATGGGTATTGGGTGTGGCGTGGTGGTAATGCCCTGGATATTTTGAGATCCGCTGCTATATTGAAGGTTATGTTCATTTTGGTTTTGGTTAACTGAGTTCGCTATTGCTTATGAATCAGTTTTGTTGAGGTTGTTAAGTATTTGCCAATGGTCTTAACTGTTCAAAAGTTCCTTATATTGTCATGGTGTTTTGTGTAAGAGTTTATGATGGTTTTTGGCTCCTGGTTACGTTTTGGGAACTGCACTGAAGGACCTGTCCGAACGTCCGTCCGGACATCGATGTTCGGACAGGCCCCGAATGTCTTAAAAGCTTTCTGTCTAGGCGTGTCCGAACTTCGGTCCGAACATCAATGTTCGGACACGCCACGTTAAATTTCTCGGGTTTTCCAAACTAGCTTGTGTCCGAACTTCAAAGTCCGGACACAAGTTCGGACGCCATTGGTTTTCAGCCCTTTTAACTCTCGACTTGTGTCCGAACATCAATGTCCGGACACAAGTTCGGACTTTCGGATTTCTGCAGTCTATTTCTCTTCGGCTTGTGTCCGAACTTACCATGTACGGACACAAGTTCGGACCAGCACCGTTTTGCTCTTTTAGGACTCGTTTGAAGTCCGTTTTTGATGCCGTTTGCGCCATTAGATTTGTATTTTCACAAGCTATGTTTTGAGGTAAAAATCCAGGGTGTTACAGAAGTTTTGTGTATGAAAGTGTTCTTGGTGATTTTAGGTGTCTTGTGTGTTTAATGGAGAAAACAAAGTGTTTAGGCTTAGTAATGTTCTAGGAGAACCCATGTCAAGATTTAGGAAATATCCAAGGAGTCTAGGTGTTAATGTAAGGCTTGGTGAATTAGAGGTGTTAGGAAATGACTAAGTGTTTTACAAGAGAAGAAATAATGTCTTAAGTTGTTCTAGGTAACAAGAGGACTTAGACATCAACTAGGGTTTAGGTTGGTAAGAAATAATGCTTAAGAGATGATGTTAAGATGAGGAGAAAGCATTTTGGGATAGTAGTTATCATAGGTGAGAAACACCATTTAGAAACCTAGTATAAAATGTTATAAGTGTTAAGGAATTTTACAAGGAAATGAGTAAAGGCTTAAGGAATTAGAAAATGAGTTTTTTGGATGTTGTATGTGGACATAAGTGTACCAAATGTTGTTAGGAAACATTAAGAGGCTTTAGGAGAAGTTTGGGGAAGATTGAACAAAGTTTGGGCAAGTTTAGATGGCGTCCGACCCAGGGGTCCGACCCAAGTTTGGGTCGGACAGCCTCTGTTAGACGTCAGGAAATTGTTCTGGAATGGTCCGACCCAGAAGGTTGGGTCGGACGTGGGTCGGACGGTCGTGTTTTATGAGGCGGTGAAGGTTCTGTAATGGTCCGACCCAGTCGAGTGAGTCGGACGTGGGTCGGACATGTATGTTCAAAGGGCGATGAAATTCTCTGGAATGGTCCGACCTAGAAGGTTGGGTCGGACATGGGTCGGACAAGTTAAGTTTTTCCAAACCCGAAAACCACTGGAAGGGTCCGACCCAGTAGTGGGTCGGACGGTGGGTCGGACATACCAAAACGTATAAAAATAAATAAACAAAGAATGTGACCTATGTAGTTAACCCTAAGGGGTATAATGAAGATAACCTAGGATAAGTTAGACATTAAAAACATGTCATACAACCATGTTAAATACTTAGTAAGTTTGAAGTTAAATAAACAATTAACCGACGTTATTAATCATGTATAGGAGTGACCTACAGAGGAAATCAATCGAGGCAAGGACCAAGGTATGGTTTCTTGCAGTCTGTTGCCTACCGGTTTACACCGGCTTGTGTGTTGTTTGTTTTTCTGTGTTTATAACTTTGTAAGATTAAACCATGTAAAGAGTTTACCGTTGTTAAATATTGTTATGTTGTTAAGTATGACTCTCTCTTCCCTAGTGTGTGTCTAACAAGATTTGACCTATTATTGTGATTTGTGAATTGAGTTAAATAATGAACTGCTGACAAGTGCTAACGGGGGAGTGAGGAGTCCGGTCTGTTCCGGCCACGCGTGTGAGTATGGGAGTCGATGTCATAACCGGTTCGATTCTCTTTGTATGTTATGGTTGTTTTCCAATTTGGTTTCCAACCTTCCCTTTAGCTTAACCAAGGCTATTTTACTGACTCACGTCGGGCCACAGGGGCATACTATGTGTTATTTCGGTGGGCTTGGATCACTATATCCGAGGCACCTTGTGTTAAGTTATCCGTTCAATCTAACAGGACGGTAACGAGTTATGTAACGAGCTTAGCATGAGCATGGCAACATTCTCTAGGCTCTAAATGGGGACTAACTGTGTTGGTTCTCTTCCTAAGAGGAATTGTTCTTGTGTGATGTGTGTGATGTTGTGTACAATACCCATGTTATGTTATATATGTATAAGTTGTGTGTTTAAAAATGAATGCCATGTCATCACGACAATTAGTTTGTGCGCATCCCGGTAGCCGATGGGCTACGCGTTAACCATACCAGCCAAGGGTTGCTGACCCCCTCGGGGGATCCATATTTCTTTTACTGCAGGATGAGGATCGAAGAAGCGGAGTGGCTTTAGATCCTAGGATGCAGGTTTACTTTTGATTACTTATGGATGTTGGCCCGGGATGCGCCTGTGCTCCCGTGGCGTTATATATTTGGTTTACAGTGACAGTTTACAGTGATGTTTTACAGTGAAGGACGTATGTAAACACTCGGTATTTTGTTAATGTGTATATATGGTTATTATTTCTATGCTCGGGAGTCTGATCATCAGACCGGTACACTTGTATTTATTCAGCCTTGTTAACCACGTGGGTGGTTGACGGCGTTGTAGCACCATTCGTTTAGTTACTGTTTAGTTGTTCAAATTCCGCTGCGATTTCAAGTAGTGTTGTGTGCGTAGTAGGGGTGTTACAGTGGTTGGAGTCTTCCTTTGATTCATGACCAAAAGCAATTCTAGGGTTCTAAGGTTAAATCCCTAATTTTGTGCTTTAATTCCCTCATTCGTATTCTAGAGTGATTAATAGATCTAAGTGTGTTACTTAGCTCTTAATTCCCCATTTAAATGTTGGTCTAGAGTTTTGGGCAATTGGATTACCCTTGGCCGATTTTGCATCAAGAGGAATGGAGAAGAGAAAGGAAAGAAGTGAAAAGAGAAACTTGGAAGCTTAAGGTAAATAATCTACCTTAATGACTATCCTAATTTCTTTAGAGTTTTGGGATGGGTAAATAAAGGTATGAACCAAAAACTTATGTTGGAAAGGTATTGGTTGATTGAAGAGAGAATTTTGAATTGATATGTGATTTAAGGGCCTAAGAGTTGTGCAATTTATGATTATTGCATTATGTTGTTGATTGATGAAATTTGGATAGACATTGTGTGCTGGTAGAATCCACTATGGATATGGCTAGTTTGAATTGATTTAGGAGGATGAAATCATGCATTTGGGCATGTTAGAATTGTAGGGAAGTTATGGCAAATTTCTGTAGAAATTGAGAGGTTTAAGTGATGTTATAAGTATTGGAGAGCCTAAGGTTAACTAGGAATAAATGGGGATTAATTTGGGTCGTTAATCACCTTGAAGTGTTAGTTGAAGAATGGAATGGATTTATGCAAAAATCTGTAGCAAATGGGATGTTGAAGTGCCTTGGAATTTCTAGATAAGAACTAGGGTGTATGGCCTTGAAAATGAAGGATGGATTTGAGTATTGGAAGTGCAAATTTCTATGAAGGACTTGGTATGGTCACAATGGTTGTGGTTAAGTTGTAAACTATCATGGGAGTGTTGTGAGTGCACTAGTGAGCAAAGTGCAGAAAATTTGAGTGAAGGATTTGTGTAATTGATCAAGAAATGAGTAAGGGTTTGATCAAGGATTTAGGAAGGTTTAGAGCATGATTAAGGTGTTATAACATGCTAGAAAGTTTGTAGAAAGATTGGAAAAGATTTGGGTGAGAATTGGGGTTATAATAGAAATTGAAAACTATAAAATTTGACAGTTTGTAGCAGGGTTCGGGACTTAGGTCTAGGAACAAGTCCCGGACCACACATTAGAAAGGGACGAGAATCAGCAAAACAACATTGTTCGGGACTTGGTGTAAGGGTAAACTCCCGGACCATGTCAAAATTATAGCCGAGAGTAACATAGTGAGTTGGTCAGGGACTTTAGTCCAGTACCAAGTCCCGGACCAGGTAGAATTTTCACCCGAGAGTTAGACAAAGTGTTGGTCCGGGAGTTTAGAGCAGGACCAAGTCCCGGACCACACTCAAATTGCAACCGTGAGTGTTTAAATGTTGCCAAATGAATGGGAATGGATGGGTAATGGTATTAGAAGATGTTTAGGACTTGTTTGGTGATAAGTAAAGGTCATTAGAAGTGTAAACAAGTTTTAGAATTGAATATGAAAGTGAGAACTTAAGATCACTTGTGTAAAGTTAAGATTACCGGGATAACGGGGTTAAATACTAGTGTACTAGTCGTTTACATACCGTATGGTCTTGATGTTAATAGAAACATTTGAAATGATATCAGTTGTTGCTGTGCAAAATAGTAGTGAAACTAAATTGCTAACTATGGGCAGTGAACCCAATCATTGTAGTACAACAAGGTCGTATCCACAGGGACTTCGTAACTATCTAGTTAATTATAAGCTTAGTAAATGTGCAAGAAGATATATACCAAAGTGCATAAATGTAAATTGGGGGGTTTTGGGTTTTTGGTTGATATTGGAAACTGAAGAAAAACAATAAAGTTAAACTAATTAATCTAAGATAGGTGTATACCTTGGGATAGTGGGAATCTCCTAAATCACCCAAATATGCTCTCATTTCTACCTCACTAAGTTGTCTATTAGAGCTAATGTAAAGATTCTCCAAATCATGGACTAATCAAATCTTACCTAATTAATCACACCTCTCAATTCAAGAAAGGCTAGAGTCACTAGATAACATTAATTTCAAGCTCCTAACAATAGCCCTAAAGTTCCACTCCCTAATCTAGATCAATGGAAATTGGGGTTCATCCCCAATTTGTCTAATCCCAAGCTCAAGATATAATTTTGCAAGGAACTACAATAAATGCAATAGGAGATCAAATCTAAAGCATTAATTAAGAATTGATGAGGATAAAACAACTACAAAAGATGAGTTAGGTTTACAAAAGCAATTTGGGGGATTTTGGGGGAACCCCATCCCAAGGTATACAAGAGTTCAAACAGCCATTAGAGAGTAAAGGAGAGAGAGAGTAAGAATTGGCCATTAATGGAGCTTGGGAGCTTCAATGGAGGTGGGCCTTCCTCCTCTCCTTCTTCTCTTCTTCTTCTTCTTCCTCTTTCCCCCCCTCTTTTTCTTCCTTTGGCGGTGCTTTTGGTCTGGGTTTGAACTCCCCCCTCTTTCCTTCTTTTTCTGCTTTTAAAAACAGAAATCTGGGCAAAATTTCAACCCGACTGACCCACCCTGGGTTGGTCGCTTCCAGAAGCAATTTCAGGGCCAAAATCACGTTTTTAAGTCCGACCGACCCATGATGGACCCATACTCTATTGGTCGGTCGATTCCAGTAGCTTGGCCTCCGGAATCATCCGACCGACTCAGAGTGGGTCGGTCCTGTGGGTCGGTCCAGTGGGCAGGCTAACTTTGAAATCCTGTATCTTCTTCGTTTTAGCTCCGATTTTGGATCCGTTTACGCCCACGTGTTTGTATTTTTGTCTTCTTTATTTCTAGCTATGTTGTTCCTCCTGTTTCAGCAATAGTTGTGTAAAACACCAATAAACACAAAACTAGAGGAAAACTAGCTAGAGTGGAGAAATGAGCATGAAAAGTGTTGATAAAACATATGAAATACACCTCTAAAACATGCTCATTTTGACACTCATCAGTTGTGCGAGAGTTACCTGAGAAGCATGAGACGACACATGAGAGTAAATCCTTGGTGAACGGTATGATTTTCTCATGCCCTGTATGCTACCGAGGTTACCTTGATTTGTGTGATTGTGTGTTTGTTTTCAATCACCTAATCAAGATAAATGCACGAAAATGATTTATTGCATTTCCTTATGTCTTGTGATTGATATTGCACTTGATTGAGTTGTGACTAACATTAAAGTTTGTATAACTCATGGAAGACATAATTTATGGTTGTAGTACCATGACTTGTTGAATGAAAGATTCTCACTAACTCCCTAACTATGAGACCTTTCTAACTTTGAGAAAATGGTAACTTGGAGTATGTGAGAAGCCCGATATAGTTTCGGCCACACGTGAGAATGAGGAAACAAGAGAGGTTGTTTTCCGAGTTTTGGCCTAACCTTCCCACCATGGTCCAGACCCTTTATGGGCGCAACCCGGGGAATTAAGCCAACCTAAAGCCCGGTGGTGAGATAGTCTTGTCTCTGCTCGGAGGTCAACCGACTTAACTGAAAAGATTATTCAAGAGAAGGATAATTGGTGAAGTAAGATCATGACTAGTGTGGGTCATTGATCATGAGTAAAAGAGTTAAAACATCTGATTAAACCAGATGAGGTGTAACTGACAAAGAGATGAGGTGAGAACTGGAGATGAGAATCTCAAGGCCTCGATGACTAATGATTGGACGACTTGTGAATTGTCTTCCCTTTGTATGTGTGATTCGCTATGCTGAGTGTTGCCTTTTACATGATTATTATGTTGTTCATATTAGCATGTTTGCTTGAATAAAAATAATGAACTCCATGTATGCGACCAAGTAGTTGGCGTACCCCAGTTAGCACGCGGGGTATGTGAATTTCATACCAGCAAGTTGTGTTGAGCCCCTTTGGGGCCAATCATTTTATTTCAGGTACTCGAAAGTTGAATGGTCGAGAGTGAGACCGGACGGTTATGCTATGTTAGCTAGGGTTTATTTGATTGTGGTGCTGAGTTGTACATGGGCTTGTAGCCCTTTTAGTGACTGATGTACCATATTGTACACTTGTTTATATTTTGGAACTAAGTAGATTTCGTTAGACATGATCAAGGCGTTATGCTCATAGTTGGTTTGTACAAACTAGTAAGAACATAATGTATGTTGGGATTATACCGTTTGGATTGTAAGTGTTTGACTCGGTTTAGAATGGAACAAGATTTGTAATTGTATAAGTACTCGTGTATTCCGGTCCATTAGACCGGCACTGTTATTGGTTAGGCCTTGTTAGTCCGTGGGTGGCTAACGGCATTGTTTCACCCACTGTAGTATTGGAAATGTCCGCTGCGAATGTATTGATGAACGAGGCGATATGAACTAATGACGAGATTAGCGGTAGGGGTGTTACATGATCATTTTGAAAGGCCTTCCGCTTGATTATGATTCTAATTTGCAAAACATATGTATATAAGTTATGTTCTGTAAAAGTGTTATGAGCATGCTCACACTGATGAAGTTTATCATCTGCTGAGCTATCACTGGTGCAGACGGAGGCAGAAAACGCAGTCGAAACTGCTCAAAAACGACGGTTTTGAACCGTCTTTTATACCCCCGTCATTTTTTGTCAAATATCTTAAACGACGGTTCGAGAACCGTCTTTTATGATGTCTTTAAGCGACGGTTTTGTTGAACCGTCTTTTAAAAGCTCCGGAACGTAAAAAAAATGAATCTAGTCTAATGCGACTAGATTAATTTCTATTCTGTAGTGGTGTCGTCTGGATTCGAACTCACGACGGATGGTACCCACACACCCACACACGCATCCCCCAACCACTAGACTACAACATCAAACTCGTTCATTTTATGAACAAAACACATATGTAGCAATTATATATAACTTAATATTTAAATTATTGGAATTTTAATTCCAAATTTTGTTCACTCCTATACAAATTATAATAAGTAGTTAGGCATCGTAATAGGTAAATAAACATCGTATTATATACATACTAAAGATATTATAAGATTACATATATGTACATATAGTTACAATGTTAATTATAAAAAGACTAATTTACTAAAGTAAAAAATTAATGCTAATTATAAAATATAAATTTTATTAAATTATATATATACATGCAATATCTCACTACCTATTTTGTG
This sequence comes from Limonium bicolor, assembly GCA_023374045.1. NCBI lineage: Eukaryota > Viridiplantae > Streptophyta > Magnoliopsida > Caryophyllales > Plumbaginaceae > Limonium > Limonium bicolor. Next base: position 161,784,310 of record CM041777.1, on the reverse strand, counting down.
AAGTTTAACCAACATGTAAACTAATTTAAATATTTATTACTCTATACTATTTTTCAGACTTTGTTTATTTATGTGTTTAAACATATTTTAAAGGACGGTTTATTAATTATCTGTGTGTTTTAACATATTTTAAAAGACAGTTTCCACTAAACCGTCGCTTATTAAGTTCATTCGCGCGCGTCTACCTGTTTTAAAAGACGGTTTCAGACAAACCGTCACTTAAGGTCATTTCGCGCGCGCGTCAAAGTATCTTAAATGACGGTTCGCCTGAAACCGTCGTGTTTAAAATAGAACTTAAACGACGGTTTCAGGCGAACCGTCATTTAAGATACTTTGGCGCGCTGAAATCAGACATCTTAAACGACGGTTTCTGGCGAACCGTCGTTTAAGATGTCTTTAAGTTGCGCGCGCGTGTATCAAACGGGCTTAAAAGACGGTTTTCACCAGAACCGTCATTTATAGACCGTATTTTTTGATATTTTTTCTACTAGTGTATTATTTACAGACCCCTATTATATCCTCTGATTGCAGGTTATTTAGTCGTTTGGCTGAAGGTTTCTACTTTCATCTTTTAACATTTGAGTTGTACATGATTTTTTGACCATGTGGTCCTTCTGTATTTTGGAGCATATGAGCTTATTTTCGTTTTGTTAGTTTCTCGTTGTAAACTATTTGACAAAGCCTTGTAAACTCTTGGTTGTATAATATATTAAGTTTGATTATAGTTATTTGTTTTAGTTTTGGGTTTTGTTGGACTTGCATATTGATGAGGTTGAAGAAATGAGGTTGGGAGTAGACGAGACAGCCAAGAGATAGACAAAAGTAATTAGGGGGTAAGGTGAATTAGAGAAAGAACGGATTACTTAATAAGGATGACCATGACTAAGGTCATCCTTAATCCGGCAAGACACCAACGTTATTGAGAAGAAACATGCAGAAGAATAGAGGTAGGATTATGTTCAGATGGGCAAGGCAACGATGACAGGGGAACGACGAATGAGAAGAGAAAGGCAACAATTAGACAGCTAATGATTAGTGCTAATGAGGTGAATGCGGGAGGGATCCATCACCCAAAAAGAGTGCATCCGATCACATTTTTCCTATAAGAACTCTTATTGCCCATCGCAGTTTTGTAGGAGGAAGATGGTAAAACATTGATATCGTATGACAAATTCTCCAGAGATTGAAGATGCTGGTCGATGACACTGCTATTAGGACTTTAAGAAAACCTTTCCTCATCAACACTGGGGAAAAACGAAAGAACACAAGATAACAAAATACCATCAACTTTCATGCGCTTCATCGTGCTTTCCCCGTTAATACCTATTGACCAAACCTACGCATTATTATCCCCACCCAACTCAAAATAAACCATTTTGCAGGTCCAGATGATCGCTGCAGAAACTCGATGGCACGACCATTAGCTCAAGCCGGCCAGTCCACTCTTCCCAGGGCTTCAATGTGATGGGTTTTTCAACTGCTGCCCCGTCCACACATAGCATCTGCTTGTACTCTTCGTCCCCAAAATCAATTATCGACTTTGCCTTCTTGTCCCATGGATTCCACACCACTGCAAAACATTAGATGTGTATGCTAAGAAAAGGAGGGATTCAGCCGAGTTAGCAACAGTATGAGAGAGAATAATTCTAGGTGAAGCATATCAACTATCAAACTGACTGTGGTGAAGCTCAGCTCCACTAGCTTTATTGTTGTTTAAACACACAATATTTACTAAATTGAAAGCCAAGACTACTCTCTCTTCCCCTTACCAATATCCGGGAGGCCTTCCTTTTTTACAACAAAAGTCCTCTTCTTTTCATGGTCGATGACTGCAATAGCGTTTGGGCAACCTAGATACACACGATCAATCTGAAAAACCAACACAGAAGTAGTCCACATGTAAATATCTCCACACATCTGAAGAAAAAAAAAACAAGAGATAACTTCAAATGTCAGCCAAAACACTGCATTTCTAAAAAACATCAAACCTCGTATTCAAATGTCAAGGCATCTCCTTGTTCGGTACAGCGTTCTTTTTTAATAAGGTTATCCAAATAGTCAAGCGTTTCCAGCCCTTCAACCCTGACTTCACTGCAAACCATACGGAAGAGCATGATCATTCCAAGTAGTCCCCAGCTTATAAATTAATCATGTATACACTTTTAAAAAGTACAGACCTGATATCAGAAACCGACAAGTATGTGTGGTAAGCAAAGGAGAAGCTGAAAGGTTTTGCATCCACGTTTCTAATACGAGAGATCAAAGAAAGGGTACCATCATTTGCAAGTGAGACTCTCAAACGGAACTCAAAGCTGCAGGAAAAGAAACAGCTTTTTATAATCAAACACATACTTGTGCATGTCATGAAAAGACCGCACTAATATCTTTAGACCACAACAATGGACACAGTATATAGTGGACTGAGACATGTACAATGGGACTTGGCGTCAAAGATAGGAGGATAGCAAACTCACTTATGTGGCCAGCACTTCAGATCGTCAGCGGTAGGCTTGAGAATCAGGTCGACAAAGGACTTGCCGTTTGAATTATTTGGGTGCAAGGGAGGAGGGTTTTCATCTATGGTCCAGATTTTGTTCCTTGCAAACCCATGTTGCTCCAGGGAACCACAATTGCCAAACTTCACATCCAGAATGTTCAGTACTTCGTGTCAGAATTCTATATTTAATTTTGTTGATTGGGTTCAGATATAGAAAATCGTATGAATTAAGGATTTCAGAGTACCTGAGGAAAGCAGATAGGAATCCCTCCCCTCATTGCTTTTGGTGGCCTAAAGACGGCCTATTAACAACAACAAAAGATGAGAATTAGGTTATTTATTTGGTTAAGACTGAGTAGCAGGACGAAATACACTTCATTGCTTGACTGCCAAATAAAGTTAAAGCAGCACAAACTAGCACAAATTTGACACTAAATTGATGACTGAGCGTATTGAAACCTCAAGCAGCACAAACTCAGAAGCACAGTACTGGTGGTCAATAAATCCAGTGATAAGTTCAAGAAGCATGATTATAATTTTCATACTACCCTGATTAATTTCAGGGTCATTCGAACACAATAAAGCAACCTAGCTCTAATCATGGTTTCTTTCACTATCAATACCAGCTATGTTGATACCAATAGCAATAACAAAAAGAGCGCTACAAGAGCCATCAAATACCTTACTGCTTGTAAAGAGGAGCTCTTCTCCATGGTCATTCTTCCAAGAGACGACTTGTCCACCATGCATGCTCACCTTAACAATTGGTAAAGACCTTGAAGCATTCAATTTACCAATTCCAGGCTATAGGAACAAGTACTATAACATTGATTGATGGATCTTAACCATCACCATCAGCAGCTACATCGAAACTACTCAGCATATTTCCAGTAATTAGGCAACAATTTTCATACTAATCTTTTTTCTTTCAAAACCGAAAAACAACTATCTAACCTTGGCAGAAGCACCTTGAGGATTTCTAAGTACCACCTGGACTATCCCATTCGAATCTGTTTTAACCTCAGTTGCAGCTCTATAATCCCAGACAGCAGCTGAATGCCCCATTGGCCTCACCAGAAGCGGAGTTGTTTACGCCTGCCTGTGTCTCTAAATTTCAATGAGACTCTACAGAAACCTGGAGAACCAAAGTCGCTATCTTATAAGCAAAAAAAAAGAAGAAGAGGAAGCAAAACTAAAGAGCTACCCAAACCGTGAAAAGACCTTTCTTGTGACAGAACTAGCCAAGTCTGTGAGTGCAAAACGGTAAAGATACCTACCAATCCAACTTGCTCTACCCAAAACCCACCACCCCAACTTGATGCAGATCCAGAAAAAACGAAAAGATGGGAAACAAGGGAGAGAAAATCAAACCCACAATAAAACTTTGGGATTTCTGATATCATGAAACAAAATTGACGATGCGCACAAATATTACCGAAAGACAAACGCTGAGATGGAAAACCATTATGGAAAGAAGTAGCCCACCTGAGATGGGAATAGGAACGGCAAAAAAAATGCCACCACCTACTCAACCCGAATCTGGACCAAGTGATTGCCAAGTGTTTTATAGGCGGACGGTGTAAATGGAAAAATCGGGAGAAAACCACAACCGCCCTGCTATTTCTTGATAAAGACGGTTGCCAGAAGCAGAGTTTCCATGGTACCGGACCCAAAATTACCAAGACCCAAAAATGTATATTTCCAAATGAAGAAGTGCAAGGGGGGCAAACAAAAACATAGTTTTTCGAGAAGAATGCTGCACTGACAGCTGCCCCACTATGCATATAGAGCCAAAATCGTTCAATGTGAAACAAACCCGATAACAGACTAGAGGGAAATGTGTTGTTTGAAGCGTTTGCAAGGTGTTGAGAATTACTCGAAAATACAGGCACAAACTTACAAATAAATCGCAACGGCAAAAGAATCTAATGCACTTGACACAGAATTTACAATCCACGAAAAACAAAAGTAAGGCACCGAACAGAAAAGTTAAAAGAGTAAGCAACAAGCGGAAACCTGAGCATTCCCCGTTAATCTGTGATCAATGACACTTGACCTGGATGCGAGGGCGCATTAATCTTCTGAGCCGATAATGCGAGAGCTTGTTGAATGCTATAAATAGTAGTAGTATGAGAAGGGAGAATGATTTGATGACTGGAATATCTGGCCCCGGGACGTGGAGATGCGAGCGAGGGAGGTTAGGAAGTTCGGGAATTCGACCCCTTCTTGACTTGAGTGGAAAAACGGTCGAGTATTTGTAAATGCAAGTTTGAGAGTGAGAGTCGGTTCGAGTCCTCGCCCTTTGCTTTTGCTTTTCAGAGATATCGGACCCACAGTTGAGGATTCAGCGACAGGATTGTTTGTTTTGTTTCTCCATTGCTTTTGAATTGCTTCTTCTGATTAGTTTAAGCTATCCTCGAAAAGGACCATTTCGTTTTCAAGCGGATTTAAGCGGAGGAAATTTATGGGCTGATTTCTTTGTATAGAATAAAAATTTCACACTATAATAGGTCCCATTAACAGTAAGTGAGTCATAAAGCTCGTCATTCGATTAATTGTCGCGATAGGTAAAAATCGAATATTATGACTTTATTAGGTAGGACACTTGAAAAACCTTTTTAAACTTCCGAACTCTTTCTCTTTTGGTATGTTCTCTTTTTTATACATTGAGGATAAGGATTCCAATATGAAACTAACCGGAAGATATGGAGTGCTTCTACCGGTTTGCCAAGAATTTTGATGGGGTAAAATTGAGATTGGGTTGTAAAATTTCTGGATTGAATTGGGTTTAGTTTATTTTGAGTCATAGTTCATGTTTTGTAAATAAAATAATTAAATAAATACATATTAGATTCAATTAAAATATACTTCTTTCTCACCAATATAATCATTTTTTTATACTTACTTAACAAAAAATCTAGTAAAAGGAAAAAAAATAACATTGACAATATCATATAGTTCATAGGTCCTAGTAAATGAAGCATTTGAGTAATAGAATGTTAATACAATGTTACTTTTTTTAATAAGGTTGAATCAAATTTTTAGTTATTATTATTTTGGGTCTTTTGCGTTTGGGATAGTTTCATGTTACTATTATTTCATATCATTTGAGTTTGACAGTTTCGAGTCACTACTATTTTAAATTATTTGAGTTCAAGTTAGTTTAGAATTGTGTCACTATTAATTCATGTCATTCAGACTTAGGTAAGTTTTAGGTTCAATTAAATCAATTTTAAATTTGATATATCTGTATATTTTCAGGTTTCTTTCAAATTAAAGTTCACATCAAACTGACGAATTTTCAGTTGTGTTTTAAATTTTGCCTAATCTAATAAACTTACATTCATGATTTCTGATTTCTTTTACATAAACTATATCAATTTTACGAAGACTGTCGACATGTGAATACACACGATGAAAATCCCGTAAAAGAGATCGGTGAAATTCAACTCATACCAAACACCCAAAGAAACATGTTATAAATAAGATGATCAAACTTAATATCTACATTTAACTTGTTCAACCAGTAGCATTTCATTTAAGAGTTAAAAATATAAGGTCACATAGATAGTTGACTTAGGACATTCAGTTTAATACAATATGTAACAGCAATTGAATAAAATACCATATCGAGAATGGGATGATAAGATGGGTTGCTGCCTTGCTGGTCGAGTAATAAGTAATACGGACAATTGTTGAGTGGCTTAGGATAATTAGTTTTTCAGTTTTTTGTCAAAATAAGATGTGTGATACTAAATGAAGAATGCAATATAACAAGAATGAGATTCTTAAAAAAAAAAAAAAAAAAAGAATGAGATGGTCGAGCGTGAAGTGTTTGTGTGGAGAGTATTATATACACTGATTATAACTTTTAAAATATAAAATAAAAAAATTATACAATTATTCATCTAAATTTAATATTTTTTAAGCAAGATCAATCACGGATATGTTTTGACCAGTTTAAAAGTTTACATTAGCATCTAATTTCTTGGCTACAACCACATGATCTATAGTTACATACATGTACATTCGGTCATTGAAAACTGTACATTAGATCATTCAAAACTGTACTAATGTATATGTGCATATATACAATGAATTGTGATATTTCAGAATTTAACTAAATATACATACTAACTATATAAAGTATACAATAAACTTATAAAACATGTACCTTTACTCTATATAAATTATACCATGAAAAATGTAGTCAAAGATACCTACACATGGTTGTAGCTAAGAAATTACCTAGCATATCAACTAGATTTATGATTCATATAATGATCCATTATCTGTTACTGAAATGGTATGATAGGAAAATACATAATTCACCATATAAGGCTTACAAAACATCATACATAATAATACACCATAAAAGAATAATAGTAATACATCACATACAATAATGATCAATTATTAGTTCTGAAGTTTGTTATCTAATTCACCATTTGTTAATTAATGAATTATAATATCAATTTTAATGAAGCATAATATTAATTATAATGAACCATATCATCAATTTAGTGTATCATCATAAACATATAAAAATAAAAAAAATTAAACAATACAACAACAAAAAACAATAGTTGATATGTAAGGAAAATACATGATTTACCCTATAAAGTTTAAAATACATCACAAAGCAATAATACATCACATAATATAAAAATTAATGAACTCATATTGTTTAAATTAAGTGACATAATTTACAACCATTTGTCTCGTTTAAAATGACAGCACTGATATGACACATTCCATTCAATAGTCTATACGGCGTGTCCGTACTATCTAATTTGCGATCAAGAATATAGGCATTTATGAGAACATAAGAAGGATGGTTGGTTGGGTAACAACTAACTTTGAAGATGGATATTTTATAAGTGAATTAGGATAAGTAGGTTTTTGTTTGTCGTTGTATATTTGGATATATTTAATTGAAATATTTTAGTATATTATGGTGGTTTCTTTATGGGTTTCACGTAGATCGGACAATCTTCTTCAATAACATATTGTCACATATAAAACATAATCACATAGTCAAAACAAAAACCACCACAATGTATCATTATTACTTAAACGAGATACCTAATCAATAATGGTTTGGTTGGGTGCTCACAATATCTGTTTAGTTGACTCAGAGAGCTGATTAACACTAACCCGACCCGAATAAAGCTCGAAAAGTCCATCCGAAAAAAAAAATTCAAGAGGACTTGGATAACAAATCAGACTCAAAAGAAAAACCAGGCCGGGCTTCGGCATAATTTTAGGCCCACAACGAAACCCGACCTGACCCTGTTTATTACTCCCTCCGTTCAACAATAACTGTCATTTTAGAAACTTGCACACTTATTAAGAAAAGTAGGACAATGACGCATGTGCCCCTACTTTTTACTTTTCCATTTAGATAATAATTACTTTTATATTGAATAGTAGGGGTAAAAGTGGAAAGAAGTGTGTCAAAAAGCTAGAATGACAGATATTTTTGAACAAGAATCACATCCTAAAACGACAGATATTAATGAACGGGGGGAGTATTATTATATATATATATATATATAATATAATACTCCCTTCTGATCTCAATATATGATTTTTTGGGTCCTTTCACTATTTTCAAAATATAAGATGTTCTAGCCTTTTTTGTCATCCACTTTCCGATTCTACCCCTCACTTTTTATTTCGCAACTCTACTTTTCAAATTACTTCAATTCCCAATGCAAAAGTAAGGGAAAAAAGTCTAATTTTTCCTCTTTAATTCTTGTGCCTAGAACTTGAAAAATAAGTATTTAGAACATGAGGGAGTATATATTTAATTTAATTTCATATAATACCTTCTACTATTTATTTAAATTATATATAATATCAATTAATATTACATAAAACATATATTCATATTATATTTAATATATATACATAATATATATATATATTCAAAAAAATTAATAATAATTATAGAAAAAAATTTATAAAATAGGAGTGGGCGGGTCGAACAATGACAAATGTTAAATAAATTCGTGGCAGCCCGGCCCAACAAAAATAAAAACAGGCTTGGACAAAACTATAGGCCCGTTCAGACCTTAAATTCAATGTCGGCCCGGCCCAAACCCGGGCCGCCCGCCCGTTTGATCAGCTCTACTCGGAGTGAAATACCCTGGACTTAAATATGGTGATTAAATTATTCTAATATGGTATTTAATGGCCTAATAGTGCCTAAAGAATATTGGTGAAGAAAGTAAAGCCAAAAGAAAAGAGAAAACGCGTAAAAAGCCCAAAATGTAATTATGGGTGTTACGCAACCATAGGAGGTATATGACATCGACTAGGGTCCTATATGGATTCCTAAGACTTAATTATACACAAAGAACGTGTGGGAACAAATCCTGAAGAAAACGGATCCCTATAGTGGGTAAAAAACACAAACGAGACTTTAAAGCATATTTTTTGAGAAAACCCGGAAACGCGACTTTAAGTGGTCAAATGGACTCGTAAAAATTATAGTTGATCATATACCTATAATAAAACATTAATGAAGGTTTAAGAACCATTACAATTAAAGAAACAAATAAATCCGGAAAACGGGCCCGGTTAGTGAATAGTGCCAAATCGGGAAATTTAGGAGCGTTTCTTGCAAAAAGACAAAAATTCCCCCAACTTATATTTACATAGGGAGCCAGTTTTTATGAGGATGATTTAGCACTCTCCTCACTTAGCTAGTGACTTTTTATTGGTTAGAAGAGAAAAGAAGGAATAAAGTAAAAGGTGAAAAAGTAAGATAAGTACCTTACCTCTCTCTCTCCTCTCTCATTTCCCTTCTCTCCCAGCCGTCCCTCTCTTTCCCTCCCAGCTGATTCTTTCTTCTTCTTCTCCCTGGACGATGGCAATAAGCAGCTCCCATGGCTTCCCCATTTTTCTTTTGCTTGCCCAAGCTACAATAAAGCTCCAAATCAAAAACTAAGCACACCATCTTCTTAGTTGGGTCAAGGGCTTCCTTTCCCTCTTTTAAAAATCCTAAAACCTTGAAGTTGACCACCATGGGTATAGCTCCATTTGAAGATAAAAGTGGATTTTCTTGAGCTAGAACATCTCCCCTTTGTTTTAAGGTAAGAAAAAAAATCACAAAAGTCCATCTCTTCCTTCCTTTCTTATGTGACCAAAAATGGGTCCTCATTGTGTCTCGTTCCTTCCTTGTTTGAGCATTTTTTCAAGCCTCAAAATGGTGGATGGAACTCCCTCTTGATCCATGACCAAAAATAATGTAACACCCCTACCGCTAATCAAATTATTATCACCTAATCCGTCTCAATTACCAATACCAAAGCAGCGGAATTCTTCCTCCAAACGGTGGGTGATACAATGCCGTTAGTCACCCCCGTGACTAACAAGGACAAATCCAATGCAACAATCCAATTACAATATCGGTCTGATGAATAAATATAATGAGTACTCTCATACAAAACAATTCATTTCATTCCTTGTTCAAATCACAATACAAATACCACCTCAATTCAATTCTATACCGAGTCTACTATAATTCCCAAACTTACCGATAACATTTCGGTCTTACAATCCAGCAATTACAACATAAATACAATAGTTCTTAAAATTAACTACCCATGCTTAAGTAGCAACCCCGTCCTACTCTCGAACGGTATTTGGCTTCAAAGTACCTGGAAAGTAAAAACGGTGCCCCTAGGGGCTCAGCAATTTGCTGGTATGAAATTCGCATACCCCGCGTGCTAACGGGGGTATGCCGACTACTTGGTCGAGAACATGAGATTCATTTTAATTCAATAAACATGCTCACATTCAAAGGAATTCAACAAGGAATACAATAACTACTAACACAACAAGTTTGTTAGTTAGTATCAACTTACTCTTAGGCCTTGAGGGTTTCTACCTCACTACGCCTTAGTTACTTAATCATTATCTTACCCATTCTCTTGGGTTACACTTACTCAAACTCTCTTATTCTCAACCTCAATCTCATATTCTCAACTCAAACTCAATTTCTACACTTCTCAACTCAATTCTCAAATCTCTCAAGTTTCAACTGAATTCTCAAATTTTAAGTTCTCAAATTCTCAAAGGGGTATCTTTTAAGTCATTACCCATGACCTCCGGGCAGAGTCATACACAAGACTCACCACCGGGCTTTCAAATACAAGTCTTACTTCCCCGGTTTCGACCCTACTCTGGGTCTAGCATGGTGGGAAGGTTTGACTATCAAACAGAACTATACACTTAGCTCCTCAAATTCTTAAACGTCCGTTTCTCTACCGAACTGCTCAATTTCCCAAATGCTCCTCTCTCGGAGTTATATTGTAATCATATAGATTAGCCTAGAAGTATCTCTCTCTCTCGATATCATCTAATAGCTTAGGGAATTTTCTCAATGTCTAGTATTCTCAGATTTAAGGGTTATCCCAACTTATCGAATACTTTTATGTTCGGGACATTTTCTCATTTGGTCGGATCCTCATGTTGTAGATCGACTATCTTTTAAAGGATTTGACGGTCCTTTATATGTCTTTTAGTTTTCTCGTAAGTTCTTTTCTTAGAACTATCATTATCCTCTAAGTAGAGGTTCATTGTATCTTTCCACTTTTATTTGTTTTGTGGTTTAATTCAATTCGGTCCTCTAACCAGTATCGGGAGTTTACTAATCCTGTACAACTCCCTCACGTTCTCGTGAGTTCGTAGGTTTGCATTATCAATATTCTTAGTTCGATAGTTTTCGTGTGTTTCCTCGTTTTCGTTATTTTGCGAAACGACTCTTCCTACGAGTCACTAACCAATCGTTACTCAACTATGAGTCAGTCTATAACGCTAAGTTAGACCGCGCAATCATACAAGGGAGGTTAGTACACACAGCATGCATCAAGATATACAATCAAGCAATAGAACATTTTTCATGCTTTTATCTTGATTAAGTCGGCACACAAGCACACAAATCAGTGTAATCCGGTTAGCATACAGGGCATGAGAAAATCATACCTTTCACCATGGATTAACTTTACCGTGTCACCTCACGTTCCTAAAGTCTTACTCTCAAATGACTGACCACATGTCAAATGGTTCTATTAACATCGATACCTTACGGTAGGTAAAATGAATATTACTCCCGTACTTACCCCGTTGTCCCGTTAACTTCATTTTTATTCTTGTTAACTTAAGTTATTACTTCTCAATCATTTCTAGCACTTGTTTATGCTTCTTAGGACTTTTACATATCACCAAACAAGGCCTAAACATCATCTAAAACCATTACCAATCAATCCCCCACCTTCTAATGCCTTAAAACCACTTTCGGCGCAATTCTATGGGTGGTCTGGGACTTGGTCCAAACCCTAAGTCCCGGACCAATTCAAAGCATAACTCTCGGCCAAAATAATGAGGTGGTCCGGGATCTTGTCCACCTCTTAAGTCCCGGATCAAGCTAGGGCTTGTACTCTCGGCATGAATTTTAATGTGGTCCGGGACTTTGTCCAAGGACCAAGTCCCGGACCCTGGTAAAAAGCTGTCAAATTACAATTTTTCAATCCCAATTCAACCCCTAATTCACCCCCAATCTTTCCTAATCCTTTCACTTGTTTTCTAACATGTTTAACCACCTTAAAACATGCTCTAAACCTCTTCAAATCATTGGTCAAATCCTTACCTCAATTCATGCTTAATTCTACAAATTCCAATTCTCACATTTTGCATTTTGCACACTTGTGTATTTCTAACTTCCTCTTGATAGTAACAACCTTTTACCAACCTTACCAAATCACTTATTGACCATAACCACTCATTCCTAGACATTCCCTTTTCTAGTTCCAAAGTCCATTCATTTCCTTCAATGTTATATAACCTAGTTTCTCTCCAAAAATCCAAGGCACTAATACACTAACTTGCTACAGATTTTTGCACACTCAATTCTCCCTTCCCCAACTACCATTCCATGGTGATTATCAGTTCAACTCAATCCTATAAACACCTAGGTTCTACAATTTACAAAGTCACCTAAAACGCTTATTTTCTACTAAAATTTTGCCATAACTTACCTACAATTCTAACATACCCAAATTCATCAATTCACACCTAAATCATCTCAAAACTAGCCACACCCATAAAGGGTCCTACCAGCACACAACACTTCATCACAATTTACCAAACCAACCATATAACATATATTCAAGTAACTTGGCTCAAAGGCCCTTAGTTCAAACAACAATTTCACAAATTCTCTCCAACTTCAATCCATATCATTAACCCTCACATTTTGGGTTCATTCATTAATTTACCCATCCCAATATCCTAATACATATAGAATATACATTATGGTAAGTTTTTTACCTTGAATTCTCAAATTCTCTTTTAAATTCTTCTCTTCCTCTTCTCCACTTCTCTTGACTCAAAATCAGCCAAGGCAATGTAATTGCCCATTTCCAACCCAACATTCAAAATAAGAAACGAGTCTAAGTAAAAATACTTAACTCATTAATTAAGAATGTTTAAGGCACTAAGATTGGTAATTACCTTGGAAACCCTAGAAATGGGTTTGCCATGAATCAAAGGGGGGGCTCCAATCCACCATTGGAGACTTGGAGAATATATCAAACAAGGAAAGAACAAGGTATCAAAAGGGGTGAAAATCGGTCAAGACAAAGGATGGAGAAAATGAGTTTTCCCTTGGAACTTTTTACCTTAAATAAAAGGGGAGACTCCAAGCTTCAAGAATCTCTAGTTTTCTCTTCAAATGGGATATACCCATGGAGATGAACCTCACCATTTTGGGATTTTGAAAAGAGCGGAATGTAGAGCTTAGTGAGGGGAGCAAGAATATGTAGTTATTTTCTCACTTGGAGCTTTAATGAAGCTTATACAAGATGAGGAAATGAGGAAGCCATGGGATCTTGTTGAAGGAGCTAAAAATCGCCAGAATGGGGAAGGAAGGAGGGAGTTCTTGGTGGGGAGAAGGAAAGGAAAGAGAGAGAAGAGAGAAATGGGAGGAGAGAGGGTGTTCTCTTTTACTTTTGTACTTTTTCCTTCTTTTACTTTTTGACTCATTAATTTGATAAGCTATCCTAGAGTGTGAGAGAGTGCTAACTTACCCTCTCAAAACCGGCCCCTATAGTAATACAAGCTGGGGCCGTTTTCATATTTTACAAGAAACGCTCGTTAATTTACTCGGTTTTAGCACTATTCACTAACCGGGCCTGTTTTCCGGATTTTTCTCGTTTTTTTAAATTTTAATGGGTTTAAGCTTCCATTAATGTTGAATTATAGTTATTTTATTGACTATAATTTTTACGGGTCCATTTGACCACTTAAATTCACGTTTTCAGGTTTTCTCGAAAAACGTGCTCTAAAGCTTTATTCACATTTTTAATCCATTTTACGGATCCGTTTTCTTGAGGAATGGTTCTCATGTATTAATTAAGCCTAAATAAGCCTTAGGAATCCATCTAGGACCCTAACCGAGGTCGTATTCCTCCTATGCTCACGTAACGCACAATTTTAAGTTTTGTGCTTTTTACGCGTTTTCTCTTTTCTTTTGGATTTATTTTCTTCACCAAAATTATTTAGGCACTATTAGGCCCTCAAATACCATATTAGAATTATTAAATCACCATTTTTAAGTTCGGGGTATTTCAAATAAATTCTAGGGTTTCCAAGGTAAGACCCAATTCTAGTGTTTTAAGCATTTCCTTGCACCCTTAAGTTAATTAATGAGTTAAGTGTCTTTACTTAATCTCATTTCCTTATTTAATTTTGGGTTGGAACTTGGAAATTACATTGCCCCCTCGGCCGGTTTCAAACAAGAGAAGAGAGGAGGAGAAAGGAAAAGAGGAACTTGAAATACCTCAAACCTTTTTATATGTTGTTTAAATATTAAACTATGGTATATTAAGGCCAAAAAGTGCCTTAGAAACATTAGTGAACAATTTAAACCATAGAAAACACAATAAAGTACCATAAAGGCAATTAGAGCAAAAATGTGCTCCAAGCTTTGAATAACCTTGGTTAAGACTCTAACGGCCTACCAAGACTTTATATACATGTTAATGAACATGTTAAACCAATTACTAAAGAAAACCAAGCTTGAAAACAAGTTAAAACACAAAATGTGCTTTAAGGAGTCTTAAAGCACATTTTTGAAAAATTGTCTTGGAAATGGGTTTTGAGTGGCTAAATGCCCATCATTGCTCTTAAATCAATATGTGTACTACTTAGTATCACATTAGGAAGTCTAAATCAATGGAAAATCAAAAATTTCACAATTATGTGCACTAATTTGTGAGTAGTGCTCAAATAGTACTAGTTTAAGTTATAAGTCAATATAAGTTGTTTGATTGGTCAACAAAGAACATAAAATGTCCCATTTGACTAAGGGGGCCGGTTTTCAAGTGTGACTCACCACACTTAGCTAGTTAAATAAGGAAGGAGATTGATAAAGCAAGTTACTATTTACCTTTTTACTTAAATATCTTACAAACTTACCTCTCACCTCATTCTCTTCTTTCCTTCTTGATTCCCACCATCTTCAACCTTCTCCTCCCTTCTCAAAACGGTTTTGCTACAGCAACCATACCATTCTCCATCTTCAATTGCTAATAACTCCTAGCTCCATGCTCCAAAATTAATTCCAAGACCACCATTCTCTTAGTTAGAGCAAGCTCTTCAACTTTGTCTTTTCAAATCTTCAAAAGCTCCATTTTGGTGCCATGTAGATTCACCATTGAAGGAGCAAGAACTCATCTTTTTACACCTCATTGTTATCCTTTGCTTCAAGGTAAGGAAAACCAAAGAAAATCTAAGTTTCCTCTTTTTTTGTTAGTGACCGAAAATCACCTCTTCATGGTGTTTTCTCTTGATATTTCATAGCTCCATTTCAAACTTCAAAGGGCTAGGTGGAGTCCTCTCTTGCTACTTAATCCAATTCTCATTCAATTCCAAGGTAAATTTCCATCTTTGTGTTTTAAAACACTTATGTGAATTTAGGGTTTATATATGAGTTTAAGTATGAATCTTAAAGCTCATTACCCTTATATGTGTGTATGGATAGAAGGTTGACAAGTGATCAAGTTCCTTGCTAAGCTTCAATCCAAGAAAACAAGAAAAGAAAACTTGAAGAAAAGAGGTAAATAACGTAACCTAATGTGGTTTAATGTGTCTTAGGAAATTAAGCCTTAAAATGCTTAATAAACTATCTAAGGAGCCAATGGTAAATGAGCTAGAAAATTATCCTCAAGGAGGTTATTAAAGACATATGTGATGATTTGTGTATTTGCAGGTCAAAGGCAAATATTATGTGGGAAATTCAGTGTTTAAGGTTTATACAATTTAAGGGCCTATGAGCCATGTTATTTAAGGGCCTAAGTGCCAAGCAATTTAAATTATGCACTATATGGTGATGTAGTGTAGTTTAAGGTTTAGTTGTGTGTAAAGAACATTCTTGTGTAGATAAATGTTCTTGATTGTTTAAAGGTGAAAGACCTTGTGTTTTGGGTGTACGAAAGTGTTAGCAAAGCAATGTCAAAATTTGAGTAGAAAACAAGAAGTTTAGGTGTTTAAATGAAGTTTAGTGACCTAGGTTGTACTAGGAATTGTTAAGGCTTAGATTTGTGCAAGAAAGGGAATTAAGGTGTTCTTAGGCGTTAGAAGTGTATAGGCATTGTCTTGGAGGATTTAGTGTTCAATGGGTGATATTGATACATCAAGGTCATGGTGGGAATGTAGTTAAGTCTAGAGAAATTTGGTGAACAAGGGAAGAATTATGTTTGTGAAGGTCTAAGTGTGAAATGGAGGAAAAATAGAAGGAGCTTGTGTAATAGAGGTGCTGGGCAGAAATAATGCTTATGGAGTGGTGGTGGTGTAGATAAGGTAACATTTTGGTTAGTTGGTGTTGTAGGCATAAAACTACCACTTAGAAACTTAAGAAAAATATTACAACTGTTAGGAAAATTTTGTAAGAAAATTGAGTATCAAGTTGGACAAGGAATTGGACAAGTTTGAGGTGTTATTTTGGTATTAGAATATGCCTAAGATCATGTGTGAAGTTTGGATAAACAATGGATGAGAAGAACAAGTATAAAAGACTTGAAAAATGCATAATTGTAAAATCTGTAGCATGGTCCGGGACTTAGGTCCAGGGTGAAGTCCTGGACCACACTAAAATAAGGGCCAAGAATACATGTTGCACTATGGTCCGGGACTTAGGTCTGGTATTAAGACCCGGACCACCCCTTAATTCACCCCCGAGAGTAGCTACAACCATTGGTCCGGGACTTAAGTCCCGTATGAAGTCTCAGACCACCCTGTTAAATAAGTCCGAGAGTTAGGCCATGAGTTGGTCCGGGACCTTAGGTAAGGACCAAGTCCCGGACCACTCTAAAATTGTTGTTTAAGGTTAGTAAATGACTTCTAATGATGGTGATTGATAAGTAATGATGTTATAAGGTTGTTAAAGACATGTTAGGTGTGTTATAATGACAATTAAAAAGGGTGGAAATAAAACAAGCTTGAAATGTGAAGTAATAAGTTAATCAAGGTCGAGTACAATAATTAACCGACATTACTAAATGTGTATAGGAGTTGCCTACGGTGGAAACAAACGCAGCAGGGACCAAGGTATGATTTTCTTACAGTCCGTTTGCTACCGGTTTACACCGGCTTGTGTGTTGTTTATTTTCTGTATGTTTATGACTTTGTAAGACTTAAATCATGAAACGAGTTTACAGTCATTGATATTATTGTGACGTGTGCGTACCGGTGTCGTTAACCTCGAGTATGTGCTAACCCGTTAGTTAACTAAACTAGGATGCGTAAGAGAGCGGTACTAGGTTTTAAACGTTTCAACCTAAGGAACGTTCTAACTACGGCTATGTATGAGTTAGTTGTGGTTTGTGTTGTTTAAGTGTACCTCATCTTCCTTGTGTGCCTAACTGGACCTAAACACTATTTGTGGTTGAATGTGTCAAGTTCCATCAATGGGACTTCTAACAAGTGGTTAACCAGGGAGTGAGGAATCCGGTCGTCCCGGTCACGCGTGTATGTGCGGGAGTTGATATCTGAATCAGATTCGCCTCTCTTTATGTTGAGGTTGTTTTTCCTTCTTGGATCACAACCACCCACAAGCTTAACCAAGGCTTACCTATCTGACTATTGATCGGACTAGGGGGAAATTACGTACGGTGTGCTTGTGTCACTATATCCGACACATCTTTGGGTTAAGTTACTCGTTCGTCAACAGAACGGTAACGAGTTAAGTAACAAGCTTAACATGAGAGTGAGTTCACTTTCTAGGCTTACCATGTTGTAGACACCAAAAATTCTCACCCCATAAAGCAGCGAATTCCGAAATAATAAGAGGGGTCGTCGCCTTTCTTTTTTTCAAAACATATTAGCGTGCGTGCTAAGATGAAACCATCATTTTATAATCTTTTTCAAAATATTTCAGAAAAACAACACAATTCTTCAAAAATGAATTTCTAACGACAGTCCAGTTTCAAAATCGTCTCTCTTTGTTTATTCACTCATTTTACTATCTTATTTTTTATTGTTTATATTCTATTTATTTATTTACTCATCTATCCACTTTCTCTTATATTTTATTTTATTCTACTATTAGCATTAGTATTTTTTTTTCATTTCTATTTATACACACTCATTTCATCTTTCAAACTCAATCCACACTTGGTTGAAATGTGGCCTAGCCCAATTCCTTAATCCCATACTATTTTCAGCCCAATACCTCCACATACCAGCCCACTCTCTCAAGACACCATGAAAACCCTAATCAATTCTCTATAAAACAACAACAATAAAACTTAGGGAGGCTACAGTAGCCAGGGCCGGCTTGATCATCTCCTTCCCACTGCTAAAAAACCAGCTGACGAACTCACTCGGAAAAACCTTCCTCGCCACCTTCTTCTTCAACAGCAAAAAAAAATCCCAACCCTGAAATCATTTGTCCAAAAAGAAAATATCCCTGCTCGCAGTCGCAGCTAGCATCCATCTCCTTCAACTCTTTCTCACGGTATTTCGCAATCCAGGAGGAATACCCAGTGCTTCATTCATTCTCTTCATCAGTGTACAAGGAACATACATGTTCTCGCCCTTTTCATCCACGTCCAAGCAACGAATAATAACAGACGCATTCTCGTTTCTTCATTCCCTTCAAACTGTCAAAACAGGAGCATAATTACTCACATTTCCTTCATTCTCTTCAAAAACTGCCAAACGAGCTCGATCCTCATTCTATTCTTCACGGAAATGCCCAACCCTACCTGCGAACTTTGCCAATCCACGGTAATGGCAACTCGACTGGCACACGAAGAGCATACTAGCTCTGTTGTCTCCGTCCCATTCACTGGTGTACAAGGAGCATACTGCTCTGTTCTTCCTCATTCTCTCCACCCAGAACTTGAAATGTACAAGCTCCACTTTCTTGCATTTCTTTTCACCGACGGCGACAAGGAACTCAAGCCCAGCCCCCTCCTCTCATCTTCACTGCGAACAAAACAGGAGCACACATGCTCCTCTCTTCCTACTCTCAACTAGATGGCGAACGAGGAAGCCCATGCTCTTGCGCCTGCTACATTCTATTCTTCACGTATTTGTAACCAACACTGGCAAATGAGTAGCATACATGCTTCTGCCTCTACTCCAATCTCTTCACTCACGGAAATGTGCAACCCAAACTGGTGAACAATAAGCATACAGCTCTGTACCTTTCTAACTCTCATCCTCTTCCTCACCGTAACCTGCAAGTTTGCAATCCAAACCGATGATGATAAAACATCCCTACTCTTCTCCCAGTCATACTACTTCTTCTTTCCCAGTTGTACTACTTCATTTCCGTCAGTATTTCCACCCATATTGTCGAACAAAAAAATGTGCTCTTTGGTTCCCTTTATTCTTCCCTCGTGTTTGTGCCTCTGCATAGTCGAATCCATGAAGCTACTGCACCTCCTCATCCTATTCTCTCTACTCACTGTATTCTTGTAAACTTACCGGTGTCATTCTCTTCTTCCTAGGCCCTTCTTCTTCAACCAAAAACCCTAAACTCGAACCAAACAATGGCCGACATATCTCTTCAACCGCTCATTTTCATCCACCTCGCACTTCACCTAATAGAAAGAACCCAAAACATCAGCTGGCAATTCTTTCTTCATCTTTTCCTCTCTATATGTCTATCCTTTTCTTCATTTTTTCCCTGTCTAAAATCAGAACCACCGTTCCCACCCCCTCTCTCTGTCGATCAGCCATATCCATCCACTATCGAATAGAGCAAAAAAAAATCATCAAAAAAAAACTGGCTAAAGCCAAACTCCAGTTCTCCCCTCTACCCCTTTCGAACCCATTAAAAGTCGCTCATGAACTCACCATGACAGATCACTTGCCTTCTCGACGACTTTAAGTTTTTATGCCCGCAAGGGTACTACTCACCGCTTCTCTCCTGTTTCGGTATCAGTTTCTAATTCGAAGCTCACCCGACCGCGTGGGTTTGAAGGAACGCCGTTACCGGGGCAAGCTCCGAGGTTGTGTGGCTCAACCGTACATCTGACCCATCATGGGTTCCCAAGTTGATGAAACCTGCGTGAGATCGAAAGGCTTTCCCCTCCGAAGTGCGTCGGTTTATAACTTGATTTCAAGAAATTTTGTTGCCCGCCTCCTGGAGATTTTCATCTGTCCACCGTTTGGTTGTTTTATTCATCATTCGCCACCGGTAGTCGGTACATATAGTAACCTGATGTGAGTTGCTCTGTCTTATTTTCAGAAGTTTCATGAATGTGCATGCTTCAAACCTATGCTTAGTTCTCTGGTGTGCTGCTAGTCTCTACTGATCCTGCTAAACCATGCTAACTCGCTGTCTATGATCTCCTGTTATTCATACTCTGTTAATTTTGACAACCAGCTCCTTTCTTTTGCAATGGGAATTGATTTAGTGTTTCGCGGCTGAAATCTGATTTTCCTAATCTGGCATATTTGGGTGTGTGTGTTCGATTCAAATCTTCGACAGCGTTAAAGGAAATTCATCCTGGGCTTAATCCACTGTCCTTCATCTATGTATTTGAGACCGGTTCATATCATGTTCCAAGACATTGTTAGTTTATTCCTGATAGGCTTCATTCGAAATCATTGATCTGGATTCGAAACAGAGGAGAATAAACAGTTCGACCAGGTTGTTTATTGTTTGAGATTAATAAATTTAGACTTTAAAAGCTCCCTGCCTTTTTTTTCTCTGTTTGGATTTCTTAGTTTGTTTCTAAAGGCAATAATAAAAGAAATAGATGTTGTAAGTTTAACCTAGACTCTTAAGGCAATAATGCAAACTGGCTCAGTAGGTCTGATTAGTGTTTAAAGCTGGGAACAATGCCTTTGTTTAATTCAGAACCCCCATCAGTTCTGCAGTAACGATGAACAAATTTGCTTCTTTGAGTTAGTTGGTGGTTATTATCCATTCTGATCTGTGATCCATTGGGTTTACTTTCTGAACTTTTCCCCTGTCTTATATGTGTATACGTTGTATACTAGACTCTGTTGCATTTTTACTTCATCTCCTCATATTTTTTTTTCTCTGATTACTCTAACAAGCCATAGTTATTTCCCCCCAGGACCTTTTGAGCTAACAGAAAAGTTTTGGATGTATTATTACTCCACATCTAACGGGTCTCTCATTCGTTTCGTGGGGCAATAATCTCCTATAACTTCAGAAAACACTCAAACCACCCTTATATGTACATAAGAACAAAAACTTCAAAAACAAGCCCTTAAGGCTAATTTAGGAGGGTTTAGGATGTGAAACCACCCCATGCCTAGCGGATCTCTCATTCGTTTTATGTGGGTGGAATCCTCTTTTGCCTTCAACACACCCTTATTCAAGAGTTAATAAATCAATAAATTGATCCATCTCACTTGTTAATATCTCACAAATCAAGCCCAAAATCAATAAGCCCCATCTTTGGCCCATTTCTCAAAAGCCCAAATTGTTTCAAATAAAAAGTCCAAGCCAAAAAAAAAAAACAACCTTGTCAAGCCCAACATTCAATCCAAACCCAAGGTCCAACTTGACCCAAAGACCAACTTCGGCCCAAGATCCATCCAACTTGGCCCATTAATTCAATTTGGCCCAACTCCAAATGAGGCCTAATCTTCGGCCCAACTCCAAGCAAGGCCCAATTTTCGGCCCGACTTCAAGCAAGGCCCATTTTTTCGGCCTAACTCCAAATAAGGCCCAATTTTCAACCCAACTTAATCCAAACCCAATTCGGGCCCAAACCCACTTCGGTCCAAGCCCAGTTTGACCCTGACTTTGACCCAGATTTTGACCTTGACCCAACTTTGACCTGTTCCGTTTTTCAAACCCAATTCATTCAACCCAATTCATCCAGCCCAATTCAATTCAAACCCAATTCCATTCAATTCAAATCCAGAAGTCAATTCATCCAGCTCACACTCAACTTGTAAATCTCATCCAAACTCCAAAAAAAAAACATTCCTCATTATCCAGCTTTAATCCAAAAATCCAAAGATCTTCTTTCTCAAATTTTCAAACAGTCATTTTTGTTCAACTTCATCAAGTTTTCAAAAGAAATCATTTTGGGGAATTTTAAAGGAAAAACTCTTCTCACATCACAGAAAACTTTTCTCAAAATGAAGAAAGTTCTTCTCACATATACAGAAAGTTTTCTCCTAAAAACATTTCTCAAAATCAGTGTTTCTTCATCAAGAATTCCGAACAACTCCAAACTTTTTTTAAACTCAGTTTTCAAACTAAAAAATAAGCCATTTTCGGGGAACATGGAACGTCTAACTCCTTCAAAACGTTTTCTTCCTAGTTAGACATCACTTGTTCCTCTTCTAAAATAAAAATCCGAGGCGGGGCACTGGGGTCGCCACATCCCTTGTTGCAGTCTGGATCTCTTTAGGCGGGGCATTAGGGTGACAAACCTCCTCTAATTGCAGCCTAGATTTTTACGAGGCGGGGTGCTAGGGATGTGACTGCCTTCCTAGTTGCAGCCAGGATTTCAGAATCGTCTAACTCCCTTCCACTCGATTTCAATGTTTTTAGTTTTTAACATTTTAAAACCCGGGAGTTAGGGACGTTATTAGGGTTTGACCGAGAGTATCCCATTCATGATACTTCTCTCTAAATCCTATATTTCGACATAAATTTATTGCCCCATCTTTCGAGCCTCGGCACTTTCCATTAATAAAGTGTCGTGTTCGAGGGGGTACATAGGGTAATCCCTCGGGATTATCCGCCCTTTTACAACAAAAAATGATTTTTCAGTTTTAAAGACTTTAAGAGAGACAATTCTGAATACCCTAATCTAACATCTCCATTAGAGCTTTAGGTACCATAAACACTTCGCAACCCTCCTCTGAACCAACTCTGAGTCACTTAGGACTTCCAATTCTTGAAAACTCCCAAAAAACCTGAAACATCTTCAAAACCTGAATACTTGCAAATAAAAAATCCTTTCCCACACTCAATCATATTCAAAATCCAAATTCCTCTTCAACCCATTCGACCACTCCGAAAGATGAACCTAACAAACCCCGGGAAACTCCTCAAATCAGCCAAGTGATTCAAATACCCCTTAACTCCACCAAGAATGACCAAAAGGCCCCTTTACTCCTCAAAACTCCCATCATTCTCTTAATCCCGTGAGGGCCTAAAACAACCTCAAATCTCTCAGAGCATTTAAAACCTCTCAAAACACTTCAACCAGACCAACTCCAATACCGGCCTCATCCTCACCCTTCACTCAATCCTATCCTTTGGTTTTTAAATGAATCTCTCTAACAAGGTTTTGAAAGAAGGAAATCCCGACAATTGGAGACCGAGGTTTCCTCGGGCACCAATCCAAGGTTGTGGTCATTGCCACTTCCGAGGGGTGTAACCCAGTGCGAACCCACATAGAATCTCCAGTATGATCAGATAAGTCCTATCCATAGGTAGTAATCTCAGAGTCAACTAACGGTTCTTAGAACCCTCCTTCCTTTCCTTCCTAGTATTCTTAGGTTAAACTAGGTGGCGACTCTAGTCAATTCCGCCTTATAGAGGCATAAGTCCGCGTGGAGCCCATCGAGAGCGGGTGTAGTGCACACTTGCACTCCCCTTTATGCTTTCTGGGAAAGACGGACGATTCAGTAGGTATTTGAGGGATGCCAAGAATAACGGGTTTTTACCCTCCACAGAATGGCATTTTCTAGGATCTAGACTTCTTAGTCAGAACCATTTAGATAGCCCCCCCTCCTACCGAAAAATCACCCTCCACAGAATGGCGACTCTGCTGGGGAAAACTTGAGTAAGTTTTTCTCAAACTCAAGGAAGACTGAACTCCATTCAAAATTGTCAGGATTTCCCCACTTCTTTCGAAACCTTCAAGAGATTCCTTCAAGCCTCTAGGATTATTCTATTCCACACTTTGTGTGTGTATCTGATGAGGACAGATAGGATTTGTTAGATCCTCAACAAACATGACAACAATTGGGTTAATAATTAGCTCACGATTAGAAAGAGACACTTAGGTGTGAATGAAGCTAACTTCCCTTTAGGTTAATAATAATCAATTTGGAATCACTAATCTCAAGATAAAACACTTAGTACATAGGTTGGTGCTAACTTCATTTACTGCTTTCATATTTATATTGCGATTGTGGGGTGCATGGGTGGGTAGCTTAGGACATGCATTCCTCTGTGTCACCCGATTTACCCACGATGTCACGGGATCCCGACCGGTCCACGGTTGATTCCCCATGAGCTAGGGTCACTCTCTCAGTGAACAAACCCACGAGGCGGTACGATCTCCGATTAACACCTCGGGCTCATGATCCAAAAATATCCTCCATTATCCGAGTCAAAGCCAGCATATAGTGAACTCTGAGCCTTCAGTGTCCAGCTACCTGATCCGGTGTCTAAGACGGGTTTATGGGAGTCACCCCTTTGTATGCCGCCTGTCTGACCGTCCTTCTGCCTTACCCTGAAGATTGTATGGGCTCAGTTCTCCATTATTCACCTGCACCACGAGTGTCTCTAAAGCCCAATGTCACGCTATACGTCCATAGAGGATCCCGTATTTACCGGATACCCATACATGGCACAACGTAGTCAGTGAATAATTTGGACTTTAGACACACTTGACCGTGCAGGTGACGAGAGACCCGTTCCCATACAATATTTCCCCGAGTTTTCCGAAAAGTGGGGTGTTGTCAGATCATCACTGGCCGTGGCGTATGTTTCCTTATCATCTCGGGTGTCCTGACCTTTCGAACTTAAGCACTCCGGACTTTCTTGATAACGTGTCCCGCAAAGGAATAACAGAGAAAAAAACCCGAGAGATGAACAATGAAGGGACGATGGTTCCCCCGGTGAAACGGAATCATAATTGACCAGGAAAGTGATTATCCCAACATTAACACTTACAGCTCCACATCAAATATAGCCACGATTTACTTTATGCTATACACGTGTGCAAATCACTTTTTCAAACCAGTCTGTTTTAGAACATTCGGAATTCTCTTTCACATATCTTTTAAAGAGGTTTTACAAGCTCGTTCACTTTAAAGTCTCACCTTAGTTTTGCTCCCAAACATATGGGGTTTTAAAACCCGTCACATCATCCTTTAAAACCTTGTTATTTCCAAAACGATTTTCAGAAATAGATTTCGAAAAACCTACTTTCTACAAACGAATTTCAAACAACATTCTTCACCAACATTATTTCTTAATGGTTTTCGAAAACAGTTTTCAAAGTGGATTTTCACAAATGTATTTCAAAATAAATGATTTAGTCCCCATGTTGTGACCCGCTATTTTTTGAAGTTCTGCCCACCTTCAAGAGCAGCGGTCATTACCGTGGAGCGTACTAGTCATTCTGTGTTTTCACAAAAGTGGTGGATTTTCACATAAGATTTTGCGCTCGATCATTCACCTTTCCTTTCTCAAGAATATCCCTCATTCCCCTCGTTGGAGCAAGTGGAGCAGCACGAAGTTTGAATGCGCGATTTAAGCCGAAAGCCGACGGCGCACCAGCCCGTGGAGTTAGCCGAGCAACAGGAAGGTCAACACCAACCGTTCAAATACCAAATCAAAGATGTACCAACCTGAGTCAAGCGACATGAAGATTAGCAACACCGATTCAAGTTCAAACTGTTGAAAGTCAGAGGAACACCAGCCCGTTTTGTTTGATCATAGTATCACTTCACCGCAAGAGCCTGAAAGACGAGCGAGCAGTCGGTCAAGAGCCCGAAGTCGAGCGAGCAGCCAATCAGGAGCCCGAACACGAACGAGCGATCAGTCAAAAGCTTGAAGACAAGGCAGACAAGTCCAGAAGAAGTTTTTAACTCGAATCCCTCCTTTAATGACTTTTAGGATTGATGTATAGGTTTTCCCCTATGATTCTTTCCTCCCTTGTCCATTTCTGAATAGATTACATGTATAGGTTTATACATTCCCTTTGAATTTGTTTAGATCTATGTGTACAGGGTTCCCCACTCCCTATTTTATTTGAGAATGATTGAGCGTCAAAATTCACATTGAGGAAATCCACCACTTTGAAAACACGCGTTTTCAAAATTGTTTTTCTAAAACCTGGTTTCTTTTGGCATGCACGAATAAAGAGAAGAATGAATAAGGAACGACTCCTCACAGTTATATATCATTCATCAACTTTGTTTTATGGGGCGAGAATTCACGGTATCTACAGGAGGCATCCCCTAAATAAAAAACACCAACAAATGCAACCGAGCACAAGGCAAAACACATGCATCACATTCATGACAAAAAAAAAAGGAGTCACTTGCACTTCCAGCCATTTCAATTCCATCAATCATTCACGAGTCGTGTCCACCTCAAAAATTGCATAACCATGTGTTTCATTGTCACCACACCACACCACACTTTCATCCCAATATCTCGACCGCCAGAGCCCGATCTCAAAGGGATAGAAAAGAAAACCAAGTTCAAACCTCTCTCAATCCGAATCACCATGCGCGTCAGTGACTAAAAGGGAAAGAGCATATCATACCGTGGGGCCACCATGCGGGAGTTGTCACTCCCTAAAAATTCAAAATCCAGCGGCCAATCACCAACCTGACCTCACTTGAGAATCACTACCCTGACAGCGGCCACAGCAGCTAGACCATCTTCGGAGTTTATAATGGCGGGATGAGCTTCATAGACCATCAAATGAAGCCGACCCAAGCGAGAGTAGGTGTAGCCTTACCACGCATGCATTGCATCCAAAAAGAAAAAAACACAAAAAAAAAAAAACATTCGGTCAAAACACCAAAGTCAACCACCTTCATTCATCATTTTCAGTATTTCATGCATCCTATACGTAGTAATTCCATATTACCACAACATATAGCATGGTAGATAGTTTCATTTGCATACTTCCATATCGAAACGACATCTTTGGGAAAATCTTGAGAGATTGATTGAATAGGGTGCGTGAACCACTAAACTCTCGACCCGTCAACGAACACAAGGGTCAAACCAAAATCAACACCACAAACTAAGTGAGTAGTGTGCAAAGAGCAGTATTTTCCCTTGAATTCCGAATGAGGATATTGGACAATCCTATGAGCGTTGAGGGAAGGTAGAGAGAGCCAATCGAGGTAAAACCATGAGCGACATGTGTATTCCTTCATCACATGGAGAGGCATGATTTAGAGTGAGATCAGTGTCGATAGCAAGTCTCGAACTATGATTCATGCAAAGATCCGAGAAGTAGTAGGAAAACAATCATCGACTAATGAGAATGACGAGGCACATAGGAACAAAATCTCCTCAAAACCAAAGAGCTTTAACTGGCCTCTACATAACCCCTTAGTGAGCCACGCTGAGCCTTTCATGAAAAACTCTTTCTTCAGAAACTCCACAACATGCCAACCCACGTACATACACTTACTTGCCCTTCCAATAGAGGATCTCAAAGGAGCCGGAGCCATGGTCCCTCCCCACCATCTTCCACAAAAACAATGAAATGTTCGAAGAAATCAGTGAGTCAATGCAACTCCAAAGCCAAACACCAAAAAAGAACACCGAAAATGTTCAAGAAAATCGATGAATCAATGTATCTCCAAAGCTGAAAGCCAAAATACAAAGCAGAGAATGCTAGAGAAAGTTGATGAGCCAAATGCAATTTCAAGAACACAAAAATGAGAAGAAAGTTCAAATCGTACACCAAAAGAGGCAAGAAGGAGAAAACCAAAAGGACCAATGATGTCCCGTAGAAATCAATAAAAAAGGTTATCAAAACCCGTCTAATCATTCCACCCATGGCAAAGGCGAAACATACCCTCTATTGTGCAAAAGCTCCACAACTCCCCAAACAAATCCTCCGGTCCCATGTGACATACATCGCACCCCTCAGCCCCGTTATAACCCAATAAAAGACCTCTGACTCGTTAGTTGATGAGCGTTGACTGAAAGTATCAAATCTGAAACATGAATCATAAGTTTCGTACTTGTTATCAACATTTCCCGTCATACCAAAGGGACTATGAGCGAATGAGTGCGACCTTACTTCACAAGGTCCTTTGAGTGTGAGTGACTATTGGATCTAAGCACCAAAACATAAACAGCTAAACCCATTATAGGTGAGGAATTTGTGAGGATCGTAAAGTCCGGGACCTCAAAAAAAGAAATTCTCAGGAAAATACTGCTCTGAGCATCAAGAGTACCATCACGACATTAGCACACACGACCATACTCACGAGAGATTGACCCACATCCCTCCAAGAGAGGAAAGTGATTCACACATCCCAGTTCAACAATCACTCAAGACCGAACCGAAGATGTCTTATATTCGTAAACCTCATAGTAATAGAGATAGAATCATACCTTCTCTTCAAAAACGCATATGCATTTTGCATCTCTTCTAGCAGTTAGCATTTGCATGCATCATAACCACTTCATTTTCAACATCCGACTGGTAAGAACCATGCCTAGTCTCGTGGAAGGTCGACTTCAGTTTCCCGCTATCGAAGCTTAACTCAAAATCAAAAGAAATCAAAGCCGAGGCCATCCGGAGCCATACGACGATCTTCCCGGAGCCATCCAGCGTCATCGGGCCTCATCAACACCATATCCAAAACCAAACTAGAGCCATGCGAGAGCCATCCTCAAACATTGAGACCGTCCTAGAGACCTCAAGACTACACAGGAGCCATTTCCTCACCGAGGCCTTGCACACAGAGTTTCGAACTACGTCAGGTTTGATCTCAGTACGGAATTGAGTACGTAGGCAGCCCGCCCAGGGTGCGACCATCTCAAAAGAAAGTTCCCCTTGTGTTCCCCACTATCATTAAATGAAGCCATCCCGTAGCCTCCCCGTAGCCATCCCGAGCTATCCCGGAGCCATCTCGAAGAACTTGAAGCCGTAACTGACCATACCAAAGCCATTCATCTGCAACCAAAAAAAAACTGTCAACCACAGTAAATCACATCGACCCACCACTCGATTCAAAATCCATACCAAAACCATCATCCATAACCAAAACAAATTGTCAACCACATCAAAGTACACAAATCACATCGACCTGCCACTCGACCCAAAATCTTAATCCAAATCGAAACCCACCAACCATCCCGGAGCCGTTGCTCATAATGGGGTCATGAATCATGTCAGAACCATCCGACCACACTGGAGCCACCCGACCACACTGGAGCCACCCGACCGCACCGGAGCCATCCGATTGTACTGAAGCCCTTGGATCATATCGAAGCCATCAATCATATCAAAACCATTGAGTTCCCAAAATCACTCATTCACAAAAAAAAAATGAACTCACTCAAAGACCAATCACAAAAACCAAAAACTCAGGAGCCATACCGGAGCCAGCTCGAAACTCTGGAGCCAAGAGTCCAACCAAATCCCGAAACTATAGTGCACATCGGGCGAGACTGTCAAAACAAAACTAAAACACAAGTCTCACACTGACAAAGTCAAGGGCCACATCAACAGAAAACATTTGACTATCACATCCCTCACAAAACCACCGAAAAACATCCAATCCCGGATCATTCCACAATCAAAGTCATCCTCAAATCAATCTACCACCACAAACAACTTCAGATCAAACTTTCACCACAGCGAGTTTCGTACAACTCAATCAAAGTATTATAGGCCCGTCATAAGTCCTATAGCTAGATGTCAAGAGGTCTAGTTGAGGCCCGTCATAAGTCCTCGTACTTTCAATTGCATTCTAGGCCCGTCATAAGTCCTAGAGCTAGACACCGAGTTCTAGTTGAGGCCCGTCATTAGTCCTCATGCATAACCCTTATACCGATTGTATTCTAGGCCCGTCATTAGTCCTAGAGCTAGAAACCGAGATCTAGTTGAGGCCCGTCATTAGTCCTCATACATTTCGAAGATGCATTCTAGGCCCGTCATAAGTCCTAGAGCTAGACACCGAGTTCTAGTTGAGGCCCGTCATTAGTCCTCATGCATAACCCATATACCGATTGTATTCTAGGCCCGTCATTAGTCCTAGAGCTAGACACCGAGATCTAGTTGAGGCCCGTCATTAGTCCTCATACATTTCGAAGATGCATTCTAGGCCCGTCATAAGTCCTAGAGCTAGACACCGAGTTCTAGTTGAGGCCCGTCACTAGTCCTCATGCATAACCCATATACCGATTGTATTCTAGGCCCGTCATAAGTCCTAGAGCTAGACACCGAGATCTAGTTGAGGCCCGTCATTAGTCCTCATACATTTCGAAGATGCATTCTAGGCCCGTCATAAGTCCTAGAGCTAGACACCGAGTTCTAGTTGAGGCCCGTCATTAGTCCTCATGCATAACCCATATACCGATTGTATTCTAGGCCCGTCATCAGTCCTAGAGCTAGACATCGAGATCTAGTTGAGGCCCGTCATTAGTCCTCATACATTTCGAAGATGCATTCTAGGCCCGTCGTAAGTCCTAGAGCTAGACACCGAGATCTAGTTGAGGCCCGTCATAAGTCCTCATGCATAGGTTGATTGATCGTATTCTAGGCCCGTCATTAGTCCTAGAGCTAGACACCGAGTTCTAGTTGAGGCCCGTCATTAGTCCTCATACCATCAGTCACCGCAATCTGGGGCCCGTCATAAGTCCCCGTGCACCAGCACCCATAAGAGCAAATCATAAACCGAGGTGAGAATTTTTGGCGTCCCGTCAACCTTGATCCAATTCAGCAAGGGCTTGCAGAATTGAATCAAGGGGAGCCATCTGTAGACACCAAAAATTCTCACCCCATAAAGCAGCGAATTCCGAAATAATAAGAGGGGTCGTCGCCTTTCTTTTTTTCAAAAATATTAGCGTGCGTGCTAAGTGAAACCATCATTTTATAATCTTTTTCAAAATATTCAGAAAAACAACACAATTCTTCAAAAATGAATTTCTAACGACAGTCCAGTTTCAAAATCGTCTCTCTTTGTTATTCACTCATTTTACTATCTTATTTTTTATTGTTTATATTCTATTTATTTATTTACTCATCTATCCACTTTCCTTATATTTTATTTTTTACTATTAGCATTAGTATTTTTATTTTCATTTCTATTTATACACACTCATTTCATCTTTCAAACTCAATCCACACTTGGTTGAAATGTGGCCTAGCCCAATTCCTTAATCCCATACTATTTTCAGCCCAATACCTCCACATACCAGCCCACTCTCTCAAGACACCATGAAAACCCTAATCAATTCTCTATAAAACAACAACAATAAAACTTAGGAGGCTACAGTAGCCAGGGCCGGCTTGATCATCTCCTTCCCACTGCTAAAAAACCAGCTGACGAACTCACTCGGAAAAACCTTCCTCGCCACCTTCTTCTTCAACAGCAAAAAAAAAATCCCAACCCTGAAATCATTTGTCCAAAAAGAAAAATATCCCTGCTCGCAGTCGCAGCTAGCATCCATCTCCTTCAACTCTTTCTCACGGTATTTCGCAATCCAGGAGGAATACCCAGTGCTTCATTCATTCTCTTCATCAGTGTACAAGGAACATACATGTTCTCGCCCTTTTCATCCACGTCCAAGCAACGAATAATAACAGACGCATTCTCGTTTCTTCATTCCCTTCAAACTGTCAAAACAGGAGCATAATTACTCACATTTCCTTCATTCTCTTCAAAAACTGCCAAACGAGCTCGATCCTCATTCTATTCTTCACGGAAATGCCCAACCCTACCTGCGAACTTTGCCAATCCACGGTAATGGCAACTCGACTGGCACACGAAGAGCATACTAGCTCTGTTGTCTCCGTCCCATTCACTGGTGTACAAGGAGCATACTGCTCTGTTCTTCCTCATTCTCTCCACCCAGAACTTGAAATGTACAAGCTCCACTTTCTTGCATTTCTTTTCACCGACGGCGACAAGGAACTCAAGCCCAGCCCCCCTCTCATCTTCACTGCGAACAAAACAGGAGCACACATGCTCCTCTCTTCCTACTCTCAACTAGATGGCGAACGAGGAAGCCCATGCTCTGCGCCTGCTACATTCTATTCTTCACGGTATTTGTAACCAACACTGGCAAATGAGTAGCATACATGCTTCTGCCTCTACTCCAATCTCTTCACTCACGGAAATGTGCAACCCAAACTGGTGAACAATAAGCATACAGCTCTGTACCTTTCTAACTCTCATCCTCTTCCTCACCGTAACCTGCAAGTTTGCAATCCAAACCGATGAATGATAAAACATCCCTACTCTTCTCCCAGTCATACTACTTCTTTCCCAGTTGTACTACTTCATTTCCGTCAGTATCTCCACCCATATTGTCGAACAAAAAAAATGTGCCCTCTGTTTCCCTTCATTCTTCCCTCATGTTTGCGCCTCTGTAGAGTCGAATCCAATAAGCTACTGCACCGCCTCATCCTATCCTCTCTACTCACTGTATTCTTGTAAACTTACCGGTGTCATCTTCTTCCTAGGCCCTTCTTCTTCAACCAAAAACCCTAAACTCGAACCAAACAATGGCCGACAAATCTCTTCAACCGCTCATTTTCATCCGCCTCACACTTCACCTAATAGAGAGAACCCAAAACATCAACTGGCAATTCCTTCTTCATCTTTTCCTCTCTAGATGTTTGTCCTCTTCTTCATTTTTTCCCTGTCTAAAATCAGAACCACCGTTCCCACCCCCTCTCTCTGTCGATCAGCCATATCCATCCACTATCGAATAGAGCAAAAAAAAATCATCAAAAAAAAACTGGCTAAAGCCAAACTCCAGTTCTCCCCTCTACCCCCTTTCGAACCCATTAAAAGTCGCTCATGAACTCACCATGACAGATCACTTGCCTCGACGACTTTAAGTTTTTATGCCCGCAAGGGTACTACTCCACCGCTTCTCTCCTGTTTCGGTATCAGTTTCTAATTCGAAGCTCACCCGACCGCGTGGGTTTGAAGGAACGCCGTTACCGGGGCAAGCTCCGAGGTTGTGTGGCTCAACCGTACATCTGACCCATCATGGGTTCCCAAGTTGATGAAACCTGCGTGAGATCGAAAGGCTTTCCCCTCCGAAGTGCGTCGGTTTATAACTTGATTTCAAGAAATTTTGTTGCCCGCCTCCTGGAGATTTTCATCTGTCCCCGTTTGGTTGTTTTATTCATCATTCGCCACCGGTAGTCGGTACATATAGTAACCTGATGTGAGTTGCTCTGTCTTATTTTCAGAAGTTTCATGAATGTGCATGCTTCAAACCTATGCTTAGTTCTCTGGTGTGCTGCTAGTCTCTACTGATCCTGCTAAACCATGCTAACTCGCTGTCTATGATCTCCTGTTATTCATACTCTGTTAATTTTGACAACCAGCTCCTTTCTTTTGCAATGGGAATATGATTTAGTGTTTCGCGGCTGAAATCTGATTTTCCTAATCTGGCATATTTGGGTGTGTGTGTTCGATTCAAATCTTCGACAGCGTTAAAGGAAATTCATCCTGGGCTTAATCCACTGTCCTTCATCTATGTATTTGAGACCGGTTCATATCATGTTCCAAGACATTGTTAGTTTATTCCTGATAGGCTTCATTCGAAATCATTGATCTGGATTCGAAACAGAGGAGAATAACAGTTCGACCAGGTTGTTTATTGTTTGAGATTAATAAATTTAGACTTTAAAAGCTCCCTGCCTTTTTTTTTCTCTGTTTGGATTTCTTAGTTTGTTTCTAAAGGCAATAATAAAGAAATAGGATGTTGTAAGTTTAACCTAGACTCTTAAGGCAATAATGCAAACTGGCTCAGTAGGTCTGATTAGTGTTTAAAGCTGGGAACAATGCCTTTGTTTAATTCAGAACCCCCATCAGTTCTGCAGTAACGATGAACAAATTTGCTTCTTTGAGTTAGTTGGTGGTTATTATCCATTCTGATCTGTGATCCATTGGGTTTACTTTCTGAACTTTTCCCCTGTCTTATATGTGTATACGTTGTATACTAGACTCTGTTGCATTTTTACTTCATCTCCTCATATTTTTTCTTTCTCTGATTACTCTAACAAGCCATAGTTATTTCCCCCCAGGACCTTTTGAGCTAACAGAAAAGTTTTGGATTATTATTACTCCACATCTAACGGGTCTCTCATTCGTTTCGTGGGGCAATAATCTCCTATAACTTCAGAAAACACTCAAACCACCCTTATATGTACATAAGAACAAAACTTCAAAAACAAGCCCTTAAGGCTAATTTAGGAGGGTTTAGGAGTGAAACCACCCCATGCCTAGCGGATCTCTCATTCGTTTTATGTGGGTGGAATCCTCTTTTGCCTTCAACACACCCTTATTCAAGAGTTAATAAATCAATAAATTGATCCATCTCACTTGTTAATATCTCACAAATCAAGCCCAAAAATCAATAAGCCCCATCTTTGGCCCATTTCTCAAAAGCCCAAATTGTTTCAAATAAAAAAGTCCAAGCCAAAAAAAAAAAACAACCTTGTCAAGCCCAACATTCAAATCCAAACCCAAGGTCCAACTTGACCCAAAGACCAACTTCGGCCCAAGATCCATCCAACTTGGCCCATTAATTCAATTTGGCCCAACTCCAAATGGCCTAATCTTCGGCCCAACTCCAAGCAAGGCCCAATTTTCGGCCCGACTTCAAGCAAGGCCCATTTTTTCGGCCTAACTCCAAATAAGGCCCAATTTTCAACCCAACTTAATCCAAACCCAATTCGGGCCCAAACCCACTTCGGTCCAAGCCCAGTTTGACCCTGACTTTGACCCAGATTTTGACCTTGACCCAACTTTGACCTGTTCCGTTTTTCAAACCCAATTCATTCAACCCAATTCATCCAGCCCAATTCAATTCAAACCCAATTCCATTCAATTCAAATCCAGAAGTCAATTCATCCAGCTCACACTCAACTTGTAAATCTCATCCAAACTCCAAAAAAAAAACATTCCTCATTATCCAGCTTTAATCCAAAAATCCAAAGATCTTCTTTCTCAAATTTTCAAACAGTCATTTTTGTTCAACTTCATCAAGTTTTCAAAAGAAATCATTTTGGGGAATTTTAAAGGAAAAACTCTTCTCACATCACAGAAAACTTTTCTCAAAATGAAGAAAGTTCTTCTCACATATACAGAAAGTTTTCTCCTAAAAACATTCTCAAATCAGTGTTTCTTCATCAAGAATTCCGAACAACTCCAAACTTTTTTTAAACTCAGTTTTCAAACTAAAAAATAAGCCATTTTCGGGGAACATGGAACGTCTAACTCCTTCAAAACGTTTTCTTCCTAGTTAGACATCACTGTTCCTCTTCTAAAATAAAAATCCGAGGCGGGGCACTGGGGTCGCCACATCCCTTGTTGCAGTCTGGATCTCTTTAGGCGGGGCATTAGGGTGACAAACCTCCTCTAATTGCAGCCTAGATTTTTACGAGGCGGGGTGCTAGGGATGTGACTGCCTTCCTAGTTGCAGCCAGGATTTCAGAATCGTCTAACTCCCTTCCCTCGATTTCAATGTTTTTAGTTTTTAACATTTTAAAACCCGGGAGTTAGGGACGTTATTAGGGTTTGACCGAGAGTATCCCATTCATGATACTTCTCTCTAAATCCTATATTTCGACATAAATTTATTGCCCCATCTTTCGAGCCTTGGCACTTTCCATTAATAAAGTGTCGTGTTCGAGGGGGTACATAGGGTAATCCCTCGGGATTATCCGCCCTTTTACAACAAAAAATGATTTTTCAGTTTTAAAGACTTTAAGAGAGACAATTCTGAATACCCTAATCTAACATCTCCATTAGAGCTTTAGGTACCATAAACACTTCGCAACCCTCCTCTGAACCAACTCTGAGTCACTTAGGACTTCCAATTCTTGAAAACTCCCAAAAAACCTGAAACATCTTCAAAACCTGAATACTTGCAAATAAAAAATCCTTTCCCACACTCAATCATATTCAAAATCCAAATTCCTCTTCAACCCATTCGACCACTCCGAAAGATGAACCTAACAAACCCCGGGAAACTCCTCAAATCAGCCAAGTGATTCAAATACCCCTTAACTCCACCAAGAATGACCAAAAGGCCCCTTTACTCCTCAAAACTCCCATCATTCTCTTAATCCCGTGAGGGCCTAAAACAACCTCAAATCTCTCAGAGCATTTAAAACCTCTCAAAACACTTCAACCAGACCAACTCCAATACCGGCCTCATCCTCACCCTTCACTCAATCCTATCCTTTGGTTTTTAAATGAATCTCTCTAACAAGGTTTTGAAAGAAGGAAATCCCGACAATTGGAGACCGAGGTTTCCTCGGGCACCAATCCAAGGTTGTGGTCATTGCCACTTCCGAGGGGTGTAACCCAGTGCGAACCCACATAGAATCTCCAGTATGATCAGATAAGTCCTATCCATAGGTAGTAATCTCAGAGTCAACTAACGGTTCTTAGAACCCTCCTTCCTTTCCTTCCTAGTATTCTTAGGTTAAACTAGGTGGCGACTCTAGTCAATTCCGCCTTATAGAGGCATAAGTCCGCGTGGAGCCCATCGAGAGCGGGTGTAGTGCACACTTGCACTCCCCTTTATGCTTTCTGGGAAAGACGGACGATTCAGTAGGTATTTGAGGGATGCCAAGAATAACGGGTTTTTACCCTCCACAGAATGGCATTTTCTAGGATCTAGACTTCTTAGTCAGAACCATTTAGATAGCCCCCCCTCCTACCGAAAAATCACCCTCCACACATGTCGACTAACTAATGTTAGGTTGTTTTCCTAAAGTGAAACATCCCTGTTATGTGGTATGTTGTTGTTGCTATGCAATGTTTATTGCTATGCTCTTGTGTTGTATGTTAAAATGAATGCCATGTTATCATGAAAATTGGTTGCGTGTATCCCGGTAGCCGACGGGCTGCACGTTAGCCATACCAGCCATGGGTTGTTGAGCCCCTTTGGGGCACCATATTTTATTTTGCAGGATGAGGATCAAGGAGGCGGAGTGGCTCTAGATCTTAGGGTATGAGTACTTTTGGTAGATTTCGGATGTTGGACCCGGGATGCGTCTGTGCTCCTGTGGTGGTATATTTTGGATTGACAGTTATACAGTGATGGTTGTAAATATTAATACTCGGTATAATTGGTTGTATTTATGGTTTTAGTACTATGCTCGGGAGTCTGTGCATCAGACCGATACGATTGCATGTATTCTGCCTTGTTAGCCATGTGGGTGGCTAACGGCGTGTAACACCAACTCGTTTAGTTATCGATAAGTTATATATTTCCGCTGCAGTTTCGGTTTATTGTTTAAGTATACAGTAGGGGTGTTACAGAACTTGAGAACTTAAGGTAAATAGCTTACCTCAATGACTACCTTGATTGCTTATGACATTGGGGATGGGTAATTTAAATGAATGAACCAAATATATGCTAGAAATGTGTTTGGGTGACTTGAAAGAGAATTATGATTCTCTTAGTGCAATTGTGGATTGTTGTGTGATTTAAGGGCCTAAGAGCCAAGCATTTAAGATTAGTGCATTTTATTGTGTTTGAGGAGATTTTGATAAAATTTGTGTGCTGGTAGAATCCATTATGGATTTGGTTAGTTGAATAGATTAGGAAATGAAAAATGATGCATTTGGGCATGCTAAGATTGTAGAGGAACTATGACAAAAATTTTGTAGAAATTGAGAGATTTAGGTGACTTTATGAGTTGAAGAACCTAAGGGTTAACTAGAAGTTGATAAGGATTAAATTGGGTTAGCTAATCACCCAAGAGGTGGGTCGAAGAAGTATAAGGAAGTGTGCAAAAACTGTAGCAAAAATGTTGTAGGAAAGTCTTGGATTTGCTAGAGAAGAACTAGTGTGGATGACCTTGTGAATGGTGAATAAACTTGGTATTGTAAGTGCAAATCTCTATGACGGATTTGGAATGGTCAAGCCATTGAGTTAGTGAGTTGGAGAGCAAATGAAAAACTTAGAACCTAGAGCTGAAATTGTAAAGTGCAGGAAATTAGAGTGTAAATTGGTACAATTGATCAAGATTGAGTAAAGAGTTTGACCAATGGTTTAGGAAGGTTTAAGGAGTGTTTAAGGTGCTAAAACATGCTAGATTACATGTGGGAAGATTAAGAAAAGATAGGGTAAGAATTGAGGTCGGAACAGAGTTTAAAAATTATCAAATGTAACAGGACCAGACATGGTCCGGGTTTACAAACAAGTATGCAAACCCGGACCACCCCTTAAACTAGGTAGAATGTCTCTCCGTTAGATTGGTCCGGGTTTACAAACCGAGACACAAACCCAGACCAACCTAAAAACATGGCAGTAAGTTGATCGAAGAGATGGTCCGGGTTTGCAAACATTTACGTAAACCCGGACCAACACAAAAATGCTCCAAAATGTTGAAAAATTACATTTTAAGATGGGGAATTAAATGGTAATGCTATTATAAGATAATTAAGACTTGTTTGATGACATGTAAAGGTCATTAGGAGTATAAACGAGTGTTTATTGAATGGGAAAGTGAGAACTTAAGATCACATGAGTAAAGATATGACAACGGGACAACGGGGTTAATTACGGGCGCGATAGTCATTTAAATTTCTGTATCGCCTTAACGTTAATAGAAACGTTGTAATGTAACCAGTTGAATCGAGAATTGTCAGAGTAGCGTGAGATGACACGTTAGAGTGATACCATGGTGACAGGTATGGTTTTCTTG
The DNA here is from genome assembly GCA_023374045.1 of Limonium bicolor. Lineage (NCBI taxonomy): Eukaryota > Viridiplantae > Streptophyta > Magnoliopsida > Caryophyllales > Plumbaginaceae > Limonium > Limonium bicolor. Next base: position 161,745,664 of record CM041777.1, on the reverse strand, counting down.
CAACTTGTGTCTTACCGAGGTTCACTCAGCTTGTGTGTTGTTTGCTTGTGTGCCGACCTAACAAGATAAAAGCACGAAAATGTATTATTGCACTTGATGTATATCTTGATGTTTGTTGTATGTGCTAACCATCCTCGTTTGATTGTGTGATATAACTTAGTGTTGTAGACCGACTCATAAATGAGTAACGTATGGTTAGTAACTCGTAGAAAGAGTAGACCCACGAATTAAATTAATCGTAGTAAACACATAAGAACTACCAATTAGAGATCAACAATAGTTCAAAACTTATGAACTCGCTTGAATGTGAAAAGTTATATGGGACTAGTGAACTCCCTTATTACTGTTAGAGAACCGTAACAAAACGGTCCATGAAATGAATGATAATGGAAAGGATAAGAAGAACCTCTATCAAGAGAACAATGTTAGTTTAATATTATGAACTCATAAGAAAAGTAAAAAGAGACGCATAGGACTAATGAACTCCCTTTTAATGATAGTCAACCTCCTTTATGATGATCCGACCCGGTATGAGAAAATGACCCGAATGTATAAGTATTCGAAATGTTGGGGCAACCCTTAAATCTGAGAACACAAGAACTTGAGTAAATTCCCTAAGCTACTAGATGACATCAAGAGCGATGCTTCTTGGCTAGTCTACGTGATTACATTAAATCCGAGAGAGGAGTATTTGGGAATGTGGAAGTCCGGTAGAGATACGGACGTTTGTGAGAATAGGGAACTAAGAGAGTAGTTCTGGTTGCTAGTTGAACCTTCCCACTATGCTAGACCCGGTGTAGGGTCGAAACCGGAGAAGTAAGAATAGAACTTGAAAGCTCGGTGGTGAGTCTTGTGAATGTCTCGACCCTGAGGTCATGTGTATTGACTTAAGAATAATTCGAGAGAGGAATAATTGAGAAAGTGAGATTGAGACCTGTAGTGTCTATAGAACTAAGAGAACAAGTAAAGTTCCGAAGAGAATGGATAAGATATTAAATAATGAGAATGAGGCGTTAGTGAGGTAGAAACCCTCAAGGCCTAAAGAGCAAGATAATGTAACTAACAAACTTAATGTGTTAGTCTTGTGCTTGTATTCCTATGAGTGAATACTTGTTATGAATGTGAGCATGTTGTATGTTTATTGCACTTCATGTTTTGGTTTAAATAAAATCAATCGCATGTTAAGATGAGAATTAGTTGAGTGTGGCCCGGTAGTAGCGGGTTGCACAACTACCATACCAGCAAAGGTACTGAGCCCCTTTGGGGCCACCCATTATTTTTCAGGTACCCTGATGATGAATACCGTTCGAGAGTAGGATGGGGATTGCGGTTAAGCATGGGTAGCTGATTTAGATACATTTGTAATTGTATGTATTGGTAGTGTAAGTCCGAATGTGTTATCAGCATAGAGAAGATGATAAACTCGGTATAGTTGAATTGAGGATTGTATTGAGTATGACTCGGTTAGAAGTGGAATGAGATTTGTATTTGTTTAAGTACTCGGAATTCCGGTCCATCAGATCGTTACTGTATTGAGTTAGGCCTTGTTAGTCACGTGGGTGACTAACGGCATTGTTTCACCCACCGTTGTATTAGATTATCCGTTACGAGTGTGCTGATGAATGAGGTGATTAAGAGTTAATGATGAGATTAGCGGTAGGGGTGTTACCCAGAGATATATGTAATTATATTTAGTTTGTAATTTTATAATTACTTGATTTACATTCATATAACCTTAGTAATGTCCTTTATGATAGTTGTTATTGGTTCTAGTTAAAATAATGATTGATACTCATTTATACTGATTTGGTTCAAATATTTATATGCATTAAAATAATGAAATAGATTACATTTAGTCTTTGTAATGTTAATATTTTGTCTTATATTATAATCTAGCTATGTAATTTACACACTTCCATAGTTATAAGTTATGTTTATCTAGACCTGACAAAATTTGACCCAACCCAAAAACCCGTCTGTTTTATCCGAACACGAAACCCGTCCGAAACCCGAAAGTATTTAAATATAATAAACCCAAAACCCGATTGGGTAAAACCGAAAATGACCCATACCCGAAATGACCCGAAATTTTATAACCCGAAACCGATCCAAACCCGAAATGACCTGAAATAATAATACTTAAAATTTATCCAAACTCGAATAACATGAAATAATAGTGACCATAAATTGACCCAAACTGGAATGACGCAAATAAATATGACAAAAAACTTGATTCAAACGTAGTATATCCGAATAAATTCATAATAGACATAGTATTGATTTTTCTCTAATCTATGTGTATTATATCTTGTAGAAATTAGGTTATGTTTATTTAATAATTTTTCAAAAAATATTAACCATGACCCGAAATAACCGAAACCCGATTTAATCTGACACTATTACAACCTGAACCCGAAATGACTCGATCCCGAAATGACCCGAAAGTGTAATGACCCGAACGGATAATGACCCAAAAAGATATGACTCAAACCTGGACAGATAACCCGTTTGACAGCTCTATGTTTATCTACTTCTGACACATTTTTCGGGATACCTTTTGCAATATTTGATGTCTGAATTTGATATATTTTGATTTTTTATTATTTAATTTGTAAGTATTTCAAAACATTAACAAAGGTCAATAATATTCTTCTATAGTAAAACTTGGACCAATTTTAGATTTAAGATAATGATTACACTACTACGATGCAACATAATGAACTTCATTTGATACTTGAGTGAATAATGTATAAACAAAAGCACCTTTTCATATATTGTAATAGACTACATATTAGTTTTCTTTCACATATACTCCATCTCAGCTAAACACATGTTGAAATGGTATTGATCCCTAGGTTCCCAAACAATCTTCTCGAGCAATTCACTAGTCGGAATCCTAATCTACCATCAAGCTCTTCAAGTTCTATCGAGTTACCTTGTTACCGAATAAGGGGAGCACAGGAGGGAGAGAAAGAAGGGATTAATAACAATGCAACAGTGGAAATTCTCAAGTATATGTCGCGTGTCCTTTATTGAGGGGGTGAACCCCTATTTATAGTGTTTCTCACAGGCCTTCTGGCCTATCACATTGTGCCATCCTGGCACATAAATATCTTGATAGTCCTATAAAATATCTAATAAATATCTTATCCTAACTTCCCTACTTTCGATCGCTACTTATACTTGTTTTGTTCTCCTATCGACCGGCCACAGACGACTGGTCGTTATTCGTGCTATATTTGGCGTATTTGGCGACTGGTCACAGGCGACCGGTCACTTTTTACATTGTATCTCGTACCCTGTCATCGGTCATGAGCGACCGTTCGTAAGCGACGCTTTTGGTGACTGGTTTCAGGCGACTGGTCGCTTCCTATGCTATGTTCTATGGTTCTTGACGATAAACGAAAGCGTCCGGTCACTGCTTGTGGTCTGTTTGAGGTCTTTTGTGCCTAGACAGGGACGCCCGGTCGTTGCCTTGGCCTTCCTCTTCCTTCCTCCCCTGCTCTACTGGGCTATTGTTCTTTCTTTGGGGCTTCTGGGCATATTTTCCCCTCTTCATCAGTCCCACAAGTTCTACTTTTGACGTCTTTAGCGAAGAAAGTATGACTTAGAATTTGGCTCTTCCGGTCCGGCTCTTGGGGAATGAAAAAATTTTGCTCCTTTTGCGTTGGGTCTTGTCTTCTTGTTCCCTATCTCCTAGTCCCACAAGTTCCACCTTTTTCTTTCGAACAAAGGGTGGGACTTATTGCGGTCCGCTTGATGCGCGTGCCACACTCGCGTCTGTGCTTATACGGAGTGACCGTTTGTGGAAGTTTTAGCGTCTTACGCACGCCAGCCGTCACTGCGGAATGTGCAGAGTCTCTGTACTTTTCCTGTAAAAAAGCGCTTTTTTGTTCGTTTTTATATTTTAAATATTTCCGAAATTATTTTACCGCTTTTAAAAGGCTTTGGGAGGGCGACGCTTTCTCTTTCTTTCGGTTTTGCGCTTCATAGGTTTTCATGCCTTCTCTTTCGCTTTACTATTTCCGCACCCTCTTTCCTTGCTCTGCCTCGTCTTCCCTGTTTACCTCGCCTCTATACTTCCTTGCTTCAGTGGCATCTTCCAGTTCTAAATCGTCTCGCACCTCTGCTTTAAACGCCATCGTGGGTTCCAAATCAGGGGGGAAATTTCGCCCAACGCTCTTGAAACCTAAGTCCGCCTATTCCAAAAATCGGGAGCCGCTGCCTAGTATTCTGGATGTTAAAGCTCTCGATTCCCTCCTTGCGAAGGTGGAGGTTCCCCTTGGGACTCAGATTTTCCTTCCTTCTGATGATTCGCATCCCCTCGACGATTTCGGTCGTGGCTACACCGTGTATTCCAATTTCTTTTTGCGTGGAATGGCGGTTCCTCCCCACCCGTTCGTAGTGGGTTTTTTTATTCGCCGTTGCTGTACGCTTGCTCAGCTTCACCCGAAGGTTGTATGTCAACTCCATGCTTATATTGCTCTCTGCGCCGAGGAGGGGGTTGCGCTTTCTGCTATAGAGTTCTTCTAGTTCTTCACCAGCAGGGTCGATTCCGGCAACTTGACCATATCCGGCCGGTCTGGGTATTCGATTTTCAAGTACAAGAAGCTTGCTCAGCGCTGGAATGCGCGGTGGTTTGTCATTGTCCCGCCTCCCGGGCGGTACCTCGGGGTTGCCTATTGTCCTTCGATTATCAAGGGCTCCCTACACTGCCCTACGTCGCCCAAATCGGAGCTCCCCATGTCCCGGGTTCTGAAGGCGGTGAGTGACCTCCATCCAAGCGTGGAGGACTTTTTCACCAGCGCGCGCCTGGCCTCGCTTGCGCATTCTGAGGGTACGAGTTTTCCCTTCTTCCTGTTCTCCCTTTTGCTTTTTGCATTACCAGAGTTTCTCGTTACCCGTGCTTCTCTTTTGTCGCAGATTTTCCTCAATTGGGGGCAAAAGTGGGTCCCTTCCATAGTTGGAAACTGGTGTCCTTCAAGACGGGGGAAGGGAAGGTGGACTACTATGCCACCCTGGATGTTGTGGAGAAGTCGGCTCTTCGCGAAGAAGAGGCGGTTGTTGCTGGTCGGAAGAGGTCCGGGGACGAAGCTGAACACCCGACAAAGAAGCAGAGACCAACGAGGGTTAGAGAAGAGGGGTCTCCTTGGACACCGGAGGCCCGGGTCGCCTGACACTTCAAATCAACCACGTACTTGGTACACTAGTCCAGGTTCCGGCCGTCGGGTATTTTCCTCTACGCCTGGGTCAGATCTCAATCTTAGTCCCTGGGATGAGAGAGGGTGTGCATGTGCGGTCTCGTTCTTCGGGTTTTATCTGTTCCGGCTTTCATTGTTCTACTTCTTCTTCGCCTTGGCTGCTACCTGCTGCCGATGTCTGGTTCTTTTTTTTTTGAGGTTATTCACTTGTGCGTGTTTCTCTGCTTGCAACTCCCGAGACAATCTGGCGCGGGCGTGGTGCCCGGTCAACCGTCCTTTACTCAGCATCGCCAGAAGACGCTTGCTTCGAAGGGTAAGGTGAAGCATATGGCCAAAAGGACAAAGGCCTCCGACATAGTGCACCTCGATGGGTCGGGCGCTACAGATACCGCTCCACGATAGGAGTTTTTGGAGGAGACTGTCCCTTCTGGGTCCGGGGTTTCATTACCAGGGGGAGGCGTCTGCGGAGCGGGCGTTGTGCCGGGCGCAGCTGAGGGGGTACCCGCGGACCCGGAGCTTTGCTCGAAGGTGATGAAGGATACTGATACCGCCTCGTCGTCCTCACCTCCTCCGCCCACCCGCGATTCTTTCTGTGGGCCCTCTGAAAAGGATGGGTGGTTCTACCACCGCGGCCGGCCTCTTCCTCTATTGCCCGTGACGGAGTCATCTTCCTACTTCGATCTGTGGAAGGAGGCGATTCGCCGGTCTGACTCTCCTAACGGTCTCTTTGCCCCTATGAAGACCGTGACCGCGGCGAAAGAGAGGTTAAGAATTGGGGAGGGTGGAGCGGACGCCATCATGCGTCACTCTTTCCCTCTAGACGACTCGCTCAACCTAATGTGGCAGGGGATCTACCAGGTGAATGATTCGTCTTAATGCTGGTATTGCATGCCTCTCTTAATTTTCTTATGTTCATCGTTTTACTTTGTACAGACGGTGGCTTTTGCTCAAAGTGTGGATGTGCACATACGGGCTCTCCGCTCGAAGCTTCGCCTTGAGGAGAGTCGGGCTCGCAGCCCAAGAGGAGTTAAGGATAGAGCGGTCTTCCAACAGCATCTTCGTTGACACCGTTCAAGAGGAGATTTCCAGGAGGGTGCGTGAGCAGACCGCGACTATAAAGAAGGAGCTGGGCGATGCTCGCCGGGCGTGCACAAGGCAGAGTGACGAGTATGAGGAGCAGTTGAAGAAGCTGCGAGGAAAGCTTTTCCCTCAAGGGTCAGATCCGGTCACTGGAGACGGAAGTCGCGTCTCTAAAAAAGGTACGAAGTGAGGTTGCTGACGCCCAGTTGCATGCCTTTTCTGACTTGGAGTCCTTGGTGGGGCAGGCCCGAGCTTCCCATGATCAAGAGGTCGAGAGCCTGCGTACCGAGAAGGCCACTTTAGCACAGGAGAAAGCGCTGCTTGTTGAGGATGGGGCTAAGCTTGCACAAGAGCTTCGTTCCGCCTCTGAGGCGAATGCTCTCCTGAAAAAGGAGTTGTCGTCCTCCGAGGCGAGAGCAAAGGAGGTGGCCCGGGCGGGCGTGGTCCTGGCCTCCGAAAAGGAGAAGCTATCTGCCGAGCTCCACAAGTTGTCTGGTAAGCTTGCGGCTTCCACGGAGCAACGGCTCTCCTCCGAGGAGAGAATAAGGATGCTGGAGGAGGAGTCAGCTAAGCTGCGGCTAGAAAACTCTGAGCTGGCCACGAGAGGTGATTCTTTACTTTCCCAATCATTCTTTGTTGCTTTCCTCGCCCCCCCCCCCCTCTTTTTGATGAAAGTTTTCTCTCTTTATCTTTACTTAGACTTGAGGCCTGGGAATCCCGTCGAGGGGCTAGAGAAATTGAACCTGCGGATCGACGACCTTGAAGAAGAGTTGATTGCCGTAAATGCTAACCGCGATCGGTACCGGGCTTACTCTCACACCCTGGAGCAACAGGTGACCAGTCTCGAGGCCTACTCTCGGAAGGTACGGGAGGACCTGCAGCAACAGAGCACGAAGCTTGCCCACCTGAAGGAATCCTTCACCTCTCAGTGCGGGAGGATGGTTAAATCGTGCCGCCAAATTGTCTCAAGGTTTTTTACGGGCAAGGGGGAGGTCATAGACGACAACCTTTACCGGGAGTTGTCTTTTAAGGAGGTTGCACAAAAGACCTCCTTTCACGAGGTGCTTGAGAAGTTTGGGCGTCTTCCTGGGGAGACGTGCTTTGTTCCTGGCCAGGCGTCTTTCCTTCCTCCCGGGAGCTCCGCGCATCAGGGTGGTGCAGGTCTCCGGTCCTCTGCCGGGAGGTCTGGGTCTTCGGAGAGTGTACAAGGGGCCGCTGCCGTGAATCTCGATACTGTAAAGGAGACTTAGATAGGCTAGAGAAAACTTAGATTAGTTTTAGCTTTCTTTTTTTTGATGTCACTACTAGAATATAATTGTTTGGTAACAACAAAAAATCGTCACCAAAAATCAAAATCGTTACTAATCTAATTTATTGTAATGACTTTTGTCATTACATATCGTTACACGAGATGGCGTAATCAAAGATCAATTTATTTATCGTAACGACTTTTATTCGTTACTAAAAGTTAAATCGTTACTAAAAATATGATTTTGTAACATTTATATCGTTACTATAGTCTTAATTTTTTTTAATCTTTAGTACTATCTTTGGTAACGAAAAACTTGTCACTAATAACAATTATGGTAACAAATTTAAGTCGTTGTCAGAACCTTTGTAACAAAAAATCTGATTTTTACTAGTGTGTGCACGTGCTTTCAACAGTTAATGGAATTACTTGTCAATTACTTTGCTAATTAATGCCATTTTTGTTTCGTGACCGGTCGTTCTCTTCAACCGGTCGTTTCCGTTTTGCGTGTGCTACCAATTGCTTTCTCTTAGTCAATTGTTTATATTTTATGGGCGCGACTGGTCGCACTCATCGACCGGTCGTTCCGTTTTTATCTTAAGGATGTGATTCGGTCGTTTTTGACGTCTAGTCGTTCTTGCTCTCGCCCGGCCGCATTCAGTGACCGGGCGTTTTTGTTTGTTCTTTCCCTATCCTTGCTTTTGGTAGCCAAGCGACGGTACTCGCGGCCGTTCCCCTTTCCCTTCTCTTTTTCTCATGTAAGGGAGAAAGAGTTACGGGGGGGATCCGACCAGGGTACGGTGTGGCGTCCCATACCTAATGATTCACCCATTACAGGCGACCGGAGCTCCTGGGGTTTTCGGAGATGGGTTTTTTTCATTTTGTTCTTGTTTGAGTGTGACAACTCATAACAAGATTTTCAGGGCATTGCATCCTGTAGGGCATGGCCCGGGTGTTTCTTTTTCAGGGCATTACATCCTGTTGGCCTTGGCCCGGGTGTTTCTTTTTCAGGGCATTACATCCTGTTGGCCTTGGCCCGGGTGTTTCTTTTTCAGGGCATTACATCCTGTTGGCCTTGGCCCGGGTGTTTCTTTTTCAGGGCATTACATCCTCGTCCAACCTTTTGATGGATAATGTAAGGACCTTCCCACTGGGGGTCGAGTTTTTTGGGCTGCTGACCTCCCTTAGGACTAGCTCGCCAGGGACAAAGCTTCGTTCCCTAACTTTGCGATTGAAGTACTTCTCTACCTTCCTTTTGTCTTCCGCCATCCGGGCGGCCGCAACAGCTCTTTTTTCTTCGAGCAGGTCTAGGCAGTCTTTTATTCCTTCATTGTTGAGCTGCTCGTCATAGGACTCCCAGCGGACTGATGGGATCATGATCTCCACCGGGACAACTGCCTCCAAGCCATAAGTTAATCTGCAGGGTGTTTCTCCGGTTGGTCCCTTTTCCGTCGTTCGGTAGGACCATAGGACTTGGTGTAGTAGTTCAGCCCAACCTCCCTTTTTGCCTCCTAACTTTCTTTTAGAGCTTTTATGATCTGCCCGTTTGCGTTTTTCGACCTGCCCGTTGGCCTGGGGTGCCCACCGACGCAATCTTACCACTATCTTCCATTGCTCACAAACTCTCGGAAATTGTCGCAATTGAACTGTGTCCCGTTGTCAGTTATTATGGTCCTTGGCAATCCAAATCTACACACGATGTGTCTCCATACGAATTCTTGCGACCTCTTGGCTGTGATGGACACGGTAGGCATTGTCTCAACCCCACTTCGTGAAGTATCGATGGCTACGTACACGAATTTGAACCTCCCGGGAGATGCTTCCGGGAAGGGGCCAATGATATCCAGCCCCCACATTGCGAATGGTATCGGGGACAATATGGCTTTTGCTGGCCGGGGGGTTATGTATCCTGCTGCCGTGCTCCTGGCATTTAGCGCACCTCTGAATGTACTCCTTGTAGTGGTCTTGCATTCTCGGCAGTAGTAACCGAGCCTCATGATTTTGGGGGCCGTGGCTCTCTCCCCTTGGTGGTTCCGCGCAGACCCCCTCGTGTACCTCCTTTATAAGCTCACTCCCCTTTCATTTGTGACGCATCTGCTGGGCGGGCCCTCGCGAACGATCTTTTGTAGAGGCGTCCCCCTTCGAGGAAAAATGAGCCACTCGCCGTTTCACGGTCCTAGCCTCTTTATCCTCCGGAGGCAATTTTTTCTTCAAGGTGTATTCCACGATCGGGGTCATCCAAGATTCCTTCGACACGAGGGGCTCAGTTGTCAGGACCTGGGCTTCGTCTACACTCGGATTGGTTTTAGTTTCCAACCACACCTTACTTGGTATTCTTTCGGCCATGCTTGCTAATTTTGCTAGCGCGTTAGCTTCGGTGTTTTTCGTCCGGGGAAGGTGCTTCAGCTCGCACCTTGAGAAGCTTGTTTTAGCTCTTGAACCCTGAGTAGGTACTTCCAAAGTTTTTCTTCCTTTACCTCATATATGTTGTCATGTTGCGGGTGACCAGCAAGGAGTCTGAGTATATTTCCAGGTCTATTGCTCCTAGGGCAATGGCAACCTCTAGGCCTTGAATGAGAGCTTCGTATTCGGCCTCGTTGTTAGTTACTTCGAACTCCAACCGGAAGGCGTAGTTGATGTCTCGTCCGTCGGGAGTTTGGACTACAATCCCCGCCCCCGCTCCTGCCTTGCACCGGGCGCCGTCTACCTGAATTGAAGGGGGTGGGTGGCTTTCCTTCCTCCTGGTCGAAACTGGTTTCCGTTATAAAGTCCACTAGGGCCTGAGCTTTGATCGCCGTTCGTGGTAGGAAGTGGATTTCGTATTGGGTGAGTTCGACTGCCCAGCTTACCATGCGTCCTGACGCGTTTGGATTATTCGTTATTTGCTTCAACGGCCAGTTGGTCCTTACAAGGATTCGGTGTGACTGGAAGTACGGTCGTAGCTTCCGGGATGCCACCACTAGAGCAAGAAAGACCTTTTCAATATTGGTGTAGCGCCTTTCTACGGGAGTCAGGATCTTTCCTGTATAGTAAACGGGAATCTCTTTCTTTTCGTCTTCCATAATTAGGACTGCTGCCACCGCCCACACTGATGCGGACAGGTAGAGGTAGAGGTCTTGACCGGGTGTTGGGACTCCCAACTTGGGTAACTCTCGAAGCATCTCTTTGATCTTCTCAAAGGCTTCTTTCATTCTTTGCCCCCACTGGAACTTGCTGTTTTTCTCACGTGTTAAAAAATGGGATTGCTTTTTCTTGTAACTTTGAACAGAACCTGCTTAAGGCCGTGAGCTTCCCGTTGAGGGCCTGGACGTCTTTGATGCTTCTGGGAGGGCTGAGGTCAAGAATCTCCTGGGTCTTTTTCGGATCCACTTCTATTCCTCGTTGTCCAACGATGAAACCAAGGAATTTTCCTTTGGTGACCCCGAACACGCACTTCTCCGGATTTAGCTTGATCTGGAATTTGTCGAGTGTGGTGAATGTCTCCTCCAAGTCTTTCATATGCTGTTCTTTGGACGGGCTTCTCACGACTATGTCATCCATATAAGCTTCCACATTTCTCGAGAGCTGCTCTCGGAGTACTTTGTTGATCATCCTTTGGAAAGTCGCACCGACGTTCTTTAATCCGAACGACATCACTTTGTAACAAAAGATTCCTGTTGAGGTGACGAAAGAAGTTTTCTCGGAGTCTTTCTCATTCATCTTTATCTGGTTATACCCAGAGAATGCATCCAGGAAGCTTAGGACGGAGCTTTGGGTCGATGAGACGACCAGTCGATCTATTGACGGCAAGGGGTAAAAATCTTTGGGGCATGCCTTGTTTAGGTCGGTGAAATCCACACACATTCTCTACTTCCCATTAGATTTCTTTACCATAACCACGTTCGCCAGCCACTTGGGATATGACACCTCTCTCTAAAACCTGCTTGTAGGAGTTTTTGGATTTCTTCTCGAGCGGCTTGGTCCCTCTCTGCCCCGATAACCCTCCTTCTCTGGCGGATTGCCGGGTGCGCTGGGTCCACGTTGAGACTATGCTGGATAACGTTTGGGTTTATTCCGGGCATCTCCTCTGTGCTCCAGGCGAACGTGGCCCTTCTTTTTTCCAGGAATCTCATTAGATGGACTTGTTCTTCGATGTCAAAGGCATTTCCAATTTTAAAGAATTTGCTGGGGTCAGTTCGTAGAGGTACCTCTTTTGGGAGATCAGCGGGAGCTTCGTACCGCTCTGCTGTCTCGTCGGGGAGGGGGAGCTTTCCCTTGAATTCCTTCTCGGACCCCACGGTTTTGACGGTCCCATCTCCTGGTAGGTTTTCCATGATCCGCACCTCACATATCCGCGCGACTTTCTGGCTTCCTCTCACCGTAACGAGTTTCCCTGACCTGGTTAGGTATTTCATTTTCAGGTGGTGGGTGCTACAAATGGCTCTGAAGGCGTTTATCCCTGGTCGCCCGAGGTACATATTGTACCCGGAGAGCCCGGGAAGGATGAAGGCTGTCAATTCTTCCGTGCGCCTCTCATCCCCTTGCCCTAGGGTAATGGTGAAGTCGACGCTCCCTGTAGACTTAGCCGAGATCCCTCCTACGAAACCCCCAGCACAGCTGAATAGGGCTTGATCCTGTCTTCTGGTATCTCGAGTTTCTTTACCGCCTCGGCCGAAATGACGTTAGCGCCCGCTCCGCTATCGACCAGGATTCCTTCCATCATGCGGTCGTTCACCTGGGCCCTTATGACCAGCGGGTCGTTATGCGGGTACAGGACTCCGTCTTCATCATCCTCGGTGAAGTAGATTGGAGGAAGCTTTTGGTGCTTCGTCTCCTTCTTGTCCGGGAGCTCTCGGTGAACCTCGTGGACGTGTCTTTTCCTTTCGTTGGGGGTCAGGGGTCCCACCTCCGAGAATAGTCCTGTGAACATTCTCAAGGAGAGTTTATTAGTTTTCTTAACTTGCTTTGTTAGCACTGTTTATTTGTAAGTTTGTGATATGTGAAACTTTATCGGGATGTGAATATTTATATGGTAAAAAGCTTTAATAAAGTAGTAACGAGCTACAACCCTCCGTGTGGTACAAGGGTGATTCTTCTTTTCTAAGGAGCACTTCACACCCTTTTCTAGAGAATTACCCTAGGCAATCTATAGACCTGTGATTACCCCAAAGGACTTGCTATGGTCTAACTCTGGGTGGACTTCTTCTTCTGGCCTAGGCCAGGAGGAGTGGCTACCAGAGTGCTGCCTATGCTGGCCTCCCCTTCCCTTCTTCTTTTTTCCTCAATCAGCCTTAGCTCTTTGGCGAGGTTCACGCAGTTGATGGTCCTGTGGCTACGGTGCCCGTGATACTCACAGAAGGCTACCGGCACCTCTCCTGGGTTGGGCTTTCTCGGCGGGGGTAGGAGTCCTTCCCTCACAGCGGCGGCGTATTTCCCCGGGTCTATCTGTACTGTTGGGAAGGCCCTGGAGCTCGAGGCTTGCTGCCCCTGGGGGCCGAGGTCTTGGAATAGGGCTTGTACCGGCTCCCCCCTTGGTGCGAGCTTCTGGTCGCAATCACCCCTCAGCCTGACTTCCCTTCTTCTCATTCGCGGCGGGAGCTCTAAAGCTGCTGAGGAGTTCCTTGGCCTTATTCTCCGCACTCTGATTTGAGGAAGTCGTGGATCATTTCGGCTAGTTCACCATGCACTTTGGCGCCTTGGTGGCTATTTTTCCAGCGAGACGGGGGTGGCCAAGCCGTTACCAAAAGCTTTGATCAGTATCTTTTCATCGATGTCGTCAATTTCAGCCACCTGTTTATGGAACCGCTCGCTGTACTCCTTTACAGTTTCCCCTTCGTCTGCTTTACATCCATGAGCTCTATCGTTTCCCTTTTTACCTTTTTACTAGCCGCGAAGTATTGTTGGAACTCCTCGGTGAGTTGTTTGAAACTGGAGATCGATTGAGGCAGTCTAGATGAGATCCAGCTCAAGGCTCTCTTGGAGAGTGTTCCGGGGAATAAGTTGCACACGGCGAGAGAGCTAATCCCCTGGGTGTTCATGGCGAACATGAATTTCTTAATGTGCTGAGCAGGATCCCCAGTACCGTCATACTTCTCCACCGCCGGGGCGACGAAGTGTGGCGGGAGTTTAGCCTTGCGGATCTTTTCGAAGAAGGGGTATAGGCTCATGTCGATGGCGTCATCTTCTTCCTCCTCGACGATGGTTAAGGCCTCTCCGCGGGTACCTTTTTTCCGGTCGTTGCTTCCCGCCATGTCTCGCTCCTTCAGGAGACCTATCGCCTCCGACATTTCTTCCCACTTTCGCTGGAATTCCTCGTCTCTCTACATCAATTCCTGTTACAAGAGCTCAGTTCCTTCCACGATCTTCTCGTCGATGGATCTGGTGAGGCCCGTCAGCATGTTCTCCAAATCTTTTTTGGAAATGGAGTCGTGGGTCGCCTCGGGTCCGGTGCTTCCGTCGTTGGTCTGCAGGTTCTTCCTTGTTCTGGGTGCCATTTTCATACCTAACCTGCAAAAACACAGTTCCGTTCTTAGATGTGTCGACTTCGCATGTTCTCAAAAATTATTATTCTCGTCGGTGGACTCGTGGTTGCTAGATCTGAGCTGTTCTCTTCCCACAGACGGCGCCAAATGAAATGGTATTGATCCCTAGGTTCCCAAACAATCTTCTCGAGCAATTCACT